>CM051362.1:8553396-8728396 GCA_028015245.1 Cardamine occulta | reverse complement strand
TATTGAGATGGTAAAGCCACTAGCTGAGGTTGATCATGAAGGACAAGGTATTTACAGTCGCACTCTTAATTGTCGTTTTCAAGTTTCCCTCCTTGCTGACTTTTATAACTTTTTAATCTATCTATCTTTTGTAGACGTATCACCTAGAGGCAAAGGAAGAAGAGGCAGAGGAAGAGGAAGGGGAAGAGGCGGCAGAGGTAGGATTGCTTTAGTTATTTTCTTTACAAAATTTTAGTTTGACTTTGCGAATAAGGGTTTGATTGGTTTGTGCTTTTTTTTTTTCTTTTTGGATTCACCAGGAAATGGATATGTGAATGCTGAGCATGACGATGGAGGAAGGGGAAGAGGTGGCAGAGGTAGGATTGCTGCTTTAGCAAGTTTCTTTCCATTAGCTTTTGCATGTGATTTGTGGATATGGTTTTTGATTGAATTGTTTTATTTCCTTTCTCGGCTTTACCAGGAAATGGATATGTTAACGTTGAGTATGATAATGGAGGAAGGGGAAGAGGTGGCAGAGGTAAAATTGCTTTAGCAATTTCCTTTCCAAAATCTTAGTTTCACCTTAGCTCAGCTTTTGCATCTGATTTGTGGACGAGGATTTGATTGGATTGTGCTTTTTCTTCTTTTTTTTTTCATATTAACCAGGAAATGGATATGTGAACAATGAGCATGATGATGGAGGTATGGAGCCTGAGCGGTCATATGCTAGAGGAAGAAACCGCAGCAGAGGAGGAGGACGTGGTGGTCGTGGAAGAGGAGGTTACAGTGGTCCTCAACCTTACTATGAAGCACAACATGATGGAGGAGACCAAGGATACAACGCTGGTCCTCCTCAGGATCATGGATATGATGGTCCTCCTCAGGGTCGTGGTACGATATCTTTTAATCACTAATGTGTTCTCAATATATATAATGTTGACCAACGTGTCATGAGTTTCTAAATGTAAAAATTTTGTTGGAACAGGACGTGGCCGTGGAAGAGGAGGTCGTGGAAGAGGAGGAGGCCGTGGTGGATTCAACAGATCTAATGGACCACCGATTCAGGCTGCTGCTTAAGTGATTGGGGTCGTTGAATGGATTTTCTAAATCTCTTTTGTTTATCTGTCTAATTCAAAACTACTCTCGTTCATGTCGCTTTAGGTTATATATATATATGTTCATTTTTTTATGGACGTCGTCTTTGGATGTTTCCAGTTTTTGTTCCTTCTAACAGTTTTCCAATTTTCAAGTTTTTGTATTGATCAACTCCCACGAACAACTATGTTTAAAGCTTTACCAAGAAGTGATTCGTATCAATATGGTTGTTATATCCGTTCCATAACATATCTATGTGATTAGTTTTTAACAACATAGAAAAAGATACAGAATGAAATCTTAATAAGAATAAAACTCAACATGCGGATTATGTTTAGGGCTATTTCAGAAAGGCCTACGAATTGAGGCAACAAACCAAGGCCCGGATTAAAAAAAAGGTCGAGGGGTCAAAAAGGCTAATCGCCGTTGCCGGGGATCGAACCCGGGTCACCCGCGTGACAGGCGGGAATACTTACCACTATACTACAACGACTTTTGTTGGTAAGTTCGCATGATAATTTATATAACTAAATATTATTTAAAAAGCTGTAAAACGAAAAGAAAAATACTTAGAAAAGAAAAATACTTTGGGAAAGAAAAGAGTCTAAGCAGCGGCATCAGCTCTTCTTCAAATCTGATCCATCATCGGCATTCTCCTCGGCGAATTCTCTTCTGTCAACTTAGTTAGCTCTCTCTCTCTCTCTCTGTGTTTTTCGTTCAACTAATTGCTAGAAACTTCTATCGAATCCGTGAAAATCTCACCGGATTAGCTGCAACTTCTGCAAAAACCCTAACCTTCTATTATCTTTGTGAAGAGTACCGAGATTTGGGCAAGATGACTCAGGACGTGGAGATAAAAGATAACCAGACCCCTTCTCAATCGATCATCTCTTCCTCTACCTTCACGATGCAGCGTAAATCTCGATCTATACGCTTCAATTCGCGATAATTTGCTTAAGTTTCTTCTGGGTTTTTACACCTTTTTGGTATTCTTCTTTTTTTTTCCCCAGATTTGAAGGAGATTGCAGCACTGATCGATACTGGTTCGTATACGAAGGAGGTTCGTCGGATTGCTCGTGCTGTGCGTCTCACCATAGGTCTTAGGCGAAAACTCACCGGCTCGGTGCTCTCTTCATTCCTGGATTTCGCTTTGGTTCCAGGATCCGAAGCCCACTCTCGCCTTTCTTCCTTTGTTCCTAAGGTATTTATGGGTTTTAGGTTCTTCACTTTGATTTCGTTATATACTTTGTTTTATTAGCTTTAGGGAGTTTAGATTCATGTTATGGTGATTATTTTGATGTTGTAAACGACAAGTTCTCTGAAATAGAAGTAGCTTAGAGACTGAGATATTGAACTTATAATGGTTTTAGGGTGATGAACATGACATGGAAGTTGATACAGCTTCATCGGCTACTCAAGCTGCTCCTTCTAAGCATCTACCTGCAGAGCTTGAGATTTACTGCTACTTCATTGTTCTTCTGTTTCTGATTGATCAGAAAAAGTACATCGAGGTTACTGCTGCTACCTCTTTTGGGTTTTTCATAAATTACTTTTCTCTTGTGGTTTTAGTTTCATGGAATTCTTTTAATAATTTCTTAGGCCAAAGCTTGTTCCTCAGCGAGCATTTCCCGTCTCAAGAACGTGAACAGAAGGACCATTGATGTGATTGCCTCAAGACTCTATTTTTACTATTCCCTGAGTTACGAGCAAACCGGGGATCTTGCTGAAATTCGCGGGTTAGTAGCTCAAAGACTGATTGTTTTAGTTTTGGTCATACACATCATCTTAATCAGTTAGTAATCTTGTTGATTATTTCTGCTTGCAGCACTCTCCTTGCCTTGCATCATTCGGCAACACTACGCCATGATGAGTTGGGTCAGGTATGTCTTTGTTTAGCTCAGGCAGTCCTTGTTCATTACTTTGAAACTTTTACTTGCTTCTTACTCAAAAATATCGTTTTGAATGCAGGAAACACTACTGAATCTGTTGCTTCGTAACTACTTGCATTACAACCTGTATGACCAGGCAGAGAAGCTAAGGTCAAAGGCACCACGTTTTGAGGCACATTCAAACCAACAGGTATCTCTTGGTTATACTTTCATTTTCTTAGTTATAACGGTACTCTAGATTCTATATATCTATAAGACCTCCTATGTTACTTCTGCAATCTGTCCAGAGAATTATTTCTTCCATTTGCGATAGCATTTTTCCATTTTCAGTCATATTTGTTACTAGGGAGGCTCTTCTGTTTTCTTTTCTGTCCCTGATCATTGTTCCAAGTTACTTGAAGTGTTCTATTTTTCTCTTTTGTTTAAACTTCGGACACTGCCTCTTGTCACTAGTGTCAATATATCCTGTGTTTTCTGCTACATATAAGTTTTGTTTTCTATTTTTTCTATTCTTTCTACAGTTTCAAAAGAATAAAGAGCAAGAGTATTTGTCTCAAACTATATACTTCACAGTTTTGTAGGTACTTGTTCTACCTCGGGAAGATCCGAACGATTCAGCTAGAGTATACTGATGCGAAAGAGAGCCTCCTTCAAGCTGCAAGGAAAGCTCCTATAGCAGCTCTGGGCTTCAGGATACAGTGTAATAAATGGGCGATTCTGGTTCGTCTGCTACTGGGAGAAATACCAGAACGGTCCATTTTCACTCAAAAGGGGATGGAGAAGGCCCTAAAGCCTTACTTTGAGTTAACTAATGTGAGTCCACCTTCATAATCTTGCTACTGTGACCTATTTAAATTTTATTAGTAGCGGATAACTAAACTGGTATTAGCATGAGCTACTTCACCTCTATTTTTAAACCTCTTTACTAATTTCACTTGTTGGCCTATACATTACTCCTCTGTTACAACCTCTCTGGGGTCTCTTGTGACACATTTTTTCGCTGCTGTTGTTTTCTGCGGCTCAAATTATAGAGAGAATACAATTTCTGGCTAAAAGGGATCTGTTTCACTATATACTGTTGCCTTTAAGTGATATCTGCTGCAACAAGATACTTCCAGTCTGAGGCTTACGGTTACTAATCTGTTTCAATTTTGCAGGCTGTGAGGATTGGGGAGTTGGAGCTGTTCAGGACAGTTCAGGAGAAGTTCTCTGACACGTTTGCTCAGGACAGAACACACAACCTAATCGTGAGACTTCGCCACAATGTCATCAGGACGGGTCTGCGCAACATTAGTATCTCGTACTCGAGGATCTCCCTTCCCGATGTCGCCAAAAAGCTGAGGCTCAACTCTGAAAACCCTGTGGCTGATGCGGAAAGCATCGTGGCGAAGGCCATACGCGATGGAGCGATTGATGCGACCATCGATCACAAAAACGGATGCATGGTCTCCAAAGAGACTGGGGATATCTACTCAACAAACGAGCCACAAACAGCATTCAACTCAAGAATCGCTTTCTGCCTCAACATGCATAACGAAGCTGTGAGAGCTTTGAGGTTTCCTCCGAACACTCACAAGGAGAAAGAGAGTGATGAGAAGAGGAGAGAGAGGAAGCAACAAGAAGAAGAGCTTGCTAAGCATATGGCCGAGGAAGACGATGATGATTTTTAGACAAAGGTAAAATCTCTTTCTGTTAGAGTTTACTTTCAATCTGTTTCTCTTTTCTTTGCTCACAAGTTTACTTTGTACTCTGCTCTTCATCTAAGTGTTTTTATTGAGGATTTTTATCCTCCGGAACCTTTTGAATACTTTGGTTTCAGAAGATTGGGATCTTTTCAACTTCGTTTACTGGTATTTGGAGATTTTCGCGTTTTAAGAACTGAATTGAATACTTTTAGCTAGCTTTATTAGGCGACTCGTTGTTAGAACATTTGCATGTGAAATGCCATCATTTCCAGGCGATGCATCAAATTTAAACCCCCATTAATTGATAGATAAACACTAATAAATATCAGAAGAATAAAAACAAGACATGTGTATGACCATTAAATAATTGATACATTAGTCTATTCCTGCCAAACTATAGGTCTCAATTTCTTGAATAAAAAACAAACTCATGTTATGCTTTTAATGATAGGTATTTGGTGTTTGGTTCATTAATTTCTCAATACTGACAAAAATCAGTAAAAATAATCCTCGGGCTCTTTGACAACTCAACTGCCAACTATCAAGACCATACAATCAATGTCATTCTCATACTAACTTTGTAATGTCTTAAGATATATAAATTAACTTACGACTAAATAGTATCCTTCGCTGTACGGCGCAGAAAAATATTTATTTTATACTTTGTTAATTTATCTTGTCATCGATTATTATTAGTATTTTGTATTAGATTTATTTTATGTTTTTAGTATTTTATTTATTATTATTATATATGACTTGTGTTGTATTAATAAAAATTACTAATATATAATTACGTGCGGTGTTATATTTGTCGAAAAATTTATTTAATAAGTTAGATTCTACTATAATTTTGTTGTAAAAATTAAGTGGTATTATGTATATATTTTCACATTATTCAAAAAGCTATAATTGTGTGATTTACTCCAATATATCAATTACTATCAATGATTAGAAATTCGAGATGAGATCCGTCATGATCCGTCTTTATCTTCTCTGGCCCGTCTTGATCCGTCCTAACTTATTGTAAAAATTAGAATATTTGAAAATCTGGATGATTTACAGTTGGATGGTTAAAAATTAATTTTAATTTTTGTTCATAATTAATAAAAGAGAGAAGGTGAGTTTAATTTGTTTTTGGAAAGTAATAATTGTTTAAAATATTATTTACAAATTTTTTAATTATTTTAATTTTGCGAATATTATTGCATACTTAATGATTTTATTTAAAAACATTAAATATTATATTGTTTAAATACTCTAATTAAATAATTTTATATTTATTTAAGAGATACTAAATAAAAATAAACAGATTTGAATTTAAAATATTAAGAATTAAAATTTTAAATATTTATATACCGATTTTTTGTGTTATTTATTAGGGAATTGATTAACTAAATATGAAATTATTATGATTATTAGTAAGAATTGAAAAAAAATAAAAAGTTTATGAAGTTTAAACTTGTTGGATACATAATTTTTAGGTGTCTTTGTAATTTAGGTAATTTTTAAGTTTTTATTTGAGAAATTGGTAGTTTTTAAGAGATAATAGGGGGTATTATCTTTAAAAACTACCCTAAAAACTACCAATTTCTCAAATAAAAACTTAAAACTACATAAATCACAAATAAAAACTTAAAAACTACCCAAATCCCCAATTTTCTCTATTTTTTTATCACTGCGGAATTGTTTTTGGTACAGTACTCTAGATTTTGTAACAAGTGATAAGAGAGGTTGATGTAAGTGTGTATGGCGAACGTAGTGGCGGTGATCTTCCTCAACTTAGATTGGAAACCAAGTTTCGAGGGACGAGTAGCTAAAAATAACAACAATTTAGAAAAATAAAGCGATTTGGCATGTTGCTAATAATGTAGGAGAAGAGAGCATGTGAGTCTGTGACCGATGAACCTGCACAGACCAACCTGCACATGATTGTATTTTGCATATCATAAACAAAAAAAACTCTCTTTTGTCTTTCTTTTCTTCTTATTTTATTCATTTTAAGGACAAATTATATAATCCACCGCATATTACCTCTGATTATTCTTTGTTTTGATGTTAAAGTTTTACTATCTAAGAAAGGAAAATGTTACATATAAGTTCAAACCAATATTAGTGTAACCACATCTAAAATTTGTATGAAATTTGCAGATCTACTACTGTCTTTTGGAATTATATTGTTACTGACAAATATACACATGTAAGAGATTTACCCAAAATAAAATAAAAATAAAGATACACACAGGCTATAAAGATAAGACCCACATGTAAGGTTTTATTGCTAACTAGACAGACTTTACACTCACTTCCCACCTTTATTTAAACAGCTCTCTCTCCTTCACTCGATCATCATCATCATCTCTTTCTTCTTCGACAAATTATAGTCATGGCAAAGTCTCTAGCTGGCTTAGCGGTTTTAGCCACTCTTTTTATTGCCGTTGATGCGTTTGAGCCTTCTGGTTTAACCAATGGTCACGCCACATTCTATGGAGGAAGTGACGCTTCTGGAACTATGGGTAATTTAACATTCTAATTTCATAATTTTCATACACACATATCTTCTTCATTTTCAATTCTAATCCATTGGAGTGGTTTTTTCAGGAGGAGCTTGTGGGTACGGAGATCTTTACTCGACGGGATACGGAACAATGACGGCGGCGTTAAGCACGGCTCTGTTCAACGATGGAGCTTCTTGTGGAGAATGTTATAGGATAACGTGTGATTATGCGGCGGATTCACGGTGGTGCTTAAAAGGAGCTTCGGTGGTTATCACAGCCACCAATTTCTGCCCACCTAACTTTGCTCTACCTAACAACAACGGTGGATGGTGTAATCCGCCGCTAAAACATTTCGACATGGCACAACCCGCTTGGGAAAATATTGGAATTTACAGAGGAGGAATAGTACCCGTCATTTTCCAAAGGTCGGAATTAAAATAAAAAATAAAAAAAATTCGATACCATCTTCATCATTATCATAAGGTTTATGATGGCTCTGTTTTGTTTATTTTTTGTTCTTGGAAAAAACAGAGTAAGCTGTCTGAAGAAAGGAGGAGTGAGATTCAGAATAAACGGAAGAGATTACTTCGAGTTAGTCAACATATCTAACGTCGGAGGAGCAGGTTCGATTAGATCTGTTTCCATCAAAGGATCAAAGACTGGTTGGTTAGCTATGTCTCGTAATTGGGGAGCTAATTGGCAATCAAACGCTTATCTCGATGGTCAATCTTTGTCTTTCTCCATTACAACTACTGATGGTGCTACAAGAATCTTTCTCAATGTTGTTCCTTCTTCTTGGTCCTTTGGACAGACTTATTCTTCCAATATTCAGTTTTAAGGTGTTTTTTTTCTTGTGCGTCTGAAAATATTATTGGCAGTGGTCGCGCTTTGAGTCTGTTTCTTTTCTCCCGGAGCGACCCGCCCGCTTTGTTTTTTTTTTTTTTTTTTTCTGGTTTGAATGGGTCTTCGGTTAAATGAGAAGACCCTTGATTTGAGGAAATGGTTATATATATATATATGTATTGTATTTTAATGATTAAAACACACAAAAATGATTCAAAACTCAAAAACATTACGTAGCCAAAACATTGAGAATTTGGTTCTAAGAACGTTTGGGTATTCGGTTCTCAATATGATGCCAAACCGCAATAATTATGCGAAGACTCAGAAGATTGGATATATCGAGATCAAAGAATCACTGTTAACCGGTGAAAAATACCAAAAAAAAAAGAGGAAAAATCGTAACTATATGAGATAAATAGTTTGCTTACATGGACTCAGTTTCATTTGAATCATTATAAAGAAATCATTGAAAGAGATTATTCTTACGTTTTTGTTATTTTATGATAAGTATTTCATAAATCCTACAAAAGTATTTATTATTTTGATTGAACCAAAAAGAATCAAAGAATCAAGAACTTATTCCCGTGATTTGCGCTAACAATAGTCTTCTTGATCTGTTAATAGTGTGGAAACAAAGGTAGAGATGTTCTTCAAGCTCTTGCAACTGCTCTGAGAATCTTTCCTCGTGTTCATTAAACTCCCTCAATGCTTCTTTTAACACTTCCATCTTCCTACTCTTTGCGCACATCGCAGCCATGGTTTTTCTATGCTCTATCTCATCGCATAATCTCCCGGAAAGTATACTCAATGTATCCAAATCGTTTATCAATATGAACATTCCTTTAGCTGCTATGTCGATTTGTGTCCCGAGCTTCTCTAGTGTTGTATCTGTTTTACTCTTAGTCGCGTCTCTTTTTGATTTCTTCTTTCTCAAAAGACCCAATGAACATAAACCAAGCAACGCAGGAGCTGCTAAAACGCCGAGTATGCTGTGAAGAGCTATGATCAGCAATATAATGACAATAGCGCTATGAGAAATCACTAGGCTATAACCTCCTAGCTTCTTGCAGAATCTAAAGAACCTGATTTTTCTTCTGATGCTTCTCCTTGTCGTTGTCAACTTGGCAAGCAAATTGGAGTTTGCATCGTGAACTCTACGAAACCAAGCTTCGTTAATGATACACCATAAAGGGTTTTTCAGCGAGGCGAATCTTGCAAGCTCTTGAAATATCAAAGCACAGAGCTTTTCGTGGCTACATTCAGCGGTTTTAGCACAGTTACAAACCCCTTTCCCAATCTTGTTAGCCCTTTTGATCTTGTTGTGATTAATCTTGATTTGTTGAATGCATTGAAGGAGAGACTCACACACGTCACAAGCTTCAGAGCTAAAGTCGAAGAATGTAACAAGAAGATCGTGGAAACTCGAGCTTTGCATCAGAGCATCGAGAGTTTCTTGTGGAGGGTCGAGCAAGTATTCGGTGAAGTGTGAATGGAAGCTAATATCTGAGGGTGAAGGAGAAGAAGTCGAAGAAGGAGAAGTGAGTTTGCTACAGAATGTTATGCCTAGTTGATCTTCTGCTTTTGTCCGAATCTCTAAGTAGGAGTTTGTTCTGAAAGCTTCCTTGTACTCATCGTTAACACTTAGCTTCGACGTCAAGCTATGACTACATTCCTTGTCGGACTTTCCTGCTCCATTGACAAACAAGGAAAACAATTCAGATACTCAAAAGCTTTATTGTCTGCCGGAGATTAGGAAATTATTTTTGAACTTAAAATGAAGAAAAAAACATCTATGGTTACAGAACATATCTACACATTGCAGAAGTTAAAACATTTCAACATTCTTTATAAGAAAATTTCAAGAAGAGAAACAAATCATTCATACATAGTTTTGAAAATTTCTTGAGTAAAAGTTGGAAAAAGAAAGAAAAAATATTGACCTTTTCTTGCAGAGAAAGACTTTAATCTAGAGCCAAGAAAACACTTCATTTTCATCATCTTCGATGAAACTCAAAAGCAGAGGTGATTTAGGTGAAGAATATACAAGTTTCTGGTTTGTTTATATACATACGTGTTTTTGTATGGCGGTTTGTGATAAATAATTATGTGAGTAAATTAGAAAAAAATAATCTCTATAAACGTATAAATAGGAATGATTGGTTGGATAAAGATAGAAAGAGAGATGAAACAAGCAAGGGAGAAGGAAGATAAGGTTGAGAAGCGACAGCTATAGAAATGGTGAACGTTTAGCACCGCTCAATAGATATTATTTTGCTTTTTGAGTTTTGAAGTTTGAAACGATGGCTTTTGGCGCAAGTTAGAGGGAACAACACGTTGTGTTTTTGACACGTGTTGTGCTCATTGGGATGGAGATGACTTGTTAGTTTGGAGAAGAAGTTTCCTTTTACGGATTTACCTACGTTGTTTCCTTTTTTTTTTTTTCAATTGATTAATGAAATTAAATTAATTTATTTTAAAAGAAATAATTCGTTATGGGAAATTAGGATGGAGTTCCTCGTACGTTTTCTCCAAAACGAGTGTTTGCCATGTAGACCAAATATTATCTGATTTGGATGATCTAATTGTTTTTACTTTTTATTTTTATTTTTGTTGTTAATCTTTTCCACCTTTGCTGGGTCAATGTATCAAATAATAACAAGAGCTGCCTGTAGTCACCTCTTTTTAAACAGCATGTAATTTTTAACGTTTGGGTTTGTCTTTAGCTTAATTTTTCATGAAGATGTTTTCATTAATGTTAACTACTTCTTATTCTTGAATTTCACTTATTAAATGAGAACATATCAGGAACACGGAAGCAGGTGTTTTAGCTAGGTGTTCATTTTTACTTGATATATATTGTCGTCGATCGTTGGTGTAATTGTCTATCAATTTTGGTTGAGATAAAATTTTGTTTTTTTTTGTAATTTGTAATGTTGTTAGGTTAATATTAAGTTGGGTGAGATAGGTTAAAAATTGTTATCATATTAATTATAAATGCTTCCGAAATTATTATCATCAATACAGAGTTTATACTAATTCTTAATAATTGTATTGAGTCATAGTAATATGATTGTATGATGTTTGAAGGATATTCTTCAGACTTGTTAGCTGTCACGGTGCTGCATGTGGGTAATATTTAGATGGCTTAATAATGTGTTTTATCCTTACTACATTACCATATTATACATATATTCGACTAAGTATATAAATATAACTCCCGACGATGTTCATAGATATTCGACTTCACCACACGTCTGCCTCACCGTATTACATAAACTCTATTTCACATTATTCTATGCATTATTGATTGGGGAAACTCGAATGTAAGTGTAGGATAACGTTTATATTGTTTAAATTTCTTTCCTATTACAATATCCGATGTCGTCCAGCGGTTAGGATATCTGGCTTTCACCCAGGAGACCCGGGTTCGATTCCCGGCATCGGAGCTTTTTTACTTTTGATGGGAATTTATTTGGGCTTTAAAAGACCTTTAGCTTACTTATATCTCGGGCCTTCTTTCCAAGAGACTTGTGACTAGCCCAACTTCAATCGACTTTTTACTCGGAAATTCTGGTTTAGATTTGTTTTGTCATTAGTCTCTTTCGGCTTTCTCAGTTCCCAAGCCGACCAAACAAAGCTATTTTTCCTTGAAAGTTAAAACTTAAAACCGTATTTAAGGTTTCTAATTTCATCAACAGACAAGAAAGGAAAATTGAAGATCAATATGATGCGATGGCATATTATTATTGGCATATGTGACTCATATTGCTAATATATACTTTCCAAAGTAGCACGAGCACGATCGCACTCCACCCTGAGCCACTAAAAAGGCCGGCAACAAAATTTTATTTTTAAAATCATATTTTTTGTTGGTTACTAAATATAAAATTGATATGATCTCGACTACTCAATAGTTTAAGTACAAGCCTACAAGCATGCTTTGTACTAGGAGGATTCCATAAGAATGGAATGTACATCTCATTTTTGGATAATACACTCACGCCCGCACCACACTCTCCTTTTATTGGCTACTCAACCAATCCTTTCCCAGTTTTATTGATAGACCCAACTTTATCTTTGATTAAACATTTTCAAGTCATCTTGATAATTACCATTATATGAATACATATATAAACTTCATACTTTGAAAGCGTTAATGAAGAAATCTCATACTTTTTTATATATTCTAAATCAAGAATCCTCTGATTAGTAGATAACTTATTCACCAACAAACCAAAATGGCTTATCTAGAGTTGAATTTTGCAACGTGTAAATACGTGATGAAGTAATCATTTTTGTTAGAAGTCTTTGGAACCTCGGAAAGAATGTGGAAGTGATGTAATGACTCAAACAGATAATAGTGGTCCGATCACTAGCATGTTAAATCTCCACTTTTTACCCAATTTCAGAAACCCACCAATTCTTCAAAGTGGGATAAGCAATTTCAAGCATTAATACTTTAATCTATAGCTTTCCAACAATCTCTCAACCATTATAAATACCCCTCTCTTGAGTTGTGGTTTGTGAATAAGTCTTAAGTAACTAGGAAACTACAAAGTCATGAAAGGCATTACCTTCTTCACATCGTCTTTATTATTTCTCTATCTCTTATGCATCTTGTTTACCACAGAAACCGAAGCTGGATCGAAAAATGGTGATAAAGTTTACATCGTGTACATGGGATCAGCTTCCTCTGCCTCAAACGCTAATAGAGCTCAGATACTCATAAACACTATGTTTAAGAGGTTATACACTACTGAACATCTCTACTTGTTTACATACACAGAGTTTTGTTTTTGTGGATTCTGACTTCTGAGACCTTTTATGGTTTATTGTTGTAGGAGAGCAAACGATATCGTCCACACATATAAGCATGGCTTCTCGGGTTTCGCAGCTCGTTTAACAGCAGAAGAGGCCAAATTCATAGCCAAGAAACCGGGAGTTGTTTCGGTTTTTGCTGATCCAAACTTCCAGCTTCATACAACTCATTCATGGGACTTCCTCAAGTACCAAACATCAGTAAAGATCGATTCAAGTCCACCAGCATCAGCCTCAGATGGATCATATGATAGCATTATCGGCATTCTGGACACAGGTAAGGTCCTATAATTAGACTCATTGGATCCATTATATCCTTCTTCCTTTTTTGCTGTCTGTTAACATAAAAACCAAACAAACAGGGATATGGCCAGAATCAGCGAGCTTCAATGACAAAGATATGGGTCCAATTCCAACTCGGTGGAAAGGTACATGCATGGAAGCAAAGGACTTCAAGTCTTCTAACTGTAACAGGTTACAATTAATTTTCACAACCTTCAAAAACCAAATTACTGAAGATTATTACAAACATCTTTTTGAAGACTAAAACATTCCTGTTTTTATGCAGAAAGATAATTGGAGCAAGATACTATAAAAACCCTGATGATGATTCAGAATACTTTACCACAAGGGATGTGATCGGTCACGGCTCTCATGTGTCCTCCACAGCAGCTGGAGCAGCCGTGGAGAACGCTTCCTACTACGGTGTAGCTTCTGGGACAGCAAAGGGAGGTTCACCAAACGCTAGGATTGCTATGTACAAAGTATGCAATCCTGGTGGATGCACTGGCTCCTCTATCTTAGCTGCTTTCGATGATGCAATCGCGGATGGAGTTGATGTTCTATCTCTCTCTCTTGGAGCTCCATCATACGCTCGCATCGAGCTGAACAATGATCCTATAGCCATTGGAGCTTTTCATGCGGTGGAGCAAGGGATCTTGGTGATTTGCTCTGCAGGTAATGATGGGCCTGATAGTGCTACAGCTGTCAATACTGCACCTTGGATAATGACAGTCGCTGCCAACACCATTGATAGAGACTTTGAGTCTGATGTTGTGTTAGGCGGCAATAAAGTCATCAAGGTAAATGATATTATTACACACAGAAACACTGAATTTTCAGGTTTGCTAATAAGAACATTAATTCATTTTCAGGGAGAAGGTATAAACTTTGCAAACGTTAGTAAATCTCCTGTGTATCCTCTGATTCATGGCAAATCTGCTAAGAACGCTGATGCTGCAGAAGGAGAAGCTAGGTAAAAAAACATCAGAAGAATATTCATATATAATCTCTTGAACAGCTAGTTTAAGAGAATTAGTGACAAAAATTTTGATTAATTCAGGGCATGTGAACTGGGTTCTCTAGATCAAGAGAAGGTTAAAGGGAAGGTTGTGTTATGTGAGAACTACGGTGGATCATATTATGCATCAAACGCTAAGGATGAGGTAAAGAGCAAAGGAGGTATTGGTTGCATCTTTGTAGATGACAGAAGTAGAGCAGTTGCTAGCGCTTATGGCACTTTTCCTACGACCGTAATTGACTCAAAGGAAGCAGCTGAGATCTTCTCCTACCTCAACTCAACCAAGTACTTCATAACCAAACCTTGCAATCTCATAAGTCCTATGAACTGTAATAGTCAGTAAAGAGCAGAGCTAATGAATGAAACCTTTTTGCCTTGTGTTGCAGAGATCCTGTTGCAACAATTCTTCCCACTGCAACAGTTGAGAAGTTCACACCCGCACCTGCTGTTGCATATTTCTCTTCCAGAGGACCTTCAAGCATCACAAGAAGCATTCTCAAGGTAATCCAAAAACTTGTGGCCTTCTTTAGGTTTTTAAGGGTATCAAATGACTACAAGTAGGCATCAACTTATCTCTATTTACAGCCTGACATAACAGCACCAGGAGTCGCAATACTCGCTGCATGGACCGGAAACGACTCAAGCATTTCACTGGAAGGCAAGCCAGCTTCTCAGTATAACGTCATATCAGGAACTTCCATGGCAACTCCTCACGTTACAGCTGTTGCATCTCTGATCAAATCACAGCATCCCACATGGGGTCCATCTGCCATCAGATCAGCAATTATGACAACAGGTTACGTTCCTTCCATTGCATATTTTTGTGAACTGTATGTTCTTTAACAATCATTCTTTCACCGTCTCATTGGCAGCGACTCAAACAAACAACGACAAAGGTCTTATAACAACAGAAACTGGTGCGGTAGCCACGCCTTATGACTCAGGAGCAGGAGAACTAAGCTCAACAGCATCGTTGCAACCAGGACTAGTTTACGAGACTACTGCAACTGACTACTTGAATTTTCTCTGCTACTATGGATACAACACAACCACAATCAAGATTATATCAAAAGCACTTCCAGATAATTTTACTTGCCCTGCAGATTCCAACGTAGACTTGATCTCAACCATCAATTACCCATCTATTGGCATCTCTGGATTCAAAGGAAATGAGAACAAGACAGTTACGAGGACAGTGACTAATGTTGGTGGAGACGGTGTGGCTGCTTACATAGTCAGCGTGGAAACACCACCAGGGTTTAATATTCAAGTGACGCCAGAAAAACTCCAATTTACAAAAGATGGTGAGAAGTTGACATACCAGGTGATAGTCTCTGCTGCTGCTTCACTTAAGCAAGATGTATTTGGGGCTCTTACTTGGTCTAATAGCAAGTACAAGGTCAGAAGCCCAATTGTAATTAGTAGCGAGAGTAGCCGCACAAACTAAGTTCAGTATAATCAATATGAAATAAAACTATTAAGCAGGAAACAGTCCCAAACATCGGTTTTTGTGACATAAAAATAAAACTAATAATGGAAATTTTCTGCATTAACTACAGCATATAAAGCATTAGTATCAACAATTTTTTTCATAGAATTTCTCTAGCTCTACCAATTTTGAGTACTAAGTTGCAATTACATGCAGAAAAATTCTCCTTGAAGTCAGGCAATCTTGCTTTCACATAAAGGGCATGCATGACTGTGTCAAACAAACTACCTTCGTTCCCACATTAAAATAGGCAGGCTTAAAAGCTAACCTAACACTTCTGCTATTATATATGTTTGTGAAAGAGAATATTTGCATGGAAACATAAGGAAAGAGTTATAAGCAAACCGGAAGCATTCTTGTCCTGTTTCTTGAAGTTGAGCAATGATGAGATGCCTCACTGTCACCATCATCTTATTTATGTTTCTTTTTCTGTCTGTGATCCAAAACTGTGAGTCTGAAACAAGCAAGGCAGGAGATTATATCATATACATGGGAGCAGCACCCTCTGATGGCTCAATAAGCAATAACCATGTTGAGCTTCTGAGCTCAATGTTAATGCGGTGATAACTATATCCAGAACTCTTTGATTTTTCTAACCATGATTCATCTTATGTAAAACATTAAGACAGTATCTTACTTGCATCAGGAGTGGCAAAACCCCCATGTACAGATACAAACATGGATTCTCCGGGTTCTCAGCCCATTTATCAGAAGATGAAGCGCGCCTCATGGCCAAGCAACCAGGAGTAGTATCTGTCTTTCCTGATCAGATGTTACCACTTCACACAACTCGTTCGTGGGACTTCTTGGTGCAAGAAAGTAATCAAAGAGAGACTTACTTCACTGAAATGAACAATCAACAAGAATCCAAAGTGCATGAAGGAGACACCATTATCGGCTTCATTGATTCAGGTGAACAAATGAAATATATATAATATCTATGTTCGCTTTCAGTCTACTTCGAGTAAAAAAAATACTCAATGCAGCATATTCTGATGGAGAAAACAGGAATCTGGCCCGAGGCGCAGAGCTTTGACGACAGGCACATGGGTCCAGTTCCAGCGAGATGGAAGGGCACTTGCATGAGAGGGAAGAAGACGGAACCTGGTTCTTTCCGTTGCAATAGGTATGCAGAGCCTGAGGAGAGTAGAACACATGTAAAGATGCTATATATGTTCGAATTTACCACCTTGAACTTACGTTAAACTTTGCATTAACAGGAAAATAATAGGAGCAAGGTATTACAATTCGTCATTCCTCTTAGACCCTGATTTTGAGACACCGCGAGACTTTTTGGGGCACGGGACACATGTGGCATCAATAGCAGCAGGGCAAATAATCTCTGATGCATCCTACTATGGCTTGGCAAGTGGTATCATGAGAGGAGGTTCACCATATTCAAGAATAGCTATGTACAGAGCGTGCTCACTCCTCGGCTGTCGTGGCTCCAGCATACTAGCTGCATTTGATGATGCAATCGCAGATGGAGTTGATGTCATATCGATATCAATGGGATTATGGCCAGACAATTTACTTGAAGATCCTCTTTCCATCGGGTCATTTCATGCTGTTGAGAGAGGGATCACTGTTGTTTGCTCTGCAGGAAATAATGGCCCATTTAGTCAAAGCGTGGTTAATGCTGCTCCATGGATGATCACTGTTGCTGCCAGCACTATTGACCGTGGCTTTGAGTCCAACATTCTTCTAGGAGGAAACAAAAACAGATTAATCGAGGTAAGAATAAAAGCCAAAAAACTGAAAGATCTCCATTCATTTAACATCCTTATTATACTTATATAATTTATCTGCAGGGGTTTGGAATAAATATTGCCAATATCGATAAAACACAGGCTAACCCAATAATACACGCAAGATCAGCCAAGATGATTGATGCTAATGAAGAAGCTGCTAGGTAACAGTTGCATCTTAACATTATTATAGAGTAACTTTGTTATTATACCTATACTAACAAGACAACACAACTTCAACTCTACAGGAACTGTGCACCTGATACAATGAACAAAACCATTGTTAAGGGAAAGATTGTTGTGTGCGACAATGATCTTGGTGAGAAGATGATCCAGTGGAAAAGCGAAGAGGTTAAGAGTCTCGGAGGCACCGGTATGGTAATTATTGACGACGAGTCAATGGATCTGTCTTTTATTGATCCCCTGTTTCTAGTGACAATAATAAAACCAGAAGATGGGTTACAAATCATGTCCTACATAAACTCAACAAGGTAAAAAATAAGCTGTCTCAGTTCACAAGATAATGCTTTCAAACAGAAAACTAATATACCAAAATCCACATTGTAGAGAACCAACTGCAACGATCATGCCTACAAGATCACGAACAGGACATATGTTAGCACCATCTATACCATCCTTTTCATCAAGAGGTCCTTACTTGCTTACCAGAAGCATCCTCAAGGTACAAGCTCTTTATTTCACCATCTCTACAGAAAATTCACAGGAACTTAACTCCATGAGAAACCTGTTACAGCCTGATATTGCAGCGCCTGGGGTCAACATACTGGCATCGTGGTTGGTCGGTGACATAAATGCAGCACCAGAAGGCAAGCCACCACCACTTTTCAACATCGAATCAGGGACTTCAATGTCATGTCCCCATGTCTCTGGGATTGCTGCTCGTCTCAAATCCAGATACCCTTCTTGGAGTCCTGCAGCAATCAGATCTGCCATCATGACAACAGGTGAGAAATCAAAATCAAGTAGATACCAGTTGGGGATTACAGATTGACCGGTCACCGTTAACCCAAGTACACTCTCTATCTGCAGCCGTGCAAATGACCAACAGTGGAACCCATATAACTACAGAAACAGGTGCCAAGGCCACACCTTATGACTTTGGTGCTGGGCAGGTTACTATATTTGGATCTTCGTCACCTGGACTGGTTTATGAAACCGATCACATGGACTACCTGAACTTTCTCTGCAACGTAGGGTTTACCTCTGATCAGATCATAAGGATCTCAAACCGCATAACACATGGTTTTACTTGTCCTGAAGAAAGTAACAAGGCAGACATATCTAACATCAACTACCCATCAATCTCAATTTCGAACTTCAATGGAAAAAGCAGAAGGGTAAGCAGAACAGTGACAAATGTAGCATCACGCCTTATTGGAGATGAAGATACTGTCTACACTGTGAGTATCGATGCACCAGAAGCGTTACTAGTCAGAGTGATACCAAGAAGGCTACGTTTCAAGAAGATAGGAGATAAACTTAGCTATCAAGTGATCTTTTCTTCTCCTACATCCACACTTAAGGAAGATGCTTTTGGATCAATCACATGGTCTAATGGAATGTACAGAGTTAGGAGTCCTTTTGCTGTAACCAGCAAAAGTGACGATAGCCAAGATTAACTAAAGTGTGCATATGATGTATTAGATATACCAAAGACACCATTAAAGAGGAAACACTATGAATAAAGAGGAATAAGATTTAGCAAAACCAACACTTAACTCTCAAGTAATATTCATAAAACCCAATAGAACTTGTTAGTAGAACAAAGAATTCTGTTTTCTTCTTATGTTCTCAAGCAACGACAATCGCAAACCAAAAGAGAAAAAAAAAAAAAAAAGCCAATTTGATCCGAACACTGAAAAGTTAAAAACATCTAAAAGAAGAAGACTAGATATCCTAAATCACTCGAACGCCCATTTGTTCTCATTGCGAACCTCCGCTTCTTCCTCAGCTGTGTAATCGTTCTTGATGTTGAAGTGAGCACGCATCTGCTCTGGAGTCTTGCCTCTCATCATATCAGCCACAGTCTTGCAAGTAAGGTCAAGAAGTCCAGAGATGTTCAGATAGTTAGCAGCCTGCAACAATCAACCAAGAATTCCATAAAAATTACTCGAATCAACAAATCAAAACTTCATTCAATACACTAAACCCTAACAGAGTCCGCAAAACAACCTAAATCCCCAATTAGAAACCCTAATTTTAAGAACACAACAATTACTAACCAGGATCGTATTCGATCAAAACGACGTTCTATACACTAAAACCCTAACAAACTCCGCAATCAAAGAAAAATAATCGAGTGAAACAAATACAAACCAAGATGATACCGAAGAGAGTAGGCTGATCGACTTTGACGAAATCGGCGTCCCATGTCTTAAGTTCTTCGTTTTCGGTTGAACCGTAAACATCCTTGTCGCCGCCGTTAGCCTCTGCAGCAGCCTCGACGTGCTTCTTGCAGAACTCAATAACCTTCGCAAGGATGGCTCCGGTGACGTTGGGAAGCGGAATTCCATCACCGGTGCACTCGTCTTCGATCATGTGTTTAATCGTCTGAGACTCGACAGCCACCGCTTCGTCGACCTCGAATGATTCACCGTCGGAGCTTTTGAGGATGATCTTCTTCGACATGGTTGCAAAGTATCGTGAGAAGAAAAAAAACTGGAGATTTCTTGGAGAGTTTAGAGTCGCGTCGTTAGGAGATGGAGGCAAGGCTTTGGGGGAATGGGAATGTATTTATAGAGACAATTCTTAATTATAATTAAAGTCGGTTTGTTGCTATTAAGAAGTAAATCCCATCCTTTTATTAATATAAAAAGGAAAAGTAAAAAAATATTGGAAAATAGAGTATTTTTACTTTTCCAAAAAACTTGACCTAAGCTGTTTTCCATATCTGAATTCAGAAATCTACATTAACTGGGAAAACATACAGTACACGTTTTTCTAGGTATAATCTATGTGCAATTGTGAATTATACAATTAACGTAAAAAAATTGTTAATTAGTATAAAACTAGAATCGGACATGTAGATACGTGCCGTGTTATATTTATAAAATAAATTTGTTTGATATTTAAACTTAGGATATAATTTATTTTTTAAATTAATCAAAATATTTCTAACAATTGATTAGAGTTGTTAAATCAGATTTAGATTATTTCATTATATAATCTATGCATAAGTATTTTGAAACGGAAACTCCGTCTGGTCTAGTATCTATAAAAATAATTTCATCTCATAATCATTTCTTTTTTAAATAATTACTCGTACAAAAATATTTATTATAAAAAATAGAGTAAGTGTTTTAGACGGGATACATATATTTCCCGTTTGAATATTTAATTTTTATAAAACTAATGGAAATTCTCAAAAAAAAATATAATTCTAAAATTTTCTCTATATGTTTTCAAATATTACCCGAAATTCTTAAAATACCCATCTCGATCTGAATTATAACCCGTCTCAAAGTCAACTCTTGCCAAAATTAATGAAAATTTGAAAACTAAATTTATCTACCCAATTTTTTTTATCTCGTACCGTTACACAAAATTATTACCCTATTTTTTTAATAAAAGTTTGTTTGAATAATGTTTTTTGTTATCCAAATTATTTGTTGTCGTCCCATACCCACTATTTTTCGTCACAAGACCAGAAATATACTGACACTTATAATGACATATTGATTCCGTCGAATAAAGATATTAAGGTAATCAAAATTTAATTATGTTTTTTGGTAGTATATGAAGTTAGTAAAATAAATTATTAAAAAAGGGTATAATTTAGAAAAATCAAATTATATACATATGAACATATATTTAATGTGATTTTTCTTGGAGAATTTATGTTTTTCTTTATCAAAAAGGGCATTTATGTTATATATTATTAATATTTATAGTATTTGAAATTAAGTATTTAAAATATTTTTATTTATTTTATTCGGTACAATTATTATTTTTTCCTAAATTTATTGGTTTAACTAAAGAACCATATCAAAATAATAAACTATTAAATTTAAATGCCTAATATAAGTCAAGCTTCTTGCTCGTTCGGATTTAGAACTATTTTGGTCATTTTTATAATATGAGTCAGAACTATTACTAAAATCTTTTAACCGATGTGAAACATTGAACACATATTTTTTATTCATCGACAGAGTAATATATCTCTGTTTTAAAAAAATTTGATTCACAACATATGTAAAAAAAATCTACATTTTTATTAACTATATATATTATATGATAATTCAAAATAATTTGAATATATATCAAACGAAGATGGTAGAAAAATCATAATTTTAAATCTTAACAAAATCTTTCAAATGAAATAAATTAAAATAATTAATATGGTATAATTAGATATCAAATCTTAGTATTTGAATTTTTATTGGTTAACAATTTTTTAAAAAATTATTTATATTTTCGTCTATATTTAATAAGATAGAGAAAATAATTTTAATTTTTTTATTACTAATTAATATTTAAAAAATCTTTTAATTATGTTTGGATACATGAATATGAGTTAAATACAAAGATATTTTTGCCAATGAGAGGTTTTTTTCTTTAATTCAATGGCATATAATATTTTTAGAACTTTGTTACTTTCAAACCGTGCTTCCTTTTTAATAGTATAGATATAAATTAAGTATTTATATTATTTTACCGAGTATTATGTTAGTGGCAAATACAAAATAAGAACTTCAACAATGAGAATTTTTTCAATGACATATTTCAATACTGAAATTAATTATAGTACTATAGAATGTGTTTAAAAAAAAAATTCACACTCAAAATAGAGAAAAATCGTTGATCTAGTTTATTTTTCCTACTATAAATATGTGTGTATGAAAGAATATACCAAGCTCATAATTTCATTTGTTTGGTAAACTATCAATGATCAATGATCATCATGTACGTTGCATAAATTGCATGGTAACATGATCCAAAGTCCAAACTAAACAATAGAGCCCTACAAGTAGCTCATCGGTTTCTTATGTCAACGTAGTGACTAAGCGAGATTGCCGATGGTTTCTTATGTCTAAATTATGAAGAAAAAAAAAAAATAGTGACTAAGCGAGATTGCTGCTGATAGTGTCGAGGACTTTAGGTAAGAGAGTCTCATAGGCTCTTTCTGAAGGATGGGCAAAATCCCAGAACACATGACTACTCGAATTTAAACATGGTATCGGAGCCATCACCGAACAACAGCATGGGTTTGGCGTTTCAAACCCTGAAATTTATTTTAAAAAAATGTAAATTAGCATCCTTGTTTATATATCTAAAAAAAATACACACGTATATTCAAAAGTAGAGTATGTTAATCAAAAATTTACCATATTTGGTAGGATTGTTGACCATATCAAAAAGTGGGTAATAAAGATCAACGTAGACAAATTTGGCATCGGAGTATCTTTGGTTGTTTTGGTTGACCAAAGTTGCTACTTTTTCATTGTATAATTTTGCAGCAAAGTTTGAGTTAGGACGACATACGGGATCTCGACCCATCTTTCTCGCCCCTGGTGTGCATCCTATCGGCAGTGTACCCATAATTGCGAATTTTCTAGCTCCCAAAGCATATAGACTCTGTTTTCATATAAAAAAATAAGAATTCAAAATCGTAATATGTATAAAAAAAGAAGCCATATAGGCAAAACAAAAGTTATAAAAATTTGTTTGTGTACGTTTAAGAAGGTAGTTTTCCAACCGATGAGCATTTCAGTATATGTTTGGATATTGTATTTATCTCTTCTAGCTGGAGTTGAAAAATATGTGATGCCAAGATCGTTATTTCCAGTTGAAATTAGAACCAATGCATTGGCTATAATCTCTTTGACTTTATCGGCATCTCCAACTTCTTTGTTTAATTTTGCTATGTATTTTTTGAAGTCTTTCACCTGATCTGGTACCCATATAACATTCTATATAGTTAACCATACAAAATGAGTTAGCTAGCACATCGTTTACTTATTGAAAGTATTAATAATTAACATGTGTTTTAATTACCTGTAAAGTTGCAGTTAATTTGTCTAATCCTGAACCACCAGATGCAAAGCAAACACCAGTAGAAAGATCACTTCTTTTAAGAAATAGGCTACGGAAGGCAGGTACAAGATTTTTTACCCCTAAACCTGCGGCTGTATAGATTTATTTATTAACATTTTCATTTTAGAATGTGGTTAATATTGACTATTTGATTACCAATAAGTTGTATAAAAAACACTTAATACCAATGAAATCTGATAGAACTCTTCCGTTCCCAAATCTTCCGGTAGGAATATGGTTAGGAAAATCACGACCATATGGCACAAAGTTGCATCTTGTCACGGTTAAGAGAAGATTGTTGTTACCAGTATCGAGAATCGAATCTCCAAATGCAAGAATCGCTGGAAAACTTTTATTTTGTGCTTGAACACATGAAATCCATAAAGAAAATAATATTACTGCAACTTTGATTACTGTATTTTCCATCTCAAAGAGATTGTTAAGTACGTTTTTGTTTTTTTTTTTCAAAGATCTTTGCTGCAATATTTTATTTTTTTTAGTTTATAATTTTTTAGTCTATCAGCTTACATAGATTTATACTCAAGTGAAGGGTTGAGAGAGTTCATCGAGTCCCTTAAAAAATGGTATGAAACTTGTTTAGTTTTGTGGTTAAAAAGAACACTCCTCACTTGACACTTCTATCATTAGAGTGATTCTATATATTTAGCTAATCCAGCAAATTAAGTCTTACCACTCATTTTTATTGAACTGATTTACTCCACAAGAATGTGCATATTAAATTATAGTACTATTAATTTGGTTTTCACGTTATCCTAGTTGATTTGATTACTTCAAAACAACAATATTCTTCTTCGTTATAAAACAAATAGTTTTTCTTGGCTAAATAAATGCAATACTTAAGCTACGATTAAGATAGGCTAGATAGCTGCATATAATCATTTCTTGACGTCCCAAAAAAAAGATAGTCATTATATATACAGTGTCTAGCTCGAAAACTAGCTCTCAATCAAAAGAACTGATTGATTTGTTTTCAGGATTGCCGTTATAATGAGTTTGTGGATATTAAAAATTAATTTGAGTGAAATAGTAATACAATTGGTCGTCTATGTTTTTTTTAATGTTTTATCTTATTATTGATGTGGAATTTAAGATGATTACTCGTTAGTTCATATACACTTCAAGGCAACAGTAATTTCTCTTCACTACTACAAGCTATTTTCAAGACAAGTCATAGATAATCATTAGCTATACAGTTGCACCAGCGAATAGCTATTGATCAAATGAACTGATCTTTGTTTTCATGATTAGGGTAATTAATGAGGTTGTGAATATTCATAATTTATCTCGTAACTATTTGTAATGAACAAAATAATTTGTTTGATCGATCAAGATGAATGTTTGTTAGTTGTAAACAGTGATTTACAATAGTTTGATCTTTGAAACATTGTAAACAGTGATATATACAACTTTCTCTTTAAAATCAATTGATCATCAATAGAGTGATTTACAATAATTTTACACATTTCTTAAGGAAGGAAAATTATATAATATAAGTAAATAGTTACTACTCAATTCCCCGAATTTAAATGGTGGACGTATTTGTCAAAAATTATTTTTGTAATGATTTTATAGAATCTTTCTGTAGGATGGAAACTATCCCAAAACAAATAAGCAGATATATTGGAGCACACAAATGATGTGAATCGGTTGCACAAGGGACCTGCTTCCACAAGTCCAGTTCCACAACAACCTTTCTTTACTTCTTTAAACCCTGCAATAATTTCCCAACTCAAGTTATATATACATGATCACACAAAAATAGTACTATAGTTATAAGAAGTCACGGTCCAAAAAATTACCATAATCCTCGGGATGTTCTAATATAAGACTGAAAGGAGAATAAATGTCAATGTAAAAGATATTTGAATTTGGTAAGGTCTTTGCCAATTGATCCAAAGTGATTGAGAGTTTGGCGTTGAAAAGCTGAGAAGCATAGTTTAGATCTTGAGCACAATTTCTACGAAGACCTCCTTTTAGAGTTCTTTGTGATGGTACGCATCCAAGTGGTGGTGTTCCTATCACTGCTATTTGTCGTGTTCCATATCCAAACAATTGCTGTTCAATTGTGCACATGTAGAAAAGTTATTATTGTTAGTTTAATTAACAAGCTACAGAAAATTTTAAACTAACGTTTGATTATTACTTATTAGTCCCATTTATAATACGTAAGCGCGCCATATACAGTATTAAACACTAATCATGATCAAGTTTCAACATTACTACCATTTATCAAGCTTATATACCTCTACATTATTATATCGTGTAAGTACATGTAAATCGTCGACTGTTGCATAGAGAAGATAACCAAAAGTAAAAACTAAAAAGTGTCTGATTGAGATGCCTGGTGACAAAATTTGCAAGCAAACTATGGGATGACGTGTGAGTTGTGACAACACCCCTAATAAAAGATGACTTCTACAATTAAAAAATTTATTTTTAATATGTATGGCAACAAATATGATTAACTCCAATACCATTCAATGAAAGTATCTTAAATATCTTTTGTAATATTAGGTAATTTTGTAAATTCCGTTTTTCACGGGGTCATATTCTATTATTCTTACTACTGTATTAGATTGCGGTAAATAGTTGTCAGAAATTTTAATTTATCTAGAGTAAAATTATGAACTCCAAGAAAAATAAAGGTAAGATAGATGAAAGTCTTTATCAAAGAAAAAGATGGATGAAAGTACATTTATAAAAAAAAAAGGATGGATGAAAAGTACGTACCGTAACGAAACTTGCGGCAGAATTAGCCATTTTTGAAGTAAAGTAGTGAATATCGTCTTTGAGCCACTGAACACCTTGACCGTAGTATGTAATAACCAAATCATTGCTTCCTGCTACCACAATGGCTAAGCCCTTGGATAATAGTTGATTGGTCTTCTCTTGTCCTACTAACCTCTTTACTCTCTCTATGTATTGTTCGAAATATGTCAATTGTTCGAACATTGACAGTACTCTCTGATTTTATTTTGCCCAAATGATTAGGAATAAAGTTTAGGTATTAAATCTAGAAGAGACTGACTTGCAACTTACGTATATTTTGGGAGTCAATTGGTGATAGCCACTACCACCTGAAGCAAATGATACACCAGTGAGAAGATCTTCTGGTTGTATTTTGGGGTCGAAATATGCTGGTACAATTGGTTTTACTCCCAAATATTCGGCTACATAAATTATGAAAAAACAAAAGTTAGGAGAACATAAAAGTCAGTCATTTTAAAAAATTTCCAAATTCTTTTCTCATTTTTTTCGAATCTCTTTTTCTCATTAATACAAAAAATAGTACTGAGTCTATTGACAAATAAAAATATTATACGATATGTTTTTAGTTATTTTAACAAAATAATAAATTTTCCCGTATTAACTGATCACATAATCATCATGATTATGTATTTTCTTCAAATTAATATAGAATCAAAATTTGAGTAAAAAAAACAATTGTCGAGTATTAGGGGGGGGGGAAACATATTAATGGACCAAAGTTAGGCCAAACAGAAAATTAAAAAGAGAGAGAATGTACGAACATATAAAATCGGAAGCAACCTTTCCATTGCTGAATCTACCGGTGGCAATTCCGTGTAGAAAATCTATACCATAAGGACGAAAGTTACATTTCATTTCTGTTGTTAGATTATTATTATTTCCCGTGTCTATGATCGAATCACCAAAGAAAAACACACACGGTGTGGTTCTGTTATTTAGTGATGGTGATGGACTAGATGAAGAAGATGGGCGAGGTGGTGGGCCTGGCCATGTCCATGGCCGTTGGTGATTGATCACTTGGGAATGGGTCGTGGTCATGAAGAATATACAAAATGATGATAAGACAAGGAAAACATATCCAATTAATCTCGAATACTGTTTCATGGTTCTATACCTTTGAATCTTTGAAAAAGCTTCTCAAATAAAGATGGATATTTTACCTAAGATACTATTTGCATGTGTGTTTATACCACTAATGATGTCACTATGTTAGTGTGTATGTCTTGATCTCTATTTGAACATGCGATTTTCTTGCGGTGTTAAAGTTGCGTATGTCTCAAGGCTTCTTTTATCACACGTTTGTGACTTTCCTTATATTAAGCTTCAAATTTATTTGTTAAGGTCTAAAACAGTATTCCTACGTAAGTGTAAACCAGTTGCTAATCGAACTTAATTCTCTCAAACACTGGTTTGCTATAATCTCCTCAGACAGAAATTGTAATTGAATTCTAAATTAATTAGCAATTAATACATTGAATAGAGTAACATACATGATCCCTACACACTTACAGAAATATTTTATCTTAAAAACGAATGATAATAAAATGGAGCAAATGATATATTGTTTTTTTTGGGTAAAAGTTATATTGTTAGCTAGATTAGGACCGTCCGATGGGATGGGTGAGTTTTTTTAAAAATTTAAATAATTAAATTTAAATAAATTCATTAAATTAAATATTTATTGTTAATGATATATCTTTAAATATTTTAGGAAAAAAGTAGAAAGCATTTTTGTTAGAGAAGATAGATATTTAGAAAATTTTATTTTTATAGATGAATAAATTAATTTAACTTTTATATTGAAATTTATTATTAACATATTAAAAATCTATATGATGTCCAGTAGTTTTTCATTCCATCTTGCCGTTTGTGTTTCCGACCACGATGTTAAATAAACGTGGACAAATATATAAACTCAAAAAACCAAACCGAATCCAATCCGAAAAGGGGAACCAATCCAACAATAGTTCGAATGGGTCATAAACTCTTATATCCGAAGGACCAAACCCGAACAAAACTGAGAACCGAATGGATATCCAAAATAATTGATATAAAATTATATACCCAAAATATTATTTATACTTAGACTTGATATAACCCAATTATCTTATAATTATAAACCCAATAATATCAATCTTTTTGTTCCAATAATTAGAAGTTTGATAAAACAAAAGTTATTGGATCTTAAAATGATATAAAAATCTAAATTTGAGAAGAAAAATTTAAAATTTATAATAAGATTGAACATATAAAAATTAAAATTAAAAGAATTAATTTTTTACTTAATATTTTTTCGTTGATTTTTCTTTTTTAATAGGAAAATGAAAATAATATAATTTACACATGTCATCATCTAAAATATCAACCGACATGTGTCTCAATCTTGTTAATTATAATTTTATTAAGCTTTAATATATATTGAAAATGGAAAGTAAAATAACCAATTTTATTATTTAATCTTTTTTTCGTTTATTTTTCTTCTCGAATAAGAAAAATAAAATAATACAATTTTTTAACATGTGTCATAATCCAAACGATCAACCGACACGTGTCTTAATCATGTTAATTATAATTTTGACACTTGTCGATCTCTCGTGAATGCAACTAAAGTTTATATAATAAGATATTGTCTTTAATCCGAGATTCTTAATAAATAGTATAAGATACTTTTTTAACAAGTATTTTGGTTAAGATTTTATACTTTTGGGTATGATGATGATGGTGGTTATGATTATTATTATTATTATTATTATTATCATTATTATTATTATTATTATTTATTAAATTTTCTAATAATTAATTAATTGATTAGTTAAATAGATCAACCCATTTAACCATTAATCCATCAAATTAAATGGGTAATTAAATGAATTGAGTCAAACCCATGTACCCATTTAACTCTTAATTGAATGAGTAATGGGTTAACTTGACCAATTTTAACTATTTTGACACTGGTATCCCAAAAAGATAGTAAGCAGAATTGTTTTTATTTTATTTTTGGTTTAACAGATAAACAGAATATTATTACACACAGATGATGTAATATTGGTTTGGGTTTACTGTGGGCTGAGTCGATTATACATTTTTGACTCTCACTCTCTCACTCTTGTTTTCTTATTTATATTGGAATTGGGTTTTACTCAAACTCAGAAAACATTTAAGGATTGGCTCGTTTCTTGGAAACGTAGCAATGTAAAAAATAATGGGATGTGATAATGAGCTTGGACCAATTTAAGGATTGGCTCCGTTTCTTGTTTCTCTTTTCCAATTTCATACTGCTTTTGGTTTAAAAGTTTATGATTGGGCCTTGGCCCTTGGAGAGTATACTTAGTGACCGAAACAGAAGAATGTGATAATGAGCTTCAGAATCCCACATCGGAGACCTGAGAGGGTTTGGTAGTGAACATTTGCATAATAAATAGACGCTCGCTCTCACCAATGAAAAGCACGCAGCCCTGTGGTGAGCTCAAAGCGAACTATTCTTTCGCCTTTTACTAAAGAATACCGTGTGCTCTCCACGACAAGTGGCATACGCATATTTTTGGAGGGTTTCTACAAACTGTGGGACCCAACATTTTATATAGTCTCAAATTTTCGATTTTAATTTAAATGATGCGTATTTCCATAGAAAAAAAAACCAGAGACTTAAATTTGAAAATTAGAAGATATAGTTGGTTTTTATATCAGCAATTTATTTTATTATTAAAAATGGTTAGTTGGTGTTTTGGTCATGCTAAAACTTTCAAGCCTTCAATTTTTTTTTTTTTTTTTTTTTTTCTGATATCAGATGAAGACACTGTAAAATTCACGTGACAGATTATTACGAGGATTCGTAGAAAAGGAAAATCTTACATAAAATATCTCAAATGTTGTTTACTTAACTACATTATTAGTCACAGAGACGGCCCATGTGTACATTATTAATACATTGCAAAAACTTCTATTTTCGGTTGATAAAAAGAGTTATTATTTAGATAAAAGAGGGAGGTATTGTTTTACAAGTATTTTGTTTATACTTTCATAAGCGCTTTGAGTTGGATGGGCACCGTCCCAATACATATAAGATGATGTATTGGGACATATTTTTGATGTTGACTTTTTGCAGAGTATATCTCCTCCAAATACTCCGGCGGTTTTGCAACACGGTTTCTTTATCTCCTCAAATCCTGCATGCAAATATTTTCAGATTCATATCCATGATCATGTATTATATGATATCAATTGTCACATTCAAATATTTACCATAAGCATCCGGAGTTTCTTGCATCTGACTGAAGATAGTGTAGACGTCCATATAAACCAATGTAGAATTTGGTAAGGTTTTTGATAATTGACCCAAAATAATGAGGAGTTTAGAATTGAAAAGCTGGGCAGCATAGTTAAGCTCTTCATTACATTTTTTCTTCTTCTTTACTCTTTGTGATGGTGTACATCCAAGTGGTGGTGTTCCGATCACTCCTATACGTCTTGCTCCATACCCATACAATTGCTGCCCATTTTATACATAACGAAGTACCATTTTTTATAGTAGATTCGCATAACACACTCAATATGACATCTTCTTTTAAACATAACACAGTAGTTGTATCCCAATACTTTTATTCTCTACATAAAAGTCTTGAAGAACGTATGTTCATTAAACATTAGCTGTTACTAAAACAAAAAAAAAAGATCCGGCCACCAATTAAAGTTTTTTTAAAAAAAGAACTCGATAAAACGTTTTGAGCATTACAAAACCCCCGATCCTAATTAAAAATTTCACTACAATTAATTAAACTTCATGTTTCCCTACTTTTATGTGCAAATGTAGGTAATTTTCGGACACTAATTAAGTCATGTAAAATTAGGAATTTGGAAAAATGAGAGGATATAAAGCTATAAGAATACGTACCAAAACGAAACTGGCGGCAGAATCAGCCATGAAAGTGGTATAAGAGTCAATGTCATTTCTGAGTCGTTGAGCACCACTTCCAAAATATGTAGTGGTCAGATCATTACCTCCCGCGACAACAATTGCTACTCCTTTGGCTATTATTTGACGATTGGGCTCCTCTAAACCTCCCAAATTTTCTTCAGGCTTCGCTTGTTTTACTAACTTATTTACTTTCCCTATGTAGTCTTGGAAATATGTCAATTGGTCCAACATTGGTATTCCTTTCTGATTAAAATCAAAAGATTAGTTAGCAGAATGATGATTATGGCTGCAAAAATATAATAATAATATGGGGGGGATATTAATTTATTTGAACTTACCAGTGATTTAGATGTCTCAGGATTGAAGCCAGCACCACCCGAAGCAAAAGATACGCCCGTAAGAAGATCGTTTGGTTGTAGTTTCGGGTCTAAATATGCCGGTACAGTTTCTTTTATTCCCAAATATTTTGCTATTGTGATTGGGAAACAAGAGAAAATGTAATTAGAAGAAATTTCATAATTTATCATTCTTTTCTCATTATGCTGAGAAAAATTTAACTAATTGTCAAGGTCAGGCCATAAAAGAAAAAACTGGAGAGGGAAATTAAGAGTACGAACATATAAAATCGGAAGCGACCATTCCGTTGCTGAATCTACCAGTGGCAACTCTTTGCTTAAAATCCATACCATAGGGACGATAATTACTTTTCACCTTTGTTTTTCGATCATTGTTATTTCCAGTGTCCAAGACCGAATCCCCAAAGAAAAACACGGCCGGTATGGTTTTGTTCTCTGGCTTAGGTGGAGCAGGCGGTGGTGCTGGGACAGGTTTTGGAGATGGGTTAGGTGGTGGTATAGGCTTTGGAGATGGGCTAGGTGGTGGTGGTATAGGCTTTGGAGTTGGGGCAGGTGGTGGTGGTATAGGCTTTGGAGTTGGGGCAGGTGGTGGTGGTATAGGCTTAGGTGCTGGGGAAGGTGGTGGCTGTGGCTTTGGTTGAGGTTTAGGTGGTGTTGGTGGACATGGAGATGGGCTAGGTGCTGGTGGTGGTGTAGGTGGACATGGAGATGGGCTAGGTGCTGGTGGTGGCTTTGGTTGAGGAGCTGGTGGTGTTAGTGGGCATGGAGATGGGTCTGGTGGTGGGGCAGGTTTTGGTGCAGGGCCTGGTGGTGGGGAAGGCTTTGGTGAAGGGCCTGGTGCTGGTGGGTCCAATGGCCACGGTCGTGGCCGGACCAATGGATACGGCCCTGGCCATCGTGGCCACGGCCAAAGCCGTCTATGGATAACTTGGGCATGGGTCGTTGGCACGAATATGATACAAAAGGACAAGAAAAAGAACACACAACGAAATACTCGTGAATATGAACAAGAGTCGACCAAGAAAGATTGCTTCATGGTTTTACTACTACAAGTAGTAAAACACAGTTTTCATTCAAGTGTTTGGCACTGTCATGTCAATATGTGTATGCGTGTGTATATATATGCATTACGTAGATTATAGGACATGCGATTTATGTGGCCGTGTTGAAGTTGCTTGTGTCTCAAGGCTTCTCTCATCACACATTTTGAGACTTTCCTTATATTCAGTCCCCAGTTTCCAGTTGGAACTTAACTCTCTCTAGCTTCTTTTGTGACTTCTCAAAGCATAGAAGGAAAGAAGCTTAATTAAATAAAAATTTCAATATCTTGATTTCACCAGAAAAGTTTATCAGAAGCCAGAGTAACTAGTTGGATTATACATAGGAGTTAGGGTTTATGGATACATATGCGACTGTGTCTAAGGGCGAGAAGTTCCAAGTGAATTGGCCTTCGTATAGATTTTCGTTAATGGCCTTATAATATGATTTAAGTTTTATAGTAATAATTTTACTTCCACTAATCATTTTTATAATTTCTCTTTGTTGGAATGAGATGGATTGGATTATGTAAAATAAGAAGGTGTGTTAATTCAGTTGGATTCATCATACGATAATTTAACAGCATTTTCACACTCTTTACTTCGCAGCTTCTTTTTTCAATGAGAAAAAACTTTCGATAAATATTATTGTTTCAATGGTAAACATATATTCTTTTTTTTTTGGTTTTATTCGTCGGATTATTGTCGAAACACAGAATACAAATATCTTTAGAAAAAACAACTGACTTTGTCGCTCCATGTCAATTTATGGCTGTGAATGGTTGTAAGGTATGCTGCAGATCATACCAATGTCGAATTGGTATGCACTTTTTTCACCATTCACAAAATTATATCGGTAAGCACTACAGCAAACAAAAATAAACTCGTACCAGTATGTAGTATTGTTTAAACCTCAGACCAAAAATTTACTCTATTGGTCTGCATTTTTGTGTCTGCTAACAAAACCCTCCGGACCAACAGTAAAATCATACCAAAGTGTGTTTCTTCTGTGTGTTTCTCTTACGATGGGGCAATCCGAGTACTCTCATTTTATTGGTTGAAATTATTTTGGAATGTCTATAAATATCAAGACTACACAACTATTTTTTTCACCATTTCTCATCATCTCAAATCACTTCCGAAAAAAAAACCAAATTTTTTTTCTTTTATCATTTCCCAATTTTCTAAATTTCATCCGTCCACCATTTTCATCTACACTAATTCATCTACATTAGTTTGGTAAATTTTCATAAATCTATTTTATTATTTTAAATAAATTCATAATTTTTTCATAAATCTAATTTTTAGTTCTTTAAAATTGAATTTTGTTTTTTTCTGAATTTTTAGAAAATATTCACATTAGTTTTTCATGAATAGTCATCATAAAGAAATATCATCAATAGTCACCTTTTTTTTTTTTAATCTTATATATAATTTTGTTTAATTATAGATATGTCATCAAGAGGTCAACATAACAACCAAAACACAAATCCTCCCGCACCAAGGCGGAATAGCAATACGGATATGGATCCTCCAATACGTAGACGGGTAATTTTTAAATAATTATATTTGATGTTATACTCTCATATATTTATTTGGGTTTTTTTCATACTATAAGATTGGTTACTATAAGATTACTCTCATCTAGAGAATTTTGAATTTATTTAACATTTTATTTTGTATTGCCTATAGATCTAAGATGTTAATTGAAATCTATATAGTATCCATTAAAAAGGATGAATTTTTTAAATTTATTTATCATTTTTATCTTATATGTTTATTATTAATTTTCATAGAAAAAAACCTGATCGGAAATTGATAATTAGGTTTGAACACTTATGTAATATTATGTGTTTTACTATATTTCAGATTTTACGGATTTATTAATTACAATCACAAGGAATCCACAATTTATCTGAAGCAGAAAGATTTGAGTTGTGAACTTTGGAAAATGAGCAGATGGAAGACTTATTTATACAACCCACTTTGGATTATTATGAGCGGTATTTCCATAGAGGACCATACCAAACTGGTGGAGGTTTAGGATGGCAGAATCTCCGAAACCGTATTCAAAGTGACAGCGCTGCATGTCTCCAACTATTAAGAATGTCATTTGCTGCCTTTACAGAATTGTGTAACACTCTGAATCTGAATTATGGTTTAAAACCCACATTGAATGTTAGTGTTGAGGAGAGTGTTGCTATGTTTCTTCGAGTGTGTGGGCACAATGAAGTTCAACGTGATATTGGTTTACGATTTGGGCGGAACCAAGAGACCGTGAAGAGGAAATTTGGTGAAGTGTTAAGAGCTACTGAGTTGCTTGCCTTTGACTACATAAAAACACCTACGATACAAGAACTACACATGATTCCACAAAATCTCCAAGCGGATCGACGATACTGGCCATTTTTAGTGGATTTGTTGGGGCAATGGATGGTACTCATGTATGCGTTAAAGTCCCACCTCAATTGCAAGCCATGTATTGGAGTCGTCATGACAAAACAAGCTTTAACGTAATGGCAGTATGTGATATGAATATGTTATTCACTTATGTTTGGAATGGAGCACCGGGTTCATGTCATGACACAAGAGTGCTCTCACTTGCACAAGATGGTGATTCTGAATTTCCTTTACCTCCTGGAGACAAGTATTATGTGGTAGATTCAGGATATGCAAATAAGCAAGGCTTTCTAGCTCCCTATAGATCAACACGAAATCGTGTTTTAAGGTACCACTTGTCACAGTTCAACAATGGTCCTCCTCCAAGGAATAAGAAAGAGTTGTTTAACAGGTCTCATGCATCTTTACGTTCTATTATTGAGCGAACTTTTGGAGTGTGGAAGAAAAAATGGAGGATTCTTAGGGACGATCCTAGATATGGTTTGGAAGTGCAAAAGAGAGTGATTCTCGCCACGATGGGGCTCCATAACTTTATCAGAATTTCAAACTTTTCTGATGCAGATTTTTTTGAAGATTCTTCGGAATTTCATACAGAAAATGAGGAAAATGACTCAAATGAGTACGAGGAAGCCGAGATAGCAGATCAACAATATATGGCAAATATTCGAGAAAATATTGCTCATATGTTATGGGAAAATCAAAATAATAGATTTTAATTTTGTAATTATATTTTGTAAAATTTATTGGTAAATAGATTTTAATTTTATAGTTATGTTTTATAAGATATATGAGTATTATTATAAAAAAATGTTAAAATTAAAGTCGGATCAGTATGCATTTTGTTTCACGATTCAATGTAGTACAATTTATTGCATACCATTATGTTATATACTGCAGACGGTGGTATGCTGCATACTAGAGTATGCATTTGAGCATACCAAAATGTTAGTACAATGTATTTGCTGAACTGCATACCAACCAACCATTCATAGCCTATATGTATAATACAACAATATGCTTTAAACGCTAACCCAAAAGATTTACAGCTTTTAATTACCCAAATTCCATCTCAAACATCATCAAAATGTGCCACTTAAAATTACATATTTATTTATTGTCATAGAAAGGGCCCAAGTCATGCTCTACAAACCTTTTGCTTAAGATCTGATAAGCTCTTTCTGTTGGATGGTAAGAATCCCAAAACATAAATGAAGACACATTCTGACAAAGAAGTGATGTATATTTGTTGCAAAGAGGACCTAATTCGAATAGCCCTGTCCCACAACATCCTCTATCAATCTCATCAAATCCTGCAAAAAAATTAAAGTTCTTTAAAAGCCCATAATATGAAACTCACTCACATACACCAATGTAGAGCTAGCAGTTGAGCATTACCATAACTTTTGGGGTTTTCAATCATATCAGCGAAAGAAGAGTAGATGTCAATATACACCAATGTGGCGTTTTTCAAGGTTTTAGACATTGCTTCCAAACTTGTAGATAGTTTGGAATTGAAAAGCTGAGCTGCAAAGTTTATTTCAGTAGCACATTTTCTATGAAGTCCTCCTCTTGTTGTTCTCTGTATCGGTATACACCCGAGCGGAGAAACACCAATGAATCCTATTTTCCTTGCTCCAGCTTCATACAGTTGCTGTCAAATTTTTCATAAATTCATATTCATTTACTTGTTCATATGAACAATTAGACCAGAGCATTAGTTTCACGTACCATAGCGAAACTTGCAGCAGAGCTAGCCATAAAAGCGGTATATGTATCGATGTCAAACAAGAATTCTTCTAAGTGTTCACCATAGTATGTATTGGCCAGATCGTCGCTGCCTGCAACCACAATGGCTAAGCCTCTGGATATTATGTGTTCTGCTTTCTCTTTTCCAACAAAGCCTTTCACTTTCTCTATGTATTCTCGAAAGTATGTCAATTGGTTTGCCATTGGTATCGCACTCTACATATAACATTTTGATAACACATTTAAAACCATAGCAAATCAAATGAAAAAGGTTAAAAAATAAAAGAGATGATTTTAAAAAGCTAAGGAACTGAAGTTATTACTACTACAATAGGTGTCAAAGGATCGAAACCAGTACCACCCGAAGCAAAAGATACACCAGTGAGGAGATCTTCTTGGGTCAGTCCGGGTTTTAAATATGCCGGTACAATTGGTTTTACTCCTAAATACTCCGCTGTGAAATTCAGAAAAAATAAACAATAATTTTCATGAGACTATTTACATGGAAGATATACATGCAAACTACTTTTTTTTTGTTTTCTTAAACAGCATTCTCTAGTTTACAGTAAAATATTGCAATGCCCTTATGGCACATGAGCTTGCTTACGTTAGTTAGAGAAGCTATGAATATTTTTGCATGTAAAATATAAAACAGAGTTTGTTGTATGCTTAGTCTCATGATATGGTAAAGGTAAAGAGGCAGTTCACCTATAAAATCAGAGGGGATTTTGCCGTTGCAAAATCTGCCGGTGGGAACTCCATTTGGAAAATTCATGCCATAGGGCAGAAAATTAGCTTTGATCAATGTCACAATGTAATCGTTATTTCCTGTGTCTAAGATCGAGTCCCCAAACGCAAAGATTGCTGGAAATGTCGTGTTATGTCGCCTAGGTGGCACTGGTCTGGGGGCTGGCGCTGGACTCGGACCTGGCTTTGGCCCTGGACTCTGACTTGGTTTTTTTCCTGAACTCGGACTTGGGTTTGGCTCTGGATTTGGTTCTGGTGCTAGGGTTGGCCCTGGACTCGGAACTGGATTTGGTCCTTCACTCGGACCTAGCTTTGAAACTCGCTGTAAGCGGTTTGCTGAAGCATACATTGTCACGTATAATATATAAAAGAGTGAGAGAAACAAAACACGTCGAGATAGTTTCGAACTAAACATAGAAGAGGAAGAAAACACACTATCTTGCAACATATTTGGTATATGATTTATATTGTCTGGTAATTAAGAAAAGAGAATTTTGTTGCGAAGCTCCAAAATATAAAGAGTGGGAGATTAAAGTTGCGAAAGAGTTTGTACTCGGACAGGAAACAGAAAAAATTGGACACAAACATGCAGTTTAGATGGTTATAAGAAGAAGATACTTGTCTCTTACAGCTCTTCTCATTCACACATTTCAAACTTTCCCCATATTCAGCAAACCTACCACTACTCTCACTGTCGTATTCCTAACACTCTTTCTATCAAAAGAAAGAAAATACGAGATGGTTCTGTGCAAAAACAACTCGAACAAGTGATCACAGACAAGAATATATAACTCTCCGAGTATGAGAATGGTTGAGAAATTGAAGCAGCGAGTAATGACATTGGAGGTCTGATAAGTAAACCAACCAATCAGCACAGACTATATAAAACAAATACTGTTCATCACTCAAAAGACTTTCATATACACAACGAAGAGGAAGTAACACCCACATGAGACAGGACAAGAACTTATTTGGTGTGATCAAACACAATTAAATAACCAAATGATCAAATCTCGTACTTTTAATTGATATATATGTCAAGCAAAAAAGAGGGTAGGAAGATCAATGTGCGCTAACGAGGAAAGGATTTTGACAAACTCCACACTCGATGGTCTCTGATCCTGAGATTGGAACCTGGACCTGCAATTTTAATGAACGGCAATCTCTCAGAATCACATACATGGGTCTCAAGAGACACTACAACAAAAGTCAACTTCACATTTCCAATCTGTCTCGAGTCTTCTATCCACTTGCTTTAACTAACTGTTCAGATGATATAGCGACAATCTCTATGATCCAATTTTAAAAGACAACCACCTCGACTATACCTAGAGCTCGCACCGGTAACATTTCTATCCTCACATTTATAATATAAAGAATCCTAGGAGGTGAGTGCTAGGATTATGTTAAATGAAGAGATCTCATAGATGCATGGTTTGACATTAGCTATTCTATTCCATCAATGTATTTGCAAGATGATCATACACACCAGCACAAGTGATTATACCTATGAGGACCTCCCTGTTTTCCATGTGCTAGAAAATATAGTGTACCAAAATCATACAAAGAAAGACGGGTTATCAAAGGATCTAACCTGTAAGTGCACTGTGCATGTTGGACAAGCTACTTCTTTCATCCGCCTGCCAGATACTTCCCTTGAACCTGTTATAACCATATACCTATCATTGTCAGTAACCATAAAAGAACATAAACAATTAATCAAAAACATGAAGTATATTAAACATGAAGAATTACCATACGAAGACTTGCGGTTTTTCTCCATTTCCTCCTGTGTCAAACATATCCGCCATCAGAAAACATTTATATACATTGTGCTGGATATCACCTCAACTTATAAACCTTTATACTTAAAAAGAACCCAGGAAAATTAGCCCACCTGTAACTTCCTAGCGAGGTCTTCATGGCTCTGCACACTCACGTTCCTGCTAGCAGCTTCCTTGGAATTACTCAACCTTTGTGACACTTCTGCCTGCACATCCAAAAACAGAGTCACATGAGCAGCAAGACTTTTAACCAGTAGCTAACCAAAGTTTTCCACATTAAAGCTAGGTCAACACATTCTCAGAAATTCATGGAAAATGATTCCTCAACTTAAGGGAAAATGAGCAGATAGATAAGCATACCATGCACCGGTCACAAACACGGACTTGGGGAGCATTCTCCTCAGCAGTGAGAGCAATCCTGCCTTGAGTGCACTTGTCACAGAAGACGTCACCACAATTCCTGCAGTGATGCTGGAAGAAAAAAAAAAGTTTGTAAGTCCCAATATGGCCAAGAACTTATTTCAGGATTATACAATCAGGGAGAAAATAATACCCTTCGCATAAATGCACCGAAATCTGACCCACATGATGTGCACTTCGAAACAGCCTCGTCAGGGACCTAAAGCCATAAAAATAACATGGAGTGAGAACAATAGACCCACAACTACCCTAGCCATTCAGTTCGACAGCAAGAGAGTTATTTTCGTTTCCAAGGAATCGAAAATCCTACCCAATGATCTTTCTCCTCATTAACAGGCTTTATAATGTTCATCCAATCACCCAATCCTTTCTTCTTCTCAGCAGATTGTTCAACAAGTCTTGCAGAGGCAGGAGGCCTGCTACTTCCCCCAATCTCCTTGGCCTAAATCCCACCAACAGAAGAACATTGGATTAGTGAATGAAAATCATGATGGAACTGACATATAGACTTGAAGTAATATAAAACATGTAGGATTAGGAACCTGAAACATTGCAGCTGTCACTGTATCCAGAAGGGTGTTGGTAGTGTAACTATTTGATTGCAGTCTGATACGTCTAGCTTCAATGTCTACCGGAGTCTTAGACCAAAACGCCAGAATAGAAGAATCCAGTTTCTGACAGAAAGATATTTACAATAGATATAAGAAATTCAGTCCAGAAAATGGAACAAATTCAGTCTTAGAAAAGAAAAAAAGGAGCTAGTGTCTTACTTCGCATTTTGTAATGTTCTCAAGAGGATATATTCTCAAAGTTCGGCTAGTACTTGGATCAAGCATACGAAGACCATCCAAACCAATCTGCTACCACAAAACAAGTATCCAATTGGCTAAAAACAGTTTATGTATAACAAAACCTAAAAGCTTTAACTAAGAGCAGAGTTTTTGTTCCTCCTAAGCCGATTTGATCTAAGAAATTGAATTGGCACATTACCTGACAAAGAACATCTGTAGTGGTCTGTCCATAGGTCTCAGCCAACAATTTGACACGAAATTTCTGCACACCACCGGTGGCATCTTCCTGCGTATCAGCCTTAGGGACAGCTCTTACAATCTTAGCAGAATTTGAGCTAGCAGAAGAATCTCTCCCTGAAGAAAAGCTAATGGATCGTCCATAATCATCGAACAAGGTCGAATTAGATGATTTCGGAGCTGTTCCACGAGAACCGTAAGGCTCAACTTTGCCACCTTCATAAGCATAAACACCATCGCCATATGAATCATCATAAGCGGCGGGGTATCCTCCTCCGCTCTCAGATCGTTTTCCGTATAGATCTGGTCCTACATCCGATCTGCTCCGGTTGTAACCGCCATAATCAGATTGATCAAACTTCACAGGCTTGTCGTATGGCTTCTCATACGAAGTAGGCATTGAAGATCCTCCGCCACTGTACGGAAGTGCTGAGTACAATGATGATGAGTAAGGCGGAGCAAGAACAGGATTAGGAGGAGGCGCAGGGGCTGATGAAGGAGGAGGCGCAGAAGAATAGCCAGAGGTTTGATGCTGATCATACGGTGAATAATACATCGGCTGTGTAGTAGATTGCTGATACGGAGCAGAGGAATCAAATGATCCGTAAGAGGATGCAGGTGGATGAGTCGTGGGAGGAGGCGGTTGGTTGAAGGTGGAATAAGAATTAGGGTTTAAAGACGTAGCCGGTGGAGAAGGAGGAGGTGGTTGTGCTGCGGGAGTGAAGGAAGGAGCTGAAGGAGGGACATGATCAGAGTTTTGTCCATACGGTGGGTAATTCTGAGAGTAATTAGAGTAATCGGCTGCACCGTAACCACTTGTGAACGGTGGCGCCGATGCATACGTGTTCCGAGATAGATCGGTTGGTCCAGTGGCTATGGGCGCCGGCGGAGAGGGATTGGGATTAGGATTAGGATTAGGATTCGGGCTGGGATTTTGGAATTGAGAGTACTGTTGGTGATAGTAGGAATTGTAATCTCCCTGGTGCATCGCTGATCGGTGATTGGAGTTTTGTTTGGTTTACGTCGGCGATTAATTCGATTTGATGATGATCGGAGATGAAAGCGTGGGAGACGAAGAAGATGAAAGATAGATTGAGGTCAAGGGATTAATTTTGGTGAGGGGAGAATTGTATGTGACGCGAACAGCGTCAAAACTTTATAAGTCACACGTGGCAATATAATGAACCGTTGATTATAAGTAATGGAGATTGTTTTGAACGCGTGATGGATACGTCTCGTCGTCTACAGATAGTTCTAGCTGTTTTTTTCTAAGTTGCAAGGAACGGAGGAAGAGGAACCAAGTCGGACAAGACTCATTAATCACATAGTCAATTTTAAAATTAATTATTTTCCTCGTAATAACTTTGGGTTTCGTTTCGGTTAGGAATATGCAAGTGGGCTTGTTATTTTGGTCAGCCCAATAATTAAGTTATTAGAGTAAGAAAGACGCAAAGGATAAAAAAGGGGTTGCACATGACGTAGCAATTTCGGACACGAGTTTCACGGAGAAGATAATGACGAAAATAGCCCTTAAATAAATGAAAAAGATCTGACGATTAGGGTTTTCTCATTATTCCCTCCAAACGTAAGTATAGGCCGAGTCGGCGGATCTCAGTGTTTCACGCGTCTTTAAATAGAACCTTACCCTTCACCATTACTTCTTCAACCGCAATTGATTTTTTCTCTCTCTCTTTTCTCTCTTCCAAGGAAAAAAAATTAGGGTTCTCTTCTCAATCTCTCGTTTCGATTACGATTGATTTCGCGCCACAAAGAGGCTCCTTAGGTGTGATTAGAAACCTAGGTTCGATTAGTCTTGTCCGCACCGTTTTCGTGTCCGTTAATAGATTGGATCTGAGAAAGAGAGAGAAAAAAAAACGATGTCGAGATATTTCACTTCACCACCGCCTGTGTATGCAAGGAACTGGGCGTACGGTCAGAACTTGGTCGAATCGACTAAGGTTCGTTGAGCACCTCAGTTCTTGTGATTGATTCGCAAGGTGTTCTCTCGTCTGAACATGGAATTATTCTATGTTCGGATGAGATCTAATTCTGATATTAGAATTTCTTAATAAATACCTATTTTGGTTACCACTAGCTTGCGTATAAGTGTCTGATTGGTTAATAAAATTGTAGGAAAATTATCTTATAATTTTTGTTAAATTATTACACTAAATTTACCCATAGATCTATGAAATTAATCAAATCTATTCATTGTTTGATTTATCTATATGTTATGTCTCTTACTTTAACGATATCGTGTAAACATGTATATTGTTTGGTAATAGTCAACCTAAAAAGGCGTGTTGTAGATGTATATGTTTTGAATCTTCTAACATATTTTTTGGTTGTGTGTTTGAATGATGTGCCCACGTATATGGGTTGTGATTTTTTCCCCGATAATAATCCTCCTCTAGTCTAAATCCTTTATTCTGATGGATTATAAAGATAGTGGATACTAGAAAGGTGCATCGGAAAGAGAAGGAGGAGAAAAAGAAAGATAAGAAACTAAGGAAAGAGAGATCCCTTAAAAAACAGCTTTATTTCTCAACCAAGCAAGTCTCAGATGAATCTGAACAAGTTGAGAAGTCTTGTTTGACAGTAGAAGCCCATGTCGGATATTTGTCTGATGGTAGCCAGAACAGTAAGAAGAGAAGTAGGGTAGCTTCTCCTGTGGTAGAGAGTCAAATCAAAGGTTTGTTTCTGCGTCTCTTCTTGGACAATATTAAATGTCGGATTTTCAATATTGTATTGTATTGTACTGAGACACGAACGTTTTTGTTGATTTTAAGCTACGACTGTAGCTGGTAATCCACTACGGATACGTTTTGTTTTAAAAAAACCGAAAGTAGCTGAGGTTGTGGTACCTCAAGAGGACCGTCTTTGCTCCACTTCAGCGACTGAGAGACCCATAGAACTACTAAGTTCTGTCCCAGTCCCAAAAACCACTGATCATAATGAGAATCTGCTCTCAACCGAAGTTGAGAGTGACAAGTTTGAGATTCCTTCTGAGTCAAAGAAGAGAAAGAAACATAAGCCAAGCAAAGAATCTCGGTACAATACGTTTATTGATGAATGGGTTGCTCCTTGCATTTCGTTGGGGGAAGATGATAGCAACTGTGATGATTGGCTTTTTGGTACCCTGCGGCATGAGAATACTTCTATCAAAGCTATCAACAATAATGAAGACGTGGTCATGAATTTGAAGTCGTCAGTAGATTCTTCCTCTTTTCGTAGAGCTCAGTTTTTGTCAGATGTCGGAATTTTTTCATTACCATACACTGTCCTGTTTTAGGTGTCCAAATTGTTTTGTTCTTTCTTAGCATTAGACAATGTTGTAGCTTGTACAGGTTGACTCAATTGTAACCATCACAGTGATCTATAAACTTGAATGATCTCTGTATTTTTGACACTACTCGAAGATTATATTTTTGACTTGATCGTAATACTTGAACTTGTGCAACTGGAAGCTTTTGGTTAAAGTATGCAATACGAGGGCGTTGGCTTCATTATGGTCCTTGATAGTCAGACCAATTTTGGTCATTGAGAAGCTTTGGGTTTAAAGAAGTCTTGACTTTAAGAGCTGCTAGACTGTGTTTCTTTGGAGTTGATCATGCAGCTGGTGATAGTATAGAGGAACAATTGAAAAGCAAGAGAGAACTTATGACTTCGCGGATGGAGAGGGATTCGTATTACGGTTTTTCACCGAGGGGTGGCTCGAAGCGATTGCTGCGAAGAATTGAGTCTACATAGCAAGAGTAGAGCACAATAAAAGACACAACAACACAGCTCGTTTTAGCAACTATACAAAAAGCTACTTGAAATGTCTCGCTTTAGTCGAAATTATCATAGTAAACTGGGGACGAATCAAATAGTCGAAATCAACTTCTTCTTCTTCTTTTAGTTGTTTACCTAGTCTCACAGATTCTTTTATCACAATAAGGCACAACGGTTCTTGTTCTTTTTCTTCTTCTTCTTCTGCTTTGGTGGTTGAAGCACCACTTTTATGGCTGCATCAAACACTGCCTTCACATTCTGCAGAAGCCCCAAAAAAGAAACAAAACAATAAACTTCAGCCTCTTAACAAAAAGCTAATGCAAACAGTAAGAGCCAAGACAAGCGATTCGTAATGTCTACCTGCTGTGTCTTTGAACTACATTCAATGTAGACCGCAGATCCAATCAGTTTCTTCAGTTCCTCTCCCTGCATCATTCATAACAACATTAGACAATACTACATCAAGAAGTAGCAATCATGGCGAGACTAATCTTTTAAAGAAGTAAGTACCTGGTTAGTAGTAATTGGCACTGCACCGGGATGATCTATGAAGAATTGCTTGTCATCTCGAAGATCTGCAAATACCAATAGTTTAACAATCTCCCACGACAACACAAATTTTGCAAGAAAACTTTGTTGAAGACACAAGATTTGTAGGAACATAACTAAAGGAAGATCAGTTCAATCAAGAAAGAGTTTAAATACCGAGTTTTGTTCCAACGAGGATAATGGGAACACCAGAAGCATAATGCCTGAGCTCAGGAATCCACTGAGAGAGGAACAAAATAAAATTAGTTCACTCATCACAAGTGATATTGGATTATGTAACAAAAGATACAAACCTTCTTGGCAATATTCTCATAGCTAGCCTTGCTGATTAGAGAGAAAGCAAGAATGAAAACATCAGCGCCACGGTAACTCAGAGGTCGTAACCTGTTGTAATCTTCTTGACCTGTTTCAAACCCCCAAAAACAAACCATGTCAAACCCAAAACAAAAACCAAGGAAGCTTCCAACGGTGAACCGGGTTTTTCGAAAGATTTACCGGCTGTGTCCCACAATCCAAGATTAACAGTGTTCCCATCAACAACCACATTAGCACTGAAGTTGTCGAAAACAGTTGGAACATAATCCTGAAAAACCAATCACAAGTCACAAATTTACATTTAAAATCCTCCTTTATAAAAAAATCATCACACTAACTTCAAGATCAAATGCTTTGGCCTAATTCTCAAAATGTTGAAACAACTATAAAACCTAAACCCTCAGAATCAGTTATATGATTCTCCAATCCAAACCTTGGATTTGAACATGTTAGATGAAATTGCTCATGATCTTGGAAGAAACAGCATATAATAGTTTCTAAATTAAATCCATTTTTCCAAATTAAGCTTACGAGATCACTAATCAACTCTTGAAACGAGCTCAAACAAAATTAGAAACTAGAAACAGAAGAGAAGAGAAGGAAAATTTTACTGTAGGGAAAGTGTTGCTGGTGTAAGAAATGAGCATGCAAGTTTTACCGACGGCACCATCTCCGACGGTTACACACTTTATAAACCTTGACGCACTCATCTCCGCCGCCGGATCGAGAAAAAAAACCTTTGCTGCTTCTTCTTCTTCAAATCCTCAACATTCCAAACAACCAAAACCAATTTCTTCGAACTCGCAAGCTTGTGAATCTGAGAATCCTCAAATTAAAGAAACTGGAAAATTCAAAAATGGCAAAACGTAATCGAAAAGAGTGAGGAGAAGAAGAAGAAGAAGATGCTTAATTTGGCGGTTGATTGACGACTTTTGAGATGAGCCTAGAGAGAGAGAGAGAGAGGGAGTAACACAATACAACTATGTGCCAGCTACGGATAGCACCAAACAACTCCTTATCATATACACTCACCTTTATTATTTTATTTATACTTTATATTTTCACCACCTATTTTGTCTTTTCTTTTTTCAAATTTTGAATCTTTTTTTTCTTTTCTTTTTATGTCACGGATTTTTGAATTTTGAAATCATGATGAAACTGAGGATCTGTCTGTTATTAAAGACAAAGAAGAAAAAATAAAATACATTTGTCATGAATGTTTGTAATTTTGTATTATCTCCTCTTTTCTTAGCCCTTTTTAAAAATACTACCTCTGTTTCTAAAATATACTTAGATTTTTAGAGGTTTTTATACAAATTAAGAAAAATAATGATTACTATTTACAAATAAATTATTTTCTCTCAACAAAAAAATATTCTAATAATATGAACCAATAGTAATCTAGTAAATATAATTATTTACAATCATTACTTTTTTAAGTTTACAATTTATCAATAAAAATAATTGAAAAAGATAGGAAATCAATCTTTTTGAAACAAAATAAATAAATTAAAACATCAAATTTTTAGGAACTGAGAGAATATTATATTATTGTCGGAATATATTTGCTTTAAACTTTTAAGTTTTAAGTTCTTTAAATTTTGATTTTTTCTATATACTATAAGTGGTTAAGCCTAAAGTTTTCAGTTGTTCAATCACTATGAGTTGTTTGAGTTATGTACACTTATTCTATTTTACGATCTTTCGAGCTAGCTCTAGCGATGGTTGGTCCTGACTCAGCAAAAAATCCAAACAATTAGAGAGTGTCTCGGACCATCTCACTTTATTATCAACCGAGTATATTAAAATAGAGACCATGCATTTTCTAAAAAAGTTCCAGGTCTATTTTATTTGGAGAATTTTTTACTTTTCATAATCCATATTTGTGAAAAGATTGTTAAACTAACAGAATACAGTCTGTTTTTAAACTTAAAACATCAAAGAGTTTTTTAAAACATTATACCGGTATTTCTAGATTTCATCTTTGTGCATTTTACCACAACAATCGTCTTGTTTACACAGCTATAAATCTATTAAAAATGAAATTAAAAACTAATGAAGTTTGATTATTTTGAACTCAAAACCAATCAATATTTGTGAAATAAGTTGCTAATCCGTATAATCCTCTTGGCACCTACCAAAACAACAACTAAAGTTGTTTTATTATATTAGTCATTTATCGATAAATTTATATCATGGTATACAAATAATAGTTGGTAAAAAAAATGTCTCAAAACCTTAGATGATCTTAGAATAAACTTTGTCTGACTAATTCAATATTAAGGACACATATGACTGCCAAATCTTAAAATCTCTAGATAAAATAAAACTTTTAAGTCTCTTGTGTGTTTTTAATTTCAAGGGTTGTAAATTCAAATGATCTACGATAGACTTTATATAGTATGGCAAAACAAGAAAAGAAAAAATTATATACGAGAGACTTTAATAGTATAGCAAAATACGGAGAGGCATGAATGAAATCTATATAATCATTGGATTTGGCAACTCTCATCAAGAACGTGCAGGCACGATTCCTAAATAGTAAGTAGTATCAAACTCTGTTTTACTTCTATATTTTTCTTCTCGATTCCCTTCGGATTACGAAACATAGGCGACCAGAGTCTAATGGGACGTGCCCAACTCTAACTAAACCAAACCAATAACGATCCACCACGTCACTGATTGTCCCATCACCTAATCATAATCACACCAGACGGTAGCTTAGCTTCGTATAATTATTGTCAAATTTGATGAATCACATAATTAGTAGTAGCTAATTAATTGGCATCATGCGTTACTATAACTTTTCTAATCCATACTTGATTATGTTTTAATTTTTTTTTAGAAAAATAATATCATATGAGAACAAAACAATAGTAGCATATATTTATGTCTATTAATTTTAGTTATGAAAATTAAGATATAATTAAACCTACAAATATTAATTAACTGACCATAATAATTTGTATTTTATAAAAATTCCATGTTTAACCATTCATATTTTTTTTTCATTATGCCAATTTGAATTGGAGTGATCATACATCAACGACATAAGCCACTAGACTAAATATCTTACCATTCGTATTCTTTATTCAACACTACAACTACAACATCAACAACACCAAAATGTAATCTATAAGAACAAAACGACTCAGGGAGATTGGAGGAAGTAATTGCGGAAACAAAAAAAAAAAAGGGAAAGTGAGGAAGGTACAAGTTAACCAAATCATGATATCAAAGAAATTAAGCATAGTAGCTTACCAACTATTCACCAACCAGTAACCATCCCTCTTTTCTTTGTTAATTAACTCCAATTCATTTTTAGTCAAATATATTTTTTATATAATAGTTAAAATAATGACCAGAATTCTCTAAGAACATAATATTTTTTGTTATAAAAAAAACGAAAATTCTGAAAACATAAACGTGATTGCTATTTCCATTTTCCAATAAGCTGCAAAATAAATCAAAAACGGCAAAAAATATCAGCAACGTTTTACTAATATGCCAAAAGAAATAAAATAAAACCGTAATTTCCATTAAACCCATTTGAATTAAGGTTTACACGAGGCTCGCTATATTTAAAGAGGCCCATTATACTTACGTATGTCATCCGAAACCAAACAAAAGATGTTGTTTCGTGAACCCTAGGAGAAGAAAACACAAACCTTTGAATTCAAGAAGAAGTTCTCCACTGAAGCTCAATCTGAATCCGACCATTCTTGGAATCAATTAGATGATACTTATCGTTGATTCTTCGATTACTCACAACATCACAAAGATTTATCACCACGTAACCAAGAGTTTCCTGATCAGATCAAATCAAAAATGGTGTTTCTTGCTCAAAGATCTTATAACTTTAAAAGGAATTAAAAAAATATATCTTATAATATAATGTTACTTCTACCTTAGGATGAATTAAACCCATTCGTGAAGAAGAACTTATGACTTCAACGTGAAGCTTATCGTTTACGGGAGGCTCATCTAATGGGAACTGAAAATCTTCATCCCATCTTGGCTCTCTGTTTTTCTTCACACGCTACAAAACCAAAACCCAAACGTGTAAGTAAATTTAATGTCTTTTCACATGTTTTGATTTTGAGTTTGTAAGAGAGAATGTGTTATAACCTTTGTTTTACGTTCTTCTCCTCTGAATAACAAACGAACAGAAGGATTAGTGTGATATTTGCCTTCTAAATCTTCAGCTTCATGAATAATAACCACAAGTAAGCCAGCACTAGAAGGTGTGCCTTCTGGAGCTTTCTCTACTCCATTTGGATCATCAACGTTTTCTGGAATCTCATCTTCTTTAAAGGGTTTATACTCCACTTCCACTACGAGCTGTCCACGCGATTTCTCGCTAACTGGCTCATTTGGTTCCATGGATTTTAAGAGCTCAAGTGTCATGAGTTTTGGCTCTTCAGGAGTAAGGTCTTTGAGTTGAATCACATTCATTCCTATCTTATCATGTTTACCAACCTGGAAGACAAAATGATCTCAAGAGATCGATTTTATCGAAAGAAGCTAATTCGCAAAGAGGGTTTTGTTTTACCTGTTCCCAGTCATAAACAATGAGCAGTAGTTCTTGGCTCTCTGGTTCTTTAACAACCAAATCAAATTCTTCATTCCATTCAGGATTTAGATTGCTGTGTTTAACAACTGTCTTCTTACCAGGAACTTTGTCTCCAGAGAGTGTTAATTTCACATAAGGATCTGATCCACCCAAAAGATCTTTCTTCTTTAGCTTTATTGCCTTTATCACCTTCACATTAAGCAGTCCAACAGGTTTCTTCATTGCTCTGCAGATTGTGAAAAATTGAAATTTAGCAAAAAAAAAAATATTCAAACTATCAAATAGTAACATAAGTGAGACCATTTGACAAATAAAAAAAAACTTAGAAGGATCCATTATCTGTACATTCAAAGTCTTTGGCCATAGATACATGTTTACAACCTGATCTTTAATGAGTTCCTACAATAAGAAAAGAAACCAAGAAACGGTTCTTACAAGAGTTTTAGGTAAAGAAACAGCTTCCAAAACGTCATACCTGGACAAATCGGTATAAGCCAGGAATTGCCATTACATCGGCATCAAGTAACTTTAGTCCAAAATCGACTTGTGGCTGCAGAAGAAATCACATTTTAGACTCTGTGTGTGTTTTAAGGCAATATTATACAACACAAGTTTGATCCTTTTAGGATGATACCTTATCCATAAGAGAGACAAATATGTTGGCAAAACAGGGGAAAGATGGAACCAATGGCTTCAAAGTGATCCTTGGAGTGGCATAGACTAGCAAATCAACCACCTGATGATACAATCTCGCAAGTCATCAGAAGAGACTTCTTTAGTTATTTTCTTGGAGATCAAAAACTTACCTGGACAGTGGCTTTTAACCCAAATGCTTTGGCTGCAACGAGAATATTAGGGTTCCCTGCCCATTTTACTGACAACTCCATGATCAGTTCTTTGTCATCAGTTGCATAAACTTTCATTCCTGCAAATGATATGTGAGAGAATCAAAACAAACATTTATCTAAAAGAAGAAGAATCTGAAGAACAAGAATATGTCTCTCAATGAGTGTTAAAGACAAGAAGAAACCTTGGAAAGTTGGTGGTAATGAACCCAAAGTGAGCATTTCAAATTCAACTGAATCGATTTTGTAGTTTGGAATTTGCTCAGCTATAATGGGTTTTGCAATTGACTTGGCCATCTTACAAATTGCCTGAAAACGTTATAAGAACCATTGTTGATAGTGACTGAGGACTAAAGACAAAAACATGAAGCTTATAAGAAGCTGAGAAGAAGACTTTACTTTGTCCAAATAAGGCCACATATAGCCAATGAGCTTGTTAAGCCAGTCAATCTTCATAGAGAAAAAAGAGACTTTGTTGCAAATTAGACCATAATATATATATATATATATATATATTGGCATTTAATTTAGAGGGTGTAGAGAAACATACACGATCAAAATCAGGATTTTTCACCCACAAAGGTATTTCAGGAAACATTTTTGCAATAGTCTCTGAATCTAACTCCACCAATGGCTTGATCTCAGGATCCTGATCAAAGGTTGAACAAATAATTATTGAACACTTTGGCTAGCCAAGAGCTCAGCTTCCAATTTTCAAATATTATTGAATTATTGAGATATCAATCTTCTCGTATAGTTTTAAGAACCCAATCTATCAAAAGAAAGAAAAAAAAAAAGATTGAGAAGAAACAAACAAATGATTTTTGTTTTTCATGCATGCATAATTTTTTGAGATATGATATACAAAGGACCACTAGAGGAATTATCGAAAAATATGATCTAATACATATAGGCAGGATTTGTCACATTCTAAGAGGAAAAGATCAAAACAAAATTTCCAATTCGGAAATATAACAAAGAAACAAAAATGGATGATAAAATAAAAGATGCGAGAAGATGATCGAAAATGCCTGAACATCAGTAGACTGGGAATAGATAAACACGTAGTAACCAATGACGATTCCGATCGTTGTTCCGAATCCAAAACCAATCGCACCCAATATTGTACTGAGTATTCCCATTTCTCATCTATTCCAATCTCACTCTTCTGATTTCTCGTTCTTTGAACCACCAACCCAATTTTTTATCCAGAAAGAGAAATCTCATTAATTGTGGGAAACTAATATCTTTGATCTGCCCGTAGATTTACGTTAGGGAAAGACAAATCTCCAAACACATCATCACATTACTATTAGTCTATTATCCTTCACTTAAGAGATATTTGATAAGATTAAAAAAAAAAAAAAACGGTTTCGAATAGGAAAATTTCAAGAGCGTTAAGTACGGATTGTCTCTGAAACGTCCATTTGTTTGGTTGGGATTTTATAGTTTCAATAGATTCGACAAATAAGGACTTTATTGCCAGGGATCATCAAACCTTTGCTTCAACTTCTCCCTCGCCATTTTTTTTTGCTTACTCATTAATTAATCTTCTCTTTTTATTTATAATAATCATAATGTAACGTTTTCTTCTTGTTATACCCACTATTCCACTATGGTATGTGATTAATGAAAAACATTTCCATTTTATAGCTATAACAAAGGGTACTAAAAAGTTAAAACTAAAACGTCATTAGAATTAAAATGATAAAGGCTGAGGGAATAAATACTTGAATGAACGTGGAAGCCTATATATATATATATATGCCCAGAAGTAAACAGCCCATTGATGGGAAGGCCTCCTTTAATCTCTATCATACTTATAACTTTGTTCATAGAAAATGTAATTTTGGTAGCTGATGTAATCTCGACCAACAATTAATTAGAAGCATTATTTGAAATTCAGTCTGGAAAATTCTCGGTGATAAAGAAAAATAATCCGATGTATTATATACCTACTTGCGTATTATATATAGCGAAAAATCATATAAAATCGATCATCGCCATGTTATATTTAGAACTTAACCAATTTGTTTTCAGTTTCGTCATGTTTTACGTCAGCAATTTCAACATATGTTATGTAATATGAATGAAGATGTAATCGAAATGTTTAAAGTTAAAGAAAAAATAGCACATACGAAGCAACCTAAGGAACTGTCATAAAAAGCAAATCTAAAAAACAAAAATATACAAAGTAATATTCGTGGACTTAGATATGGTCGGTGCACAAAGTAATAATAATCATAATGGACCACGTCATCCGCTAAAGGAGACTCCAAAAGTAGCGATGCACTGTCTCGTGGAAACTCCACATAAACCCTAGCTAGCAGGTACGTATAGTGTGAGGGAAATTTTAGTTTGGTGAAGAATGAATATAAAGAAAAGTAATGTTTTCGATTAAGGAAAAAAGGAGAAAATGAAATGAAAATCAATTAAAAGTAATCACATTTTAGAATAATATCAGGACTATAGTAGGTATGACCAAAATCTAACTGTAACCGTATTTTGGACCGTAACCATATCGTTTTCAACCGTAACCGTATAAAATGATTAAAAACCGTAACCGTTAACCGTAAAAATATATTAGTTATGGTTAACCGCTAATTAACCGTAATCACATAAAAACCGTTGGTTAACCGTAAAATTTTAACCGTAACCATTTTAAAAATTGAACAAAATATATATAAATTCAATTATTGTAATAAATATTACTTGATATATCATATCTAATTTTTTTAATAGAGATTTCATTTATTTTTTTAAAAACGTCAAGAATATTAATTTAACCGTATATAACCGTAACCGTTTTTAACCATAACCGTTTTAACCGTATATTAAATGGTTAAGGTTAAGGTTAAACAAAAATTATAAGTGTAACCGGTGGTTAACTAACTGTAATAACCGTAACCGTGGTCATGTCCAATAGCACGGTAAAACACTAAAAACATTGATAAAACATGAGACTACAGATAGCTATATAACGTAGATTATAAACAATAACCCTACAAAGTAATACAATGTTGAAAATGAGTATATTATAATTTCTAAGTCTTGGTCTGCAAATGGTATGTAACGTGATATGCCTCTTTAATTTATCTATACATATATATATGTATATGTATATATTGTACAGCTTATGTTGGACTTAAGTGCAATTTGCGTTAAATTTTGATTTTATTTGCTTGAAGAAATCGAAGTCAACATATAAAACCAAAGTTCTACCAAACACGCTGTCAATGTATTAAATATATGCATATATGCGAGACGATGAAAAGAAAAGAGTGACCACACCTAACCATGATTTTACCAAAACAAGTTAAAGAAAAAAGCTGCGTTCATCATCCAAGTTATATATAATATATAGACAGTATATAACCCTATATATACTACCGAGGCAACCACCTCCGTATAATATATGTGTATATACATTACACAAATATGATTTGTGTCTTATATTTATCTTTGGGTGTTCCATAGCACATCCACATAGAATATATATCCTAAACAAGTTTTGTTTCTTTATTATTAGTATTTTCTTTTCTTTATTATCAGTATTGATACATGGCAGTTAATTCATTCAGTAAAAATAAGTTGCTTTCATGTGATCAGATTTTAGGGTTAAAGATAAATTATTTATGTTTTAAGCATCTTTAGTAAGTATGATCACATGTTTTATTTTGAACGCGATCATTGACCAATTGTTTACATACACACCTTTCGTAATGTTTTTAGGTTATATATTTAGGTAAATTAATTAAATAAATGAGCATATATATAGCTAAATTACAGTGAAAATATGTCATTTACGAATCTTCAACCACTATATCATAATTCATAATGATAGGTCTACTTAATTTCTTATATTTAGTAAATTCCACGCAATGTTATTTAGCTAGCCGTCAGTTATGAATTTTCTCTTTTATAAAAAAACCCTGTTAAAGAGGTTCGTTCAAATGGTAAGTAACATTAGGAAATTATATTGGTAGCAGTGTCTAGTGCCTAATGACAAGGTTTTGATTGACAGTACGTAGTTTTATTAATCAGTTTATACTATTTTTAGGCTCATTCAAATGGTAACACTATACTATATATATATATATATAACACTATACTATAATATCCGGCTAAACGCCTAAACATATCATTTGCATTTCAATTAAATATTGTATGATTATTTTCAAAAAATGATCTTTACGCAATAGACAAGATCGTAGTGATATCCTTTCTATTATAATGTCCACCATATAAATTACTCTAATTCGATATCTTCTTCCTTCGTATTATTTTTATGGCAGGCACATGCAAAGGATGCATGAAGACCGACCAATCCTATTCTAGAAAACCTCGCGACAACAATGAATGGCTGGTGTAATGACACGTGTCAATATCTACGGTAAATAAATCTACTGGGACCCATACATTCCCTCTACGTGAGGTCATCAAAGAAGAAAGCCACCGATGATACAGACGTGTATGGTCAAGATATACTAAAGCAGATCCCTAATTAAACGGCTCGGATTCTCTCAGCGGCTATTGTAATACTTATTTCATGATCCAACGGTTCGTATTCAATCGGCGGTGACCGTCCTGCAGTATTTTCCCGGGACTTGTGCTATATTGCGCAATTTGTATGTAAACTTGAAGCTATAAACATTAAAAACTGCGACATTTTAGTCTAAAATAAATAAATACTTTTACAAAACCAATATTTAAATATACGCATTATTATTGGTGGTTTCCATTATAAAAAGAAACAGAGGTACCAGTGTCTGGCAACATCTGTCCTCTCGAGGTTAGGGTTCTTTAGAGAGAGATATTTTATCGAACGATCCTTCGGATCTTTTTATGGAAGTTTGAATATTAACATGTTTTAGAAAAAAATTCGCTTTCTCTTTTAGTATTTATCAACTTATAGGGCTAAATTCGATCGTATTATTTGGTAGATCGTCGCCATTAAAAACGCATATACAAAAAACATTTTAATTTTCTCTGTTTTAATTTCCCTTTGTTTTATTGTTCGATATCTTCACCAATACTCTCTTTTCTATAAACTATATTAAAAAAAATTTTAATAAATGGAAACAATATCAGTCCAACGTTCACCGGGTAAACAGGTTTCTGGTTTGAGACCATTCAAGAACCCTAAAAGAAGAAGTTCTCGTGGTTCATCACTTTCAAGATCCGGAGGAAGTTTGGCTCTTCCGATGAACCCAACTTCTTCTTGGGGATATTCTCCGGCAAATCAGCCGCCGCCTGGTTTCTCGCAGCCTCCACTTCTCCCTCTACCACGTGTCAATAGCTCAACTCTTCCTCTACAACACCTCAACAGCTCACGCCCACGTGTCAACAACTCTACTACTCTCAATTTCGCTCAGACGAGAGCACTTTCTGAAACACAGAAGAATAAAGCAGAGTTCGCTGAATCTGTACCGAGACTGACTCGAACCGGTTCAGTTCCGGTCTCGTCTAACAACCTGCGTGATTTTCCTAAAGGATTTGATGGTTATCCCGGTCCAGCGATCATGTTATTATCTCCTCCGCCGAGTAGTTTGCCCATGCCTAGGTTTTCGATCAAACCGAAGCTTCGTTGCAACGCAGAAGCTACTGGCAAAAGTGACGTAGTCACTGAAAACACCCGGCGAGTTTTACAGCTGCGGTGAAAGGTGGTGCTACGTAACATCGAGGAAACGATATTACAAATAAAATAAGCCCATGGGCTTTTGAATACTTTTATGGGCTTTGGGTCTGTCTTATTTTAAAGTGATGGAACTCTCTTTGATTTTGTGTGTGATTTGGTCAGCCGTGACTTTTAAAAAGGCTCTCTTACCACAAAATAGCCTTGCGGTAATTGATTTTTCATTTTATGTTCTTTCTCCAAAACTAATAAGAAAAAGTGTTCTGAAATGTATTGATTTTGTAACATTAATGTAAGAAACAATACAAAAGGGTTCTTATGATGATATTGAATTATTGAGTTTGTAACATTCTCTGTGAATCCGATGATAATAATGTCTAGCCTTCTGTGAATCTATGTCCACAATTGGGGCAAGTGTAATATGTTGTTTTGTCCTTCATCCGCTGATCTTGTCTGCAAATCAGAAAACTCTGATGAACAAATACATTCTTTGAAACGAAGCAAGAAGTTGAAAGTTTGAATTTACCTGTCTGGTTGTGTACACAAGCTCCGGGTGCTGGCATTTCTCGCAAGCCTTTTTGATCTGCAAAGAGAATAATCAAAATCAGAAGGAACGGATTAAGAAAAACCATAATATATGTTACTGATTTTGTTTATCTTATAATAAAACCTTTGGTAACTCAGTTTCTTCCTGAGTTTTTTCACCAAACAGAGATATTCCTAGTTCTCTTCTGATATCCTGCAAAAAGCCAAAGATCATGAGTTGTGCATACTACTAACTCCGCAGTTAGATTAGTCTCCGTTTTAATTCAAACACTAAAGACCATTGGTTCTTGCAAGAATAACAAAAGCAGTCTTTCCATAACATAGCAGGTAACAACAATGGACCGAGACCATTGGTTCGATTGATTTACACAAAGACCATTGGTTCGATTGATTTACACAAAGCTTGTGAATAACACATAAAAATTATATTATGTAGCAAAACTAGTCAGACAAGAATACACACTACTGAATAAAGGCAAAACACATACCTCAGCAGAAACTGTGTAACCTATTTTCTTTCAATGATTACTGAAAACAATGGCGTTTAAAGCACAATAAGATTAACCAAACCAAGAAGCTAAACTGGTCTGATTAGATATAAAGAATATCAAAAACGAATTTTGTGGATACCTTTAGCATTTTGAGTTGTTTCGCAAAGTGGACATTCTGCACACTAGGGTGATTTCAAGACCAGCATCGTCCCACATATATTACAGAACAAGAAGCCACTTTCCCGAGATTTCTCCATTAAAGAACCTTTAACAATAAAACACACAAAAGAAGCAACATAAAACATCTCTAAATGTTTCAATTTGCCTACAGAAAGAACAGAACTCTCCAACATGCATCAAAAGATTTCACAGGAAAAAATTAAGAGAAAGGACTAATGTTTAAGCACGAAACTAGAGACAAAATAAAGCAACATAAAATTTAAGACACGTGATGATAGTAACAAAAATTCTAAAAATAGAGATAGTAGTAAACAAGGTTCAAACAGAATAAAACGGAACAGATACATACATAAAATCAAATAATAGAAGAAAAATTGAGCAAAAAATCAAAAAGAGAAACTGTGGCGAGATCCTACTGAGATTAATAGATTATACAAAATTTATAAGCAGAGAGGAGAAATTTGCGAATGCTGAGAGAGAGACAGAGATTAAGGGGTTTAGGGTTTTGGACGGTAATGAGTGGGATGTGCTTACGGTTTCCGGCGGCGGTGACGAGGCGGAGTTGGGGGGGGGGGGGGTAGAGAACCTGGGCCATATTATTTGTTGCACAAATACAATGGGCTTCAAGAAAAAGCCCGTTATTAACAAAATAGATTTCAAAAATTGGCGAAATTGTTTTTTGTTTTTAAATTCAAAGGAGATTTTTCATTTTCATTTTCAATTGAAAAGTTGAAACTTGGAAACTCACTTTTTTCCGCCATTGAGAGAAAAAAAAAAAGACAAATGGAGGAGAAACAGAAAAGTCTCAGTCCTCCGCCATGCCCTTCCACTGTAACAGTACGACGGAATCCTCCGAGAAAAGCTAGAGAAACGCCGTATACTACTGCAGCCAAACAGCAACCACTCATCTCTTTATCCTCCGCGAATACGCACGTCGTTCCTTCTTTTCCGATCGACGAGATTCTCTCTATCCAAATCCCTCAATCCGAACTCAAACCTTCGAGTTCAGAGAGTTTAAAGATCTTCCTGAGAATCAAACCTTTGAAAAGCTTCACCAAGGTTACTACGACGAAGAGCAGACCTAGAAATGTCTGGCCTCAGAATCCTTCGAAGAAGAACAACGCGAAAGAGAATAAGAATCCGGAGATATCGAAGAAGATTAAGAAGAACGAAGAAGCTTTTATCACTCTAAACGATTCTTATTCAGTCACATTAACTCCGCCTCAAGCGTTGCAAGAGCTGAAACGAAGTAAGACTGAGGTATACGAAGGGTTTTCTCACGTTTTCCCAGCTGATTGTTCACAGGTTCGATCAAATCTCGTATCAATTTCACTTCCTTTTTTAGTCGAATTTGAGATTGGATCAGACTTGACGAGTTTTTATATGTTTGTAGAACGATGTGTATGATAAAATGGTTCAACCTTTGTTGGAGGATTTCATGAAAGGGAAAAGTGGAATGTTGGCAGCATTGGGACCTAGTGGCTCAGGGAAGACTCACACTGTCTTTGGAAGTTTGAAGAATCCTGGCATTGTACCACTTACACTTCGTCAAATTTTCAAGAAGAAGAGTGATGAGAGTTCTTCTAGATCATTGAGGTACTGTTTGTTTATCTTACTTACTAATCTATACAGAACTTTGATCTAAAACATCTATTTGCTTTTCTTCAGGTCATTTAACTTGTCCATATTTGAAATATGTTCCGAACGAGGGAAAGGGGAGAAAGCTTATGATTTACTAGGTGGTGAAAGTTCTGAATTGTCTGTGCAGCAATCAACCATCAGGGGTTTGAAAGAGGTTTTTTATTTTTATTTTTTTTGTGCGTGTGGTGTTTTTTGGGGTGACAGTAGTAACATTCAGTTGCTTTTCATGATGATAGATAAATACTGTAACTGTACGTCTTTTCTCAATCATTTGTGTTAAGTAGGTTCCAATCCGGAATTTAGAGGAAGCAGAATCTTTAATTGGACTGGCAATGCTGAAACGTGCAACGGCTACAACAAACTCTAACAGTCAATCAAGGTACTTGGCAGCAAAAGTTTTGCTCTAACTTGATTTTAACCTTTCTCGGCACACCAACTTGATTATAACTTTTGTCAGCAGACCCTTGTGCTCTTTTTTATTGATAAGAAAATGAATTAGAAGCCCTTTCACATGGAAAATAGAGCCTTTCGCATTAATGTTTAACTAGATGCTTCATGTTCTATATTAATTTGGAATTACTTGCAGTCGCTCACAATGCATCATTAACATACGAGCAACGTGCAATGGCTTTTCCAACGAAACAAAAATGCAGTCTAGTGATGCTATGCTTACGATAGTGGACCTGGCAGGAGCAGAAAGAGAGAAAAGAACTGGAAATCAGGTTGTAATCTATTTTGTTTCCACTTTGTATATGGACTCTTTACATCTTTACAGATTTGATATGAAAGGCCACAATATATGTCATGTCTGAAAGTATTTGCCTTACAGATACAGATTCAGTGTAATAGTTACGAGAAAATATTCTTAGCTTGATTACCGATTATTGGTGACTGTAAGATCTTGTTGTCCAGTACTTGTTCTTGATAGGACTTGATTAACAGTGAACATGTCTTCATTTGTAAAATATAATTTGTTCCCTGTTTGCCCGTTAAAATTGTTTTGCAGGGAGAAAGGCTGGTTGAGAGTAATTTCATCAATAATACATCCATGGTTTTCGGTCAATGTTTGCGCGTAAGGGCATTGATTTTGGACTCCTAGAGATGACCTTGTTTTATCACTATTTTATTCTTTCAATGCCTGCAATTCCACTAAGCATGAACAAACTGTATCTGTTGGCAGTCACTGTTGGAGTTTCAGAAGAACCGAAAGAAGGGATTGCAGAAACATCATCAAAATTCTTTGGTATCATCTACCTTCAAAGCCCCTTCACTTTATAAATTTTAGTGATATGTGAGTTATTTAATCTTTCCTCATTCTATATGCTAACATGATTTTTTATGTAGTTAACAAGGTACTTGCGAGATTACCTAGAGGGGAAAAAGAGGATGGCTTTGGTATGTGTAACAGATTTGTGGGATTTCTTCTTGAGTTCTTAAACAAAAGTTAATTTTCAGATATTGAAAATTATATCCTCCTCTTCTATATATTTTACAGATTTTAACTGTCAAAGCAGGGGAAGAGGATTATCTTGATACATCCTATCTTTTAAGACAAGCATCACCTTACATGAAAATCAAGTAATGTTTGTTATTATGATTTCAAAGAGGAAATCTACTTTTCTCGCAAGGCCTATTATCCTCATACCTTTTCATTTGTTGTTTTATTCAGATTTGATAACACTGAGGAACCTTGCAACAAGAGACAGCTCAAGACATATCCAAGAGCTGAAAAAAACAAGAAAATCAAACTTAGTGCTCCCAAGACTTCCCAAGTAAATTTGGCTTTTCCTACGCATTTGTATCGTTTTTTCAGCAAAACTGAAAAGTTATTGGCATATGCCATTTACTAAAAAAATGTTGTGTTTACCATATCTAGATTGAAGAAAATTTTCATGGAGAGAGAAACCAAATTTCTCAGGAAGGTAGTATTTTGCTCTGACAATTTTTGCATGCACTTTGTGCAAAGAATTTTCATCGGTCACTTTCTTTTTGTTATATCTCATCTTATCGGAGAGACAAGAAGATGAGAGATCAGAGAAAAGACAAGTTTACAAACAAGAAAGCAAATATCTAATACGATTTCTCACCAGTGCATTTGCAGGGAAAGAAAGCTGATCCAACAGATAGATCATCTCCGATACTGAAACAAGTTACCCAGGATAAAAACGAGCGAGAGCACATCATCATGCGGAATTTTTCCAAAGTCTTATGGAATGTTTTGAAGCAGTATAAGGAGAAATTAAAAGTAATATCCTGACTCTGCCTTTCATTTGCCTCTGTTTACATTGAACAGTTTGTGATTAAGCTTACTTCCTTGAAGCTATGACATATCACAGTGGAAGTTCGTCTATTATTTTATTTTTTATTATCTTAGATTGCAGAAGGTGAAATTTGCAGTCTCAAGGATAGCCTTCAAAGAGAACAGCTAAAATCTCTTGGATTGGAGACAGAGTTGATTAGTTTCAAGTCCTCTTGCCTGGTAGATCCATGTCTACCTGAGGTAGAAGCGCTTGTACATGCAGAAGAACAATTTGAGGTTGACACAAGTTTGACTAATGTGGTAGTATGTTTGGATAGGTTTTCATATTAATGCCTCATGTTCTCATACCTACCAAAGATATTTATTGCTAATCACAAATTTTCAGAGGAATGTCGATGATGATTCTTGCATCCTTATCAAGACAGGAAGAGAAGCTGGCGCAGAAGAATCTAGTGAGTCTCCTGTGCCAAGCAATAATGTAATACCTGGCTGCTATGTTTTTGTATATATTTCCGTTTACTAATTATATCTTGAAGTATCTGCTCGTTCTATGGATGTGCATGTCCTATTATTTTTTTGATATCAATAACCTTCCATTTGTGTTTTAAGGTAAAAGATGCGGAACTTGTTCGATGTCACTTATCTTCTCAGAATGATGCAGAGCCAAGAGTAAGGCTAGTTTAAGTTGATACTTTCTTTGTGTGATTCAGAAATTTGTTTACGAAATCATGTGGTTTGTTGTTTGTTTGCACTTTGCACTGATCTGCAGTCTGTCAATTCTGAAGAAAATGTGGAAATTGCTTCTGCGTCTACTCATGTTGAAGCTGAAGTTGCTGACTTTCCAAGAGATCAGGTATATGATACTTTTTTTCATTGATTGGGTCAATCCGTGAGATATAAAAACTCCAGAATGTAATGAACTCAAAACTAATTTTCCTCTAGGCCATACAGAATCAAAATGATCTAATACCTTCACCAGAACAAGTTGAAGTTAGTCATGATTGCATCAACAGCCGAATGTCTAATGTTCAAAAAAAATCCGCAATATCTCGTAGATTTTCAGATTCAGAGAAGCAAGAAAGGTAAAGAGTGATTTCTGATCTTCACATTGAGTTTAAAAACAGTTTTCTCTATCGAAGGTCGGTCTCTCTCTGTCTGTCTGTCTAAATTCTCTTTGATCCTGTTCCAGAAACAGAAAACTGTTGCCTGCATCATCGAAATCGCTAACCGAGGAAATGGATGACTTGGAGATAAAGGATAACCAGATTGAGAAACCACAGGTTTGGCCATTCTAAATCTATTGCTCCACCACAAATCTTGACAACTTCACCTCATGGTCATTCTAAATCTATTGCTCACAATGCTCCAAAACTACTATATAAATAACTACTTCTTTCTCATCTCTAGGTTAAAATCATCAAGACTCGTGTTCAAAAGAAAGCAGAATCAACTCAAGGTCAGGAAATTGAAGTCCCTGCCCGTGAAGCAGAACCTGCATCAACTAAGAAACAGAGGAATGGACAAAAACCAAAAAGGTTGTTCTTTTGCCAATCTTCTATTCTTCTTTCTCTGTCTCTTTTGAGGTTTACTTGAATAGAAAATCTTTGTTCCTGTAACAGGAGACTCCAACCTGCTTCGTCTGTGTTATTAACAAGAGAAATAAACACGTTAGAGATCGAGGATGATATCTCCGAGCCAAAGGTATACAATACATGATCAAACCAGACACAAAGAAGCAAACTTTGATAATGTTGGTAAAAAGTTTATAGATCAAAATCATGTGATTTAGATATAAGCTCTTAGATTCACTTGCAGGGGACTAGAGCTGGAAAGAAGACGACAGTGCCACAACCGAGAAGCCAAGGGAGTGTCACTCTCCTCCGTCTCCTTACAAACAATCTTCAACTCTAACATCTATCAAACAAACTTGCAGCAACATATAATGTATAAACATCAAATCCTAGTCGTATATATTGTAGTTAGTCAAAACATATCCCCACCTGATCCTCCTAATTCCAAACATATATCTTTCTTTGGAATTTTTTTGTTGGATTCAATGTGCCTATTTATTTCATAATGACAAACAGCTAAACAATCATAGTTTAATTTGTTTATTCATAATTTCTAAGGTTGATATTGGTTATATCCGGAAGAAAATGAACAAGCTAGGTTTGCAAGGAGTGGAGTGGAAAACCACTCGGATGTAACTCTACAGCTCACATTTGCTGGATCGTTTGTTGTTTGATATCTATTCAATACACAACTTGTATTATGATTCAAGATCGATACCAACTTCTTGTTATTTTTGATCAGCCAGTTTTTGTAAAAAAACAAAATAAGAAAACTAACAAAAGTGCGAATATGAAATGACAAAGAGATAATCAAAAGGAGATACTCATATTCTAGCTAGATAAAGAGATCATCATCACTAGCCAGAAAGTAGAGAAGAAGAGTCTTTAAACTTTGCTTCAACGGATTTTCTTCTTTGTCTTTGACTCGACATTGTTATTGTTGGCAGCTGCACAAATCTTTTTCCAGCAACGGAAAGAGATGATTAAAGGTATCAAGACCCACCATCCATTAGCCCCAATGTAGTAAGAGTAATAGTAAAAAGAGCTTGTTGCAAAGTTGTCTCCTTCCAAGAAAGCAGTAATGAAATAGATCAAACATCCATAGAGCTGGCCAAGCGAAATCGCTAGCTGAAGCACGTAGCTGTACGATTTCCCCTTAGCAATAGCATATCTAACATAACAACAACACAAATTCAGAATCCATACAAGCGTATAAAAAAGATGTTCACTTTATTTAAAAAAAAAAACTTACACAGCTAACAAAGAAGCTGGGCCTTCGATAACAGCAGTGATGCCTTCAACAGCTATAACAGCAGAATCTCTACCTGCGTATCTTGAATCGCCTTTGCTGTATTCTTTCCCTGTGAAAGAAACAAACTTTGATCTGCTTTTGTCTAAATCGGACAACAACTAAGAAGAAACAGAAGATGAAAAAAACTTACAGACTTCAGCGAGATAAGTGGAAGTGTTGTTCTTGAAAAACTCAGGGGTAAAAACGAAATAGCCTTCGAGGATGATATGAGTGAGACCAGTGAAAGCCCACCAACACATAAGCAATCTCTCAACTGTAGCTTTCTTCCTACCTGTAACCCATCAGCAATTCTCTGAATTTGAGTCAAAATTCTCAGAGTAAAATCAGTCAAACTAAGGTCAATTTGTCCACAATTCCAACTTATATCGATAGAATCGAAGACAATGCAAAGAGAAAAGGGAAATGGAATTTACCCAAGAGAAACCAGACGAGGGTGACGACAAAGAGGGAAGAAGCGAGGTAGACAGCGAGGATGGTGGACATGGACATTGATATCGGAACATATCCCGGAAGTTTCAGATCTCTTGGAACGTACGGATGTGCCGATTCCTCCATTTTTTTTTTTGGTTCTCTCTATGTTTTTTGGTCAACGCGACCCTATGTGAGCTATGTGGGAGCTAAATAGATCTGACAATCTGAGTGCTGTGTGCTAAAATGCTAATCTCCTCGATCTTAGCACATTCATTCACCTATATCCGTATATTAAATGCTGCATCAAAAACAAAGACATTTATTTGTATATTTTATATTTTTGTTAGGTTTACATTTTCTTTTTTATTCTTTTACAGGCCCATTTATTTCCCACTCCAAAATTCCAATCTGATAGATGGACCACGTAATGCACCCCATATTTTTTTATATTGGTATCTGAATTCTCGTGAAGTATAGCTTTGAACATCACCATTTGGAGAAAAGTTGAGTTAAATTAAAAAAAAAAAAAAAAAACTTTTGCATCCGCATAAGTTTTTATGCGTTTACACTATTATTCAACTCTAAATGCATTTTAACATATGCAACAATCTAAGTGACCTAGGAGTTAACCATTCAATACCTAGAGAGACGCATTTGAATTTGATCAAATGAAATACTTACATATTTGATTCATATATAAAAAAAATACATGCTCTAATTAAGCTTACATATCTGTTTCATCTATTCTCACTCCCCTCTCCATGTCGGGTACTTTCGTAAATCACCTTTTGGAACACAATAACCCAATCCAAACATCACATGGCCCGGGCACGAAAGAGGCCTTCTAAAGCCCATACGTTCTTGTTTCTGCGCATACGTGGCAGACACCAAGCCATAATAGTCTGGTCAGAAGAACCACCGCATACAACAAAAAGCAAGCGAGAGAACGACTGCGATTGTTCGTGAGACGGCGTAATAATTAGGCGGTGAACCACTGCCTTCGTAGACCATCTCTGACGACGTCGTACTGCCGGAGGTTGGGCTTTTCGTCGTCATCGTCTCTGTGTTCTGTTCTTCAGCTGATTTTAGGCTGTAAATAAAAGTATCAGTGAATAATATTTTCCAAGTCTCTCTGGTGTTGGAAGATGACAAACTATGTCAATGATTATAAATAGAATCGAGTATCTAGTGACTTAGATTATACATCAAGCAAAAAAAATCTACTAATGATTTACCTTATCATACGTAAGTACTAAGTAGTCAGCTACTATGATTATATGGTAACTATTTCTTACCTAACGTTAGCAGTAAAATTCTACAAATTGGGTGAAAACTAGTTAAAAAGTTTTACTTTTACCTGGTGTTAGGAGATGGACAGAAGGTGATGACGTAGTTGGGAGATTTAGCACACGTGAAGGTACTAGACTTATCGTCATACGCGTAGCTATATGCGCGTGGGCACGCGCTCTTGAAGACCCGCGAGTATGAAGACGGCGTACATGTGTCAGGCGATCCAAACGCGCCGCTGCAGCAATACTGCGGCTGCTGAAACGCTTCGCATGCGCTTTTGCATGCCATAGCTTTCCCACCGCCGCCGACGCTATTCACCCTAAGCTCAGACGGACAAGCGCCGTTTAAATCGACGACGCAGCCGGTGCTGCTACAATTCTGGCCTGAGCCGCCTTGAGGAACGACCAGCATCTGGACATTGTAGCCGTCAACGAGGCTTACATCGTAGAAATCGAGTCCTCCGGAGCCGTCGAGAGTGAATTCAGCTAGAGTCGCCGGAGGAGCAGCGCCGGTTCCGGAGCATTCGATTTTCCCGGAGCCGCAATCTCCGGTTGCGCAGGAGAATTTTCCATCGGAATCGGTGGAGCAGAGTGTTCTCCCCCAGAAACGACCGCCCCATGAAGACGGCGCGTCGATTGTACGCGTCTCTCCTTTCTGGAGGACGAAGCCGGTGGGTGGTAATGGCGGAACTCCGGCGTTAGATAAAATTCCCGGCCACACTGTGTATTCGCATTTGTTCGCTATTGTGAAGCTCCTCGACATAACTCCTGAGAAATTAAAAAATCATTATACAGTCGATGAATCTGTGAGATTTACAGGTAAATTAGAGGAAATTCTTACCGGAGAAGAACCAATTCGTTAAGAAGAAGAAGAAGATCATCAATGCCATGATTATGTTGAAGAAAAATGTGAATGCTCTGTCTCTACTTCTTCTGGGAGCGAAACAGAGATGTAAAACAGAGGAGTGGATTTATTAACAGCTTTAATCAAGTGTTGTTGTATGTTGGTAGCTTATCGTGAACCTGATGACGTGGTTGATTTTAAGTGGATAGAGGATTTAGCCGTTTGTGATCTAACGGTTACTGACAAATGAGTCTCTGACAAAACTAAAAGAAAGAAGAAACATTAGCCTGCTAGATTTCTCTTTTTTTGGTCGGCATCATGCAAAAAATCTCAACCAAACTCTTGTCTTCATATAAATTGAAAATATCTTCAATCGACGTTCCTTTTTTTTTTTTTTTTTTCTATTTCTCATGATATTTTATAGCGGCAAATAAATTAGAACCTAGATGAATTAGTCTAACCCAAAATCAACTAACTACTCAAGTATTCAAGTGTCTTAAGAAACCATTACTTGTTTAGATAGATTGTAGAATTTTATTTGATAATGTTCATCTATAAGATTGGATTATTATTATTACGCATCTCATTGTCAGAGGATTGGTTATCTACCATATTATATAAACATTGCTGTCGCTTGAGAGAAATTCTCTAACCATTTCATTTGTTTTTATCAAGAGAAAACAAATTCACATGTTTTAGAGGAGTATCTATCAATGAGTCCTCTAGTGCAACATAATGGCAATAAACGAATGATAAAGAACCTTTTTTTTAGTATAATATTATCTAAAAGAACTTATCTTCAAATTACAGAAATTTGGAAGCGACAATTACAGTTTTTGTTGTACTATACTTGCTACTGAATGTCAAAGGCTCTTTGATCAGTAGACTTCAACGTTCCATTGCTCTGCCTTCTTCAACTGCTTCTTATAATCAAACCAGTCAATACCTAAACCATCCACAAAAACCATAAAGTCATTAGTTACATTTAATGGAGGTTTCAAGAATTAGAGTGTTATGAATATGCTCTTTTCTACCGTCATTAGCAGCCAATGAGACCATAATGTCATCAATTCCTTTCTCCATGCCCTTAAGCCCACACATATAGACAAAAGTGTTGTCCTTCTTCAACAACTCCCATAATTCAGCTGCGTATTGTGCCATCCGAGTCTGAATGTACATTTTCTCTCCTTTATCGTTTGCTTGTTCTCTGCTTATCGCGTAATCCACCCTGAAATTCTCAGGGGCCTTTGATTTCATCCTATCAAACTCCTGATTTTCAATCACATAACAACAAAAGGGTGGTTGAGTTATTTTGAATAGAAAGGATTTGAGAAACTAGACGAAACCAGAAGAAGAGTTTGTGTGTGTTTGCCTCTTGGTAGAGCAATGAGCTAGTGGTTGGTACACCCAAGAAAAGCCAAGCTAAGCCATTGAACTGGATCACAACGATTGCAAAGATGTTAGATTGGATTTGACCAAAAACAAAGAAGCTTATTGACAGAAGCATTCACTAACCTTGTAGTCATCATGCTTCTCAAAGAACATCTTCCATAAGAAAGACCTGAAAGGAGCAATTCCTGTCCCTGTGGCAAGCTGTTGTGTTCATCAAGAAGAAAGAATTCTATTAATGATTAATGATGTTTCAAGAAACAGAACCTATAGAGGTATGATCATAAGCAAGTCAAGATATTTGAGGTTTTAGGGAAGAGACCATAATAACAGTGGCGTTTGGATCCTTTGGCATAAGCATTTCTTTGCCTACAGGACCAGTGAGCTTAACTGCACTTCCGGGTTTCAAGTCACCTGAAAACAAAACCCGAATTAAGTAGAATAACAGGTGAAGAAGTTTAAACAGAAACAAGTCTCTTTCTCATTGGTACTACTTACACAAGAAATTTGAGCAAACTCCTTTAACAACCTCTCCTTGGTCATTAGTATAGACAAGCCTTTTCACACACAATGAAACCTGAAACAACTTGTTTATTCAGCTAACCAGAGAAAACAAACTGTATTCTTTTCAGATATTTTGTAAAGTAAATGGTCTATTACGGTTTCAGAATTGCCGAGATCTCCAAGAGCGCTGCTTGCAATCGAGTAAAGTCTGACCTTGTGAGGCTTTCCATTTTTGTCAATTCCCTCAGCAATCACACCAACAGATTGCCCTTCTCTGTACGGGATTTCACCTATAAAAGACACATCAAGAAGAGAATCATACATAGAAGTACAGAGCAAGAAACGTTTTGTGAGAATCAAGTAATGGAGAATCCTAACCTTCATGGCTGAAAACCATGTGCCAAGTCTCTCCAGGAGCATCATCAGCTGTGATTTTGGTGTTGAGAAGGCATTTTCCAGTGTAAGGCTCCTTTGGTCTGTACCTGTTAACAATCACACCTTCCTCGTTCTTCTTAGAATGTTTCTCTACTTTTTTCACAGGAGCAGGAGCAGGAGTATCTGTTTCTGTTGAGATTTGAGCTCTTATGGAAACCACTCTTTTACCTGTCACTACATTGTTGCTTTTGTAGTAAAACGCACTCTTTACAAACACAACAACAACAAAACAAGAGAAACTTAATCAAGATCTCATCAGATACTAGATGAATTGAAACCCCAGTACATTGATCTTCCAAAAGCTTTTGTGCATGTTTGAGACAGTAGATTCTAAGTAAAAAACATAGAAGCTAGTTTATCCAAAGTTTCAAACTTTACTGAACAACATACCAGAGAGCTAATCTAGTACACTGATCTTACAAAAGTAGCCATTTTGGGGGTATATTTGAGAAATCATCACTCAATTTTTCTAATGTTCTGCATCCTCTAGATTTCTAAGCAAAACCCATAATTCAGTTGTCCAAATCCCAAAACTTAAGTGAACATGTTTTACAAGCTGTGATGATTAGTAAAAGCTAAAACAATACCTTAGTGAACCTGATCCGTTCAGGAGCAATGGCACAACTTGTAGCGGGAAGAGAAGAAGAGTTTGAAGATGTGAGAGAAACAGCAGCATTCAAAGTAGTGGCCATTGCCGAGCAGATGAAATCAAAGAGGGAGAAAATATCAGAGGAGTATAAAAAGGAATCAGAAGGAGAAAGATAAGAGAAGGATTGGAAGACATTTGTTGTTTGGGTGGATGAGGTTTGAAGAAGAGAGTATCTCGTTGATCAAAGTTGTGGTTATCGTTATTTGACTATAACCTATAATATATCTCTTTTGTTTTTTTTCCCCCTTTAATATCTTGTGTATAAATACGAAAATCTACTCAAGTATGATGTCAACAAATGTTTTTCCAACATATGTATATAAAATCAGAAAATTTTTATTAAAGGCCAACATATTAAAAATCCCATCATAATATTACTTTTCCATTGCTTTACAATTTTTCATTTTCCAGACTATTCAATAATAATGTCAACAACTGTTTTTAACACACATAACCAACATAAAAAAAAAATCTCATAATAATATTAATTTTTCATTGCTTTACCAGACTATTCAATGATAAATTATTACCCATAAATTTCAAATCTCATTAGATGTCTACACAATAATGTCTTGTTTTACTATTTCACGTTTCCATTGATATATATATAGGGATACCTTTGCAAAATTATCTACAGAAAAATTGAAGGTGTGACTTATTTTATTTTGGGTGGATTATTGAATCTAGTCTACAAATGGAGATGATGTCACTTCCAAAAGAGTTGATTATGGAATGCATAGCACGTGTACCAAGATGCTACTATCCAAGGCTCTCTCTTGTTTCCAAGTTGTTTCGGTCCATCGTTTCATCACCTGAACTATACACAAAACGGTCCCTCTTAGGCTGCTCCGAATGCTATATTTATGTTTCCATGTTCAATCTGCCAACTAAAATCCGTTGGTATGCTCTCGACCGGAAAACGTCAGGTCGTAGAACAGCTAACAATTGTTTGGTCGCTATTCCTTCAACGATCTATGTCATGGGTGGATGTGGGAGTCAATATGAATCGAGTGTGTTTCTCATTGACTGTCCATCAAACACGTGGCGCCTCTCTGGTAACAACAAGCCGCGACCTCCTCTGGTGGCCCCACACGCTGACATCGTGGACGGAAAGATATATGTAGTCGGGGGAGAGGGGAGGATTATGGTGTTTGACACGGAAAAAAAAGCGTGGGAGGAGCTTGAGATGAGGCCGGACATGGAGATGGGAAAACACAGTCTTTGCTGTGTGGCCATGTCGGGTAAGATTTACATTCTAACTGATAATAATAGCTTTGTTTACGAGCCAAAAGAAGGTAAATGGGAGACGGACAAGGTCTTGAATTCTAAGGATTGGAGGCATGCGAGTGTCATAGACGACGTCTTGTACTATTACGACACACATACTGACAAGTTGGAGGCTTATGATTCAAAAGACAAGTCTTGGAAAGTGGTCAAGGGTGTGCAAGGAATAATGCAAGAGGGATGTTGGTCATGGTCATGCGGGACAAGTCACTGTGGGAAGCTAGTTCTGTTCTTGCAGAAAAAAGCATGCCTGGAAGAGAAAAAGGACATTTGCGGTGCTGAGATTGCCTTGGGAAGGCGTCAAGGAGGAGAAATTTGGGCTAGGTTTGAGTGACTGTCTAGCTGTTACGGTCTAATTTAATTACAAAGAAATCATCGACTTATCCCTTTCTTTATTATAAAAATAAAACTCGAGTATTGAAGATCCGTTTTCCTCAACGTATTCAAATTAAAGGTTTTAATTGTTCGATCAGTAATTATTAGTTTAGACCAGAAATTATTTAATCGGATCAAATATATGTTCTAAGCGTATATAAACCGCCAAACCGAACCGTACTGATTTGTCTAGAGGAAAACTATTGTTCTGCCTTGATTGTTACAAACTAAACAGAGTTAAAAGTTTTCATGAATTCTAAATCTAGTAATTACGGGCCGATAATACCACTGTAATGGAGTTTTGATAATACGTCCACAATTATAATGCCGTAATCGAATTCTAATCCAACGAGAACTAGTTCAATTCATCATCTGGATTATGTTAATTTAGAGAGACTCATGGCTAGGTCCAAGTTTCAGTGTGTAAGAGTAACTCAATCGATCAATTTGTACCAATGATTATCTTCAAAATATACCAAAACCAATCCAATGAATCTCTTTTTTACTAATAAAATCTAATAAGTAACTAAACTATAAAATCAACAAAATTATGGTTCAAAAAAAAGAGACTGGGAATGAAGTAAGTTTTCATCAGAGAGGAGTGATCGGTACATCAATCGGCTACACAAGCCTCAGACGACCGTCGTGAGAATTTTAGATCAAATCTCATCATTTGAATTTAACTTTCTTCAAATCAAAAATCGTTTTCTTTTTGCAAAATTAAACAACATAAGACAGTAAAGAGAAAAACAGAAAAAGAAGAAGAGAGTATCAAGTTCGTAGCCGGCGATGTAGAGTTTACGATGACGGCTAGATGCCATTTTATATGACAATGAAGCGAGTCTAGGGCTTATTTTTAGCTTGATATGTCGTCGGTTTACTTAGTAATGGGCTCGTATATTTATTAACACTTCTGGCCCATTTATAATTTTACTGGATCCAGTTCTGAAAGTGAAAAGCCGTACATTCATTTCTTCTTCCTTTGTCTTTTTTATTTTTATTTTAACACGATTAGTATAAGAAATAAATTAACTTATTCCTCTTATGGACCCACGGAAAAAAAACTACAAATTTTGTTTTTTTATACATATATATTCACGTGAATACTTCATATGTATTAATTATGTAAATAATGCAAAACATATATTAGAGAGAGAATAAACTAAATGATTAAATTTGATATAAATACCTCCAAAATACAACGACTTTATTTCGTATTTTAATGGAAAGAAAATGACAAGATTATTGGGTAGGGTGAAAAACAGAGAATAAAAATTCTCAAGCGAGGGAAGTGAAGAAGAGTTACGGTTATTAGCTGTCACTCCCAAGTCCCTAACCATCTCTCAATCTTTTAAATCTCAATTTTTCTCAAAGTTTTCTAAACCGCCACACACACACGACACAATGAGAGAGATCCTCCACATTCAAGGCGGCCAATGCGGAAACCAGATTGGTTCCAAGTTCTGGGAAGTTATCTGCGACGAGCACGGTGTTGATTCTACCGGACGTTACACCGGAGACGCTGCTGATCTCCAGCTCGAACGCATTAATGTCTATTACAATGAAGCTTCCGGTGGAAGATACGTTCCTCGTGCTGTTCTCATGGATCTTGAGCCTGGTACTATGGACAGCATTAGATCCGGACCTTATGGTCAGATCTTTCGTCCTGATAACTTCGTCTTTGGTCAGTCTGGCGCTGGTAACAATTGGGCTAAAGGTCATTACACTGAAGGAGCTGAACTCATTGATGCTGTTCTTGATGTTGTTCGCAAGGAAGCTGAGAACTGTGATTGCCTTCAAGGTATATATATTCTATAAAACTGTACTCTGCATTATTGGATTTAGTTTGAGTCAATGATCAATCATATTTTTTTATGTTAACAGTTCGTTCAATGATTTGGTTTCTATCATTTAGGAAATGTGAATGCAGATATATTTTATAGGAACTGATGATCTTGAGTTTGTTTCATTAATTCTGAATTTGTTTGACGTCAGCGTTTGATACTATTATAGTAATTGGTGACCGACGATCATTATTTTTTGTTATATTCACTTTCCTTCTTTGTTAGTTATTTTTTTTTTTCATTCGGTGATCTCGTATAGCTATTATTGGTGTATGTTGAATCGTTGATTCTTCTTCAATAATTCCATCTATCAAATCGGTTCGTTTAATGTAATTGCAAGTGACAACAGCTAAATATTTGAAATGCAAGTGCTGTTTTGTGTGGTGTGCGGTGTTATCACTTATTGGTAGGTCCAAGCTGTTTTTGTATACCACTATTCAGATATTTTTATGAATAAAATGGTCACGATATTTTATGGTATTATATCGTTCTAATGTCGTGATCACAATATTTTTCAAGGCACTGTGATTACGGGGTAAAAGAGATCGATGCAGTGGGTCTCACAAATTGATTTCTTGGAAAATTCTGAAGTAAAAGTTAATAAATCTCATTGCTTTAGATTTTAGAGTTTTGAGATATTGTTCTCGTGGGCCCTAAACAGCAATGTTTGGTCTACTTTTGTCATGTAGTTATTATAAATTGATAAACTTGCAGTGGATCCAAATTCTCACGTGATGTGTTTATACATTGATTTTTTTTGTTTATTTAACTTTACATATAAGTTATAATTATGTGACTAGTGCATTTATATTATTGGGGAGAAATATAATATATTTTGCAATTTAATATTATTGTTAGTAAGTGTTACGAAAGCAGTCTCTAAGCACAATCATATATACACATTAATGTATATATTATATTGTAGAATGTAATGATATTCATGTTTTTTGTAGTGCCTTGAAGCAATGAAGTTGAGTATAGGTTATATGAACATTTTTTTTGGGTATCCACTAATGGAATCAATACCTATCATTTTGAATATTACAGGGTTTCAAGTATGCCACTCACTAGGAGGAGGCACAGGTTCTGGAATGGGAACACTTTTGATATCAAAGATCAGAGAGGAGTATCCAGACAGAATGATGCTCACTTTCTCTGTTTTCCCATCTCCTAAAGTCTCTGACACAGTCGTTGAGCCTTACAATGCAACTCTCTCAGTTCATCAACTTGTAGAGAACGCAGATGAATGCATGGTTCTTGACAATGAAGCTCTCTATGATATCTGCTTCCGTACTCTAAAACTCAGTAACCCTAGCTGTAAGTATATATACACCCAGTCCTTATCCTCCAAACAACCCAACAATATGTGTTTCAAACTAAATCTTGATTTGTTTCATGTGTAGTTGGAGACTTGAACCATTTGATCTCTGCAACAATGAGTGGTGTGACTTGCTGCTTAAGGTTCCCAGGACAGCTAAACTCTGACCTCAGGAAACTCGCGGTGAACCTAATCCCATTCCCTCGTCTCCATTTCTTCATGGTTGGTTTCGCGCCGCTCACTTCCCGTGGCTCACAACAATACATCTCACTTACAGTCCCTGAGCTAACTCAGCAAATGTGGGACTCCAAGAACATGATGTGTGCAGCTGATCCACGTCACGGACGTTACCTAACAGCTTCAGCTATGTTCAGAGGACAAATGAGTACTAAAGAAGTCGATGAGCAAATCCTCAACGTACAAAACAAGAACTCGTCTTACTTCGTTGAGTGGATCCCAAACAACGTGAAATCTAGCGTTTGTGATATCCCACCTAAGGGACTCAAAATGGCGGCAACGTTTGTTGGTAACTCGACGTCGATCCAAGAAATGTTCAGGAGAGTGAGTGAACAATTCACGGTTATGTTTAGGCGTAAAGCGTTTTTGCATTGGTACACAGGAGAAGGAATGGATGAAATGGAGTTTACGGAAGCTGAGAGTAATATGAATGATTTGGTCGCTGAATATCAACAGTACCAAGACGCTACAGCTGATGAGGAAGGTGAGTATGAAGATAAAGAAGAAGAAGAAGAGGAAGTTTACGAAACTTGATCCATCAAATATTATACGAAGAAAAAAAAAGGGGTAAAGGACGATTCTTGATGATTTATCTTTTCTATTTGATTGAAAAAAACTGGAGAAAATGAATTTTTTTATATTTGTAATGTGTTTTCGTTTGGGTGTCATGTAATTTTTTTTTTTTTTGGGTGTAATGTACTTTGTTGAATTCGTTATTCTTCTCCACGAAATATAAAGAAGAAATTTCTGTTTTAATTTGACAAACATGGTGAAAAAAGTAAAACAAAAAAAGAGAAGCCACGCTTGATATTAAAAAAAATTATGTCCCACATCGTATTAGGAAGGAAGAAATACACAATGTTGAATAAATATCATGTTGTAACGAACATTTGATTCAGTAATTGGAGTTGACCCAATCTACCGTTTAACCACCGGTTAGCGTTTAATTGCCGGTTACCTGTTAGCGTTTAATTGCCGGTTTGTTCTGGTTTTAGCTTTATCTGATTTTTATTAGTAACCGGTTTGCGGTTCTTCTCCGGGTTTAAAACCATTGAGAAAAATCAAAATTCTTGTATTGGTTGCTAATTGTGTCAAAACTTACATTTCAGAAGCCAAAAGATTAACAAATAAAACGATCGCTTTGCAACACAGATTTTTTTTGGCTGAATTTAAAGTTTAAGATCCGATAAATGTGATTTTCGTTTAGGTTTGATCAGGAATGAAGCATTCAAAGGATCCGTTTGAAGCAGCAGCAATTGAAGAGGAGCAAGAGGAATCACCTGTTAGAGGCAGAGATGGTAGTAACGATGGACCAATTGAAATCGACAAAACTCGTGAACAAGAAGAAGAAGAGAGAACTGAAACCAAGAACAAAGATGAAAATGAAGATGAAGAGGAAGAGAATATGGAAGTTGAGTTCACCAAATACTCAAGTGGTGCTTACACTGTGAAGAAGGCTAACAAAATGCAGACCATTTTATCAAATGATCTTTATGAGCAGATATGAATCTTTTCGCAGATCTGCTTTTAAGAAATCAAAAATGGACAAGTTACTAGAGAGTATCACAGGAGGTAAGAAGATCAACGACACTACGAATATCGTTGTGTGTGGTAGAGCAAAGATGTTTGTTGGTGAACTTGTGGAAACAGCTCGAGTTGTTATGAGGGAAAGGAAAGAATCAGGACCTATTAGACCTAGTCATATCAGAGAGTCTTATCGAAGACTCAAGCTCCAAGGGAAAGTACCTAAAAGATCAGTTCCAAGACTTTTCCACTAGATGGTTACAAAGAGTGAGTTACTTTGAGACAGAGTCAGTGACCATCATGCTCTAAGCCAAACTCATCTTACCAAGTCTTTGTTTTGTTTCCTATTTTGCTTAAAAAATTAGGTAACACTCATATGTGAATGTGATCAATATAACTCTGCCATTACTCTTAAAGAATTCAACTTTGAGGATTCTACAAATTGAGTACCTAAAAAAAGATTAGAAATCAGACAATGAGAATTCAGTCTTTTAATTCCAACTACTTGGCTCTAGCTTTTTTGGAGACTCTGCTAGCCAAAAAATCATCATCATCTGAGTCCGAGTCCTCATCATCATCAGAGTTCTTCTTCCTCTTCTTTGAGGTTGGCTTCGAATCATTTCCCTTCTTTTTGCTTGACAAAGCTTCAGATGGTGATTTTTTTGCTTCCTTCTTCACGGGTACTGATTTGGAGCTGCTTCTTGGAGTAGAAGCTGCAGGTTTCGCTGGAGAACTCAACTTTCCACCCTTCTGCAGTTTCTTCTCAAGAACTTTCTTTGCTTCTTCAGCTGGAAGCAATCCAGATTCCATCAACCTGTGATCAAAAACACAAAAGGGTTTCAAACAAACAGAACAATCTAAAAGCAAATGATGAACAGACCCACACAATAAGTATCCCACATTAGATATAATAATAATGCTTTGTGTTGTTGGTTTTAAAGGATTCGCCTTTCGTACAAACAATGAGAGTTTCTCTATGATGTTCAAAATTCATGTGAGCTTAATGCCAGTGTCACAAAACACAAGAGACAATCGAAAAACTAACACAAGTATGCATTAAATCCCAAAGGAAAACAGAAAAGTATGAGAGAATGAAAGGAATATTTCAACTTGGGCGTAGGACTCAGTTTATACATTGAGTGATCAAACACAAATAATCACATAGATGTGTAAGCGAAGTTGCAGAACAATGTAAGGCATAGAAACGAATAAAAGAGGTCACCAAATCTGAGCCATGTCGCTAGTGGGAATTTGCTTGTAAAGTGTCTCATAGAAAATCCTAAGTGGATCTCTCTGCAGAATTGCAAAATCAACAAGGAACCTTCTTCAAACGAATTCAGCAACAAATCCAAAAATCACAGAACGAGAGCAGCAACAAAAATTACCTCCTCAGGTTGGTCTCTCTTCTGACCTGGTAAATCAAAAACTTTCTTTTCCCTTTTTTTCTTTACTTCTTCTTCTTTCTCTGTTTTCTTCTTCTCCTAAAACCAGAGAGACTCATCAACACAATGTTTCATCCAATTTCTCAAACACTAATCTCATCTCCAAAAATTATACTCAGACAAACAGAGGAAGATAAAAATCGAACCTTTGAGACTCCAACAGAGGAATTTCTCTTGGCAACGGGCTTCTTCTCATCGTCTTCATCAATCTCCTCCTTCTTCTTCGCTGGCTTTGGACGAGACCCAGACAAAGATGACTTTATTGGTTTGTTATCATCATCGTCTTCGTTCTCTTCTTTCTTCAATTTCCTCGAAGCAGCATTGTTGGCATTCGTGGGCTTCTTCTTCACAAGAGAACTCAAGCTCTTATTGTCTTCATCAGCCTCCTTTTTCTTCATAGCTTTCGCATCCTCCGATGGCATCTTCTTCTATGGAACAAAAAGATCGAAACTTCTGGTGAAATTTTTGAGAGATTTGAGAAGGAAACCACTGCTGTTTCTCCTCCGTCAATTGTGCCCTAATCCAAAAATAAAAAGGGAACTCGATCCGACGTCGTTTCATGTTCAAAATTATAAGGCAAAATCAAATTGTTGAACCGGACCCAAGTTATATGGTTTAAAGAAGAATCCGGTTAAACAGTAAAATGCGATCTGACAATTAACCATACTTATATCAAGAGATAGATAGAGTCAAAAGTAGATTCATATAAACGACTCTAAGTTTGAACTAAGTTGTTGTATACAGAGATTTGATTGACCATTATATTGTTCCGTACCAAACAATTTCAGTTTCTGACTTCGGTTTGGTTCAAGTATCCTGAACAGAATAAGTTGGATTTGATTTGGTGTGAAGGAGAAAGCTCACTTTTTCCAAACGATACCAAGAATAAGATTAAGAATCATATTGAAAATACCAGATCCATACAAAACAGAGTCTCAACTACAAACAAACTAAAACCAAAAACAAAAACACTTCTTCAAAGCCGCTTGAAATCTTTGTTGCATTGCCACAAGTTCCGCCATTGCTGCCTCCTTTGCTGGTTCAGCTTCAAGACACAATAATGCAGAGAAAATAAAAGAAAGCTGCTAGATGCAATATGAGTTTCCTAACTAAATTAATGTAAGAGAGTTATGCTGGGGTTGGTTGGGGGAAAATGCTCAAGAACTACTAAGCTAATGGGTGTGGTCAGTTGCATCAACGATTGATCCTAAATACAGATAGATTACATGCAGATTTCAATAACCTAAATTCTCTAATCAAAGATAGTCTAGATGGCTGCAGAAGATGGAGACTTCAATTTGGGAACTCTAAAAGTTGAAGTGAATAGCTTTGGGATTTCTGAAACTGAGACCGGTGTCGTGTTCACTCTTTTCCTCTTTGAGATTTTGCTTACCTGATCAAAAGATTTAAAGTAAATCAAAAGATGGTTCTACTATAGATGATCATAAATTAATCAAATCACGTATATGATCAAAAACACACTTCACAAGCATATCAAAATTTATACCTTTTCATTTGGTGTTGATGCAGCAGACGTCTCTTTCTTAGTAGATATATGAGATCTCACTGTATTTCCATTGCTACACTTGTCAAGTTTTGTGCATCGAGTTAAAACCGGTGTAAGCACACGAGGTTTCTTCAAAGACTCTAGATCTCGTGAAAGTTTCGAGATTTCCTCATCTTTCTTATTAGAATTCGTCTCCATTTCAGCCACCTTAGCCTTTAACCTTGAGATAGTCTCATCCTTGTCATGATTAGATGACTGAAGCTGCTCTTGATAAGATAAAAGACTTGAAATTTTGGTATTCGCTTGAGCAATCTCATCATCTTTCCTCTTCAACTTATCAGTGAATCCAGTTTCGATACATTTGAACTGACTCCACGCAAACCCGTTTTCCCGTAAAAGATCAGATACTTCACATTGCTTTTCAGTAGCAAGCTTCTCATACTCAAGTTTCAGTTTTCTGATTTTTGCTTCCAGTGACTTAATATTCGAACCTTCTAAGTTTCTATTTTCCTCCTGCACCTGCGCATTTACATAACAATAAGAAGAAACATTAGTTCCTAAATCAATAGCAAAAAAAACCACAAAAGGTTACAAAATCTAAACTTTGACCTACATTTGTATTCAGAGTGAGGAAATCAAACCAGGCCTTGAAGTCACTTAACTCGTCCAGCGTCTGTTCTGCAATTTCAATATTGGATTTTCAAAAAACAAAGAATGAAACTTTATCTGTCGTATGAAAACAAAAAGGAGCAAACTTGAAACTTACCCAATTTCGAATTGCAAAGAGAACGATTGCTTTCCTTTAATCCACACAAGAGATTGCATTTAGAGGTCTCAAGCGACTGCATCATCTTTGTCGTTTCAATTTCTTTCCTCATCTGAATAACAAAAACAAAAACCCGAAATTAAAGACATTTAACTTTAAAATTTCCTGAGGAGAGCGAAACCCTAAAAACCCAAACTTTATCCGAAACAAGGAATAAGAAAGAGGGGTTTACCAGAGAGAGTTGATCCTCGTAATACCGAACATCAGAGAGCCAATTATCGTGCTTAGTCTTGATTGAAGTTTCAATAATCTTCCTATCTTTAAGAAGTGCTTCGAGCTGGTCTTGTTTCTTCTGTAGAATCTTGACCAAACTCTTGAATATTACATCCCAGTTTTCCCTTTCCGAAGAATCTCCAGACATTGATTTCACAACCATCTCGCAATTACCCAAATTCCAATCGCAGAAACCCAAATTCCAATCGAAGAATCAGACTTTAGCAAAATACTTGCATTTAAAAAGAAGAAAAACAAAATTGAAGAGAGAGACAGAGAGATTTTTAGAGAGATTTAAGACCGTTAGGAGTTGTAAGACAATAAAAAAAAAAAAAAAAGAGGGATTTTTTTGATAAATAGATTGATTCGGTGCAATTTAAAGTTACAGCCACACGCGCTCCTAAATAGGGCCTTTAATGGGCCTCGATTTAAAACATGTCTGAAATAAACCGGAGCATGAATTTTGTAAATTCGTCTTTAAAACCAAACCGGTTTAAGAGGTAATAAATGCAAAAAGAGACGTAACTAGTAGTAACTATCAGTGTCTCACGTAACAGCTTCTGAAGCTTCCACGTGTCCTCGTTGCGAAAGAAATGGACATTGTATTGTTGTTATGTATGGGTTGCGTTAAGAAATCTAACAGATTCCATTCTCAAATTGAAAACGAAGACGACGTTGTGTGATTAATCTCATCTCATTTTTGAGAGATTGAGATCTGATTTCGAACAAACGATGAAGGCGGAGAAGAGTCGGATTCAATATGTGATGTCATGGATTCGCCGGCAACCGCCAAAGGTAAAAGCTTTTCTTGCAGTGGTTACGGCAATGACGGTTCTCGTTTTCCTTAGGGTGGTTGTTCATGAGCATGACAACCTTTTCATCGCTTCTGAGACTGTTCACGCCCTTGGAATTGGCGTTCTTATCTATAAACTCACCAAGGAGAAGACTTGCGCTGGTATATACATTTTCAATTTTGGAAATTTCTTGGTTCTCTGTTTTAGGAACTCTGAATTTAGATTTGATTTTTTGATCCGAAAGCTTTGATTGTGATGATTGAACAGGGATATCACTCAAGACACAGGAGCTAACGGCTTTGTTTGTGGCAGTGAGACTGTATTGTAGTTTTGTAATGGAATTTGATCTTCACACATTACTGGATTCAGCTACTTTGGTGACTACTCTTTGGGTCATTTATATGATCCGTTTCAAGCTTAAACCCACTTATATGGAAGACAAAGACAATTTTGCTATCTACTACGTCGTAAGTTTCGTTTTTGTGTTTTTGAGAGTTTTGACTTGAGTGTAATAGAAGAATGTTTCTATTAGGGCGATGCTAGATTACTTGGAGGTAATCATTATTTGTTTTATGTTTGTTGGTTTCAGGTAGTCCCATGTGCTGTTATATCTGCCCTCATTCATCCAACAACACGTCACCATGTCATAAACAGGATTGCTTGGGCATTCTGTGTTTATCTTGAAGCTGTTTCAGTTCTTCCTCAATTAAGAGTCATGCAGAACACTAAGGTACTCTGCTACTACTACAGCACCTTTAAAGCCTTGAGCTCCTGCCACTAAAGAGCTGAGTCTGAATCTTTTATCTATTTTCTCAGATTGTTGAACCATTCACAGCACATTACGTATTTGCTTTGGGAATCGCTAGGTTCTTGAGTTGTGCACACTGGATCCTTCAGGTTCTGGAGTTTTGAGTACACATAATAAACTCTTTGTTTGTTCCTTATTGTACAGTTTCTGAAAGTTGGGTTAAAGGCGTACAGGTTTTGGATACGCGAGGACAGTTACTAACTGCATTAGGGTATGGACTATGGCCTTTAATGGTCCTCCTCTCTGAAATCATCCAAACCTTCATTCTCGCAGATTTCTGCTACTACTATGTTCAGAGGTAAATAATAAACGTTTTTTGTGTAATCGTGATATGGTTGAAATGTTTTGATTGTTTAAAGATTTTGATTTTTCTGTTTTGGTTGACAGTTTAATGGGTGGACAGCTCGTTCTTCGTCTCCCTTCTGGTGTGGTGTAAGAAGCTTTGAGAAATGGATTGCTTGTGCTTGTGGAGGTTTAATGATTAGAGGTTTTGAGATAGAATTTTAATGTTTTGTTAGCAAAGATGCATTATTTAGAATTAGCTTTCCAAATGAATACGGTTTAGAGGTTGCTTCCCTTTGATTTCTATGTAAGAATAAATATTGCAAGTGACAAGCTAATGGAGCTGTCTTATAGAAGTCTAGAACTATTGTGCCTCTTACACACAAACAAATCACTCTAAACTATCAAGTAATCATTTATATAGGTGATGAAAATGCTGGAAACGTTGATATATGAAAACGAGCTAAAGAAAACAAAATGTGAGTTATTTAGTAGGAAAAAAAAAAGAAAGACATGAGATCGTTTTTTGTTTTGTTAGTGTGACTAAACGTAAAAACAGTCGTGATCATGAACAATCCGGTCTTCATTTCTTGTTTAGACTTATTATGATTGGTCTCAGATTTAGAACCCCAATTAAGAACAATGAAATAGTCGACACTTTACTTTGGGTAATTAACATTGCCTCTTTTTGGCTTTTTCATTTACTTAAATAAGAACAAGAGATGGAGTGCTCCACTCCTACAACTAACAAAATGGGGAAATGGGGAAAGTTGGTTCCTCACATGATGTGACCGAGTCTCCCGTTATTACAACGAAATACTAACTGAAACAATTGCAAATTGATAACCGAAGATAACCAATTAATCCAAGTACTTCCGGTTTAGCACCCTTGGTCTAGCCGATTGTCTTCTTCCCCTTTGCTCTTCTTTTTCTGCAACTCCATCATTACCCTGCTCCCCAAGATGAAGCTTGTCCTCAAGGTTCAAGCTGGGAAAACTCTGTTTAATTTGCTCCAAGTCTTCCCAAGTTGCGTCCGCCATTGATAACCCTTGCCACAAAACCAGAACTTCACGAAGGAGCTTACCTTCGTGTGTTACCGTACGAGTGTCCAGCACTTGCTCCGGGGTGAGGCGCAGAAACCCATTGGTCCTTAACGGAGGTAGCGAACCTGAGGTCGGTGTGTCGAACCTTATTCTCTGTTTTAGCAACGACACGTGAAACACCGAGTGAATGTGAGACCCTTCTGGCAGCTGGAGACAATAAGCCACAAGACCAATGCGAGCCTCGATCTGGAATGGACCATAGTACCTTGTCGATAGCTTCTGTGATGTTCTGCGAAAAATTGATCTTTGTCTGTAGGGCTGTAGACGCAGAAATACCCAATCACCAACCTAAAAATTGACGTCACGTCGTTTTGCATCGGTTTCCTGTAGTTTCCTGAGGTCCTTCCAAATCTCTGCTTGCTGGCTATAAATCGTGTTCAAGCAGGGACTATCGCTGCGTCGGGAAATGGCGTCTGCAGCCGCGTTTGCTGATCTGGGCTTATATGTGATTTTGTAGTCGTAACTTACCAATTTTCCCATCCATTTCTGCTGTTCTGGTGTTAATATGCATTGTTCAAGGAGGAACCGCAGGCTGCGCTGGTCCGTTTGAATAATAAATCTCCGTCCTAACAGGTATGGTCTCCATGTCTGAATTGCAACAACAATAGCTAGCATTTCTCTAGCATATGTTGACCAACTCTGCTTTGCCACCCCTAATGAACGACTCATGAACGCAATAGGCCGCCCGTTCTGCGCCAAGATAATCTCGATGCCGTCTCCTGATGCGTCTGTTTGAATTATAAAGGGAATATTGAAGTCTGGTAATGCCAATATTGGTGTCGAAGTCATGGCCGATTTGAGACTGACAAAGGCTTTTTTTGCTGCGTTAGTCCATTCAAACTTCCCTTTTCGTAGTAGATTCGTCAGCGACTTTGCTATCAATCCATAATTCTGCACAAATTTACGATAGTAGCCCATTAGTCCAAGGAACCCTCTAAGTTTGGTGACATTGGTAGTTTGTGGCTAGTCAGTCATGGCTTTGATTTTTCCCTGGTCCACTTTTACTCCTTCGCTGCAAATGATGTGCCCCAAGTACTCTAATTCTCGTTTGCCAAACTCGCATTTCTTTTTCTTAACAAAAAGCCCATGTTTTTGTAAGGTCCGCAAAACCACTTCCACATGCTTCAAGTGCTTTTCCTCTGATTTACTGAAAACCAAAATATCGTCAAAGAACACTAAGACGAATTTACGTAAGAATTTCTGAAAGATAGAGTTCATAAGAGCTTAAAACGTCGATGGTGCATTGCAAAGTCCAAACGGCATCATTAAATATTCGTAGTGACCGTTATGAGTGCGAAATGCCATCTTAGGTATGTCTGGTGGGTGAACACGGACTTGATGATACCTTGCAGTTAAATCCAGCTTAGTTAAGACCGCCGCTCCATTTAATTCATCAAGTATATCGTCTACGGTGGGAATTAGGAATCGATCTTTCACCGTCACAGTATTGAGTGCTCGGTAGTCTGTACAGAAACGCCATGATCCATCTTTCTTTTAACCAAAAGAACCGGTGATGAGAATGGACTTGAACTCGGTCGGATGAAACCAGCGTCGAGCATAGCTTGAACCTGACGTTTAATCTCCTTTTTCTGAAAGTGTGCATACCGGTACGGCCGGACATTGACGGGATCAGACCCATCCTTCAAGATGATGTGATGTAAAATTTCTCGCTCTGGGGGTAGCTCTGTTGGTGTTTGAAACAACGACTCAAATTTATTCATCAATTTCCTCATCGCGTTAGAAGAGATATCTGTTCCCGCATCTTCATTGTCATTGACTTGGATGGATAAAGCAAATACAGTCTGGCCCAATGTACCTTCTTTCTCTATTTCCTTAATATGGATCTTAGCTAATTGAGTGTTTTATAGCCCATGAATCTCCATTTGTCTCCCAGTCTATATGAAACTCATTGATTGGGCCTTCCAATCACAAGTTGTTGGCCCAAGTTTCTCCAGCCAACTGATGTCCAAAACAACGTCTAGCCCTGACAGTGGAAGGCTAAAAAAATCCATGACAAAAATCTCTTCTTCGATCTCCATAGCTACCTCACGATAAACTCCATAACATTTCAGAGAGTGACCGTCGATGACCCGAACCTTGAACGGTTTCGTTGGTATTATCTTCAATCCTAAGCGGTTAGCAGCTCTTTCGCCAACGAAATTATGTGTGGCTTCGGAATCGATAAGGGCCACCAAGCTCCGCTTGTTGATCTCTATATGTATTCTTATCATTTTGGGTGAACCCCAGCCGGTTAACGATTGTAAGGTGATCTCTGGCTCCACCGTCTCATGACTATCTTCGAATTCATCGTCGTCGTTGTCCCCTTCATCTTTTCCCTCCATAAGAAAGAGCTGTGATTTCTTGCATTTATGTCCGGATGTATAACGCTCATCACAACTGAAACATAACCCCAAGCTTCATTTTTGTTTTAGTTCCTCTCAACTCTGACGCTTCGGATTGCTTGGCGGAGAATCGCAAGGCCCCGCAATTCTGGGTACAACACTGGTGGCTGGAATTCTTGGTGATCCCGTGAAGTTGGTGTCTCTCCTTTGCCGCTGCAGCTGATTATCACGAGTTCGCGCTAGCTCAATTGTGGCTTTGAGCGTCGTGGATCTAAACATTCGTATTGTATCGGCGATTGAGTCTTTGAGACCCCCCACAAAAGTCTTGATAAGAGCTTTTTGAGTCCATCCCGTTACCTTGTTCTGTAATCGTTCAAACTCTCTTTGGTATTCCCGTAAAGTCCCTTTTTGGCTGATATTTGAGAGTTGTTCATCAAAATCTTCTGCTCCTGATAGTCCAAATCTGGCCCATAACTCTTCTTCAAAGATCCCCCACGTGATCGGTGTTCGTGCCTCGTTGAGAGCTTTTGCGGTGGCTTGCCACCACTCATTTGCCTCTTCCTCTAGGTGGTAAGAAGCGAAGTCAACCCATTAGTCCGGGTGTACATCTTGATAAGCAAAGTACTGTTTTGCTTTACTTAGCCACGCAGTAGGATCTCCTTCTTGAAAGCGTGGAAACTCCATTTTCACGAATCTGTTTTGATGCGGTTGACCTTGGGGAATGCAATTCTCGTGTCGCGGTGGATAAACCCCTGCTTCTGGTATGTGGTGTGCTCGGAGCGCACTGGAGCCATTATCACGGTTGCATATGACCGTTATCATCAAGCGCTCAAGGGCAGATTCTAAAGATTGGAACTTGTGATCCATGGCTTCATTCATCTTCAGTATCTCCTCTTGCATTACTCCAACGTTAACCTTTAGATCTGCAAGTTGATCCTTTGGGTCGGCCATTGATCGCTCCAGAGATGGAGGTGTCATGACCTGCTTGTCTTTCTTACGGGGCGGAATGGTGTTGGTTCGGTGATGGTTATGAACAGGTGGGCGAGATTAGAGCAATGGCTCTGATACCAAAATGATAGGTCTCAGATTTAGAACCCCAATCAAGAATAGCGAAATAGTCGACACTTTACTTTGGACAATTAACATTGCCTCTTTTTGGCTTTTTCATTTACTTAAATAAGAACAAGAGATGGAGTGCTCCACTCCTACAACTAACAAAATGGGGAAAGTTGGTTCCTCACATGAGGTGACCGAGTCTCTTGTTATTACAACGAAATACTAAAACGAAATACTAACTGAAACAATTGTAAATTGATAACCGAAGATAACCAATTAATCCAAGTATTTCTGGTTTGGCACCCTTAGTCTAATGGTTAACGGTACGGCGAATGGTGGTGGAGGAGGAGGGAAGGGTGAAGACGATCTTCATGAGAATCTTGCGGAATTTGGTGAAGAGCTTCATGGATGAATTAGAGAAACCTATGAAGGTCTTGTTGTTATGATTATGATGATGGTCCAAGTATTGATGATGATGATGATCAAATGGTTCGTTTATATGAATGGTGAAGGAGTGTGAGTGTGTGTTAGGATGAGCTCTCTGAAATGTTTTTTGCATAGTTTGGTGTATGTTATAAAGTTTCTTATATATAGTCTGTCTTGGATATATTTTTTTTGATTGTGATGCTCGTATTTATAGACTTCTTTATACACATTGTAAGGAGTTGTCAAGAGCTTTTCGTAATCTATATTTTCTTTTTAAAATATTGGTTCTTTTTATGAAGGATTTCAAACATTTTTGATTAAAAAAGGGGTGTTAAAATATTAAAAATTAATATTGGAATGTAAAGGATTAGAATAAACGTAATTAACAAAATTAATTGAGAGATTAAGTGTATGGTATTATTGCATGTGAACAAATCATTTGTATGGGCTTCCTTTGTCTTCGGCAAAGTGAGCTTCTTTTTATATTAAACTTGGATAAATATATGTATGGATTAATCAGCTAACATCCCATGAAACTAAACCTTAAATCACCTTTGACCAATTTGTAGAAAATTGAGAAGTAGCTTTTGTTATCACGTGGAATTATGTTAAAAGTTTAATATCCAGAGACAAATGTCGAAAACTTGGAAAATTTAAGTAGTAGCTTTCGTTGACAATGACGAAACATGGTGCCGAGAATTGATCAACGGCTGATCATGAACTGATTATGTAATTAGGCAAAATTAAAAGCTGCATAGTACTAGTAAGTAATAATAATCCGGTCTTAAAATAAGTTGTGGTCCTGCATCATGTAATAATCAGGTGTTAATTAGTCACCAAGATTTAGGACCATATGTAACATTAATTTCAATATAAATAATTATTGCCTAGAGAACAAAACAAGAGTTTGATTTTAAATTGAAGCATGTTTTTCAAAGAAGAGCATAGTCTTTTGGTGAAATGATTAAAGGATGAGGGGTTATAAACTATAAGTTTTGTTGGTGTAATTAACTTAAGACAGTTATGATTATGTCTTCTACTTTAAGATTAAACAACATCTGGATATTCATAACTTAGTTCAATTATTTTATACTTTTTCTCAATTTATTACTACTAATTCAGTTTATGTTGATTATTTATATAGATTTATTCAATTGGCTTAATGGTGTAATAGTAGAACAATAATCTCATTTATTTGTACAATTGGTTGTGAATTTCTAGTCTGTTGGTCTGCTCAAAGATAAATGATAGCCCAAAATATTTTTAATGGGCTAAAAATTGTTATAAAAATATCCAGGTTGGTCTATTTCAGTCCTATTGCCGACAAAAAAATAAAAAATATCCTCTCTTTTTTTTCGTTTTCATTGAAGGATAAGGCTTAAGGCAACACGAATTGTTTAACTGAATACCAGATTTGAGAAACCTTGCAGGATCATATGATCAATATGGTAAATTTATATATTGATTCCCCTTACGTGAGAAACAACTATAAACGATTTCAAAATGATGATTCATATACATAGTTTACAATCTGTGAGAAAATAGCTGGGGAGATATAAATAGAAAATGGCTGGGGAGATATAAATATATTTGTTGAGGATGGATAAGAACAATTATAGTGGATAATATACCATATTCAAGCACACATGCACCATACAACATAGTATATATATATCCAGTCTATTTATTTTCTAAATTACTTTAAAACTGGCTTTTTCTATAATTAATGTACATTCTTTTCTGAAAAAGTCTACCATGTTTTTTGTTTGTTTGGTTTCTATAACTTTTTTACCATGTTCTTCAGGCTCTATACCTTATCATCAAATTTGTCATCATATAGGTTTCATTTTTAAATCAAGCGATCTCATCTGTTTGAATTACACTGGTATTGCTTAAGATATTGCTTTGTAATCTCGATTGGAATGACGATACATAATTGTTGTTTCATTTAACTAAAAAAAAAGGAAAGCTAATTGTTTCTAGGTACACAATATATATTCAATATATTTAGGGTTTTTAAAATTAAAATTCATTGCAGAAGTTGAAGGAAAACACATATATATTCCAAAATCTCATAACAATGATGATGATGGTAAACTAATTAATGATCTCACTTGTTATTTAGAAACATTTAGCTAGAACAATCGATGATTACACATAACAATTACCACCACAATTTTTCATTAGACATTTTTCTTATGTCAAAAGGAAAAAAAAAACAAATATATTAGTTGTTGTTGGAGACGGACGAGATGCCAAGAATTCCAGCCCACACTTTCTTCCTCACCTTTGTTCTCTGCGGCTGACTCCGAAATGAGCCACCGCTTCCACCCCCACTTCCACCCAAGGGCGGATCCACATTAAAAGAGGATGGGTCAACTGCACCAGATAAATTTTATAAAGTTTAGGTTTTACACGTATTATTGTTACATATTTGTGGTGTAATGGTAATGAATGCACCACCTAAATGATGAGATAGTGAGTTCAAGTCCCACTTAATACCTTTTTGCATCTGGATAAAATTTTTGCTGGATCCACCACTGCTTTCACCACCTCCACCGTTACTTCTGTTGCCGCCGCCGTTTCCACCGACAGTCGTTGAAGATTGGCGGTTTGGGTCGCTCATGTTCTTATTTTCTTGTGCTCGTGTGTGCTAAAGAGTGCTCATACAAAAGAACACCAAAAGGGGGATAAATAATAGTAGAGGTCGAGAGAGACGCCAAAAGAATCTTTTTTTCAATGATTATAAAATAATAAATTTGTGCATTGAAATGGTTAATTTTAACGGACCAATGAAAATATAAACCTAGCCTAGTATCCCTTTAATAATTGATAGTATAATAATAAGTATTTGGTATGATCTTATCTTCGAGATGGGAATCTAACGGTGGATATGGGAAAGGCATGTGTAAACACTTAGTCAAGTTGGTATCACTACGATACACGTATTACGTAAATATATATAGTTTTTGTAAAACTCTATTTATTCATTGTGCCGCCACACACTACCATTATTGAGGCCTTCACTATTCAGCATGACGTACGCATTATGACGTCATTTATACCAAAGAATTTGTAAAAATATTTGAGTAAATAAAATATGGAAAAAGTATGAAATAAATTACTAGTTAAATTTAAACATAACTGGACGAAATATTCCAAAAAAAAAAAACGGATTTCGAATTTTGTCAACACATCAGGTGAAGTCAAAATGAGAATTGCTAGATAAATCATGGGTGTAGTGCATGTGACATATTACTATATTAGTATATAAAAATACAAACGTTTATATATAGGGTCAGATAAAATCATGAATTATTGCGAGACTATATGATAATAGTTCTCTTTATTTTCTTCTAATATCCTAAAATTTGTTTTCATTGTTTTTTAAAGCTGTTTCCAAACATGCCCAACCTTTTTTCTATGGCGTCGGCAATGCATACAAGAGATGTGCACATAGGTTAATTTCAATGTTGATATTCCTTATAATCTGGATTCAAAGTCAGGTAAAGAATCTAATATTTGTGATAAAACCGTCGGAGCTTTTTTTATCTTTGTATGTTTTCCCTTTGGCATAAAAATATTATATTGATGATGAAGATGTTGAACAGATACTTTATATATGCACTAGCCATTAGGTAAAAAGTACTTTTTGCTAATACAATTTATTTAGTATACTAGTTGATCCGCACATAGGTTAATTGTGATAAACCCGTTGGTCAGGTTAATTTCAAGAGACCCGTAATTATATATATGCACAGGTTAATTTCAATAATGAAATCCGAACAGATCCAATATTAGTCTCATGTCTGAACAATTTACATGAAAGACAAATAACACCAATTTAAAGAAGAAGAAGAAAAAAATCGATTATTCTTGTTTAATGAAAGTAACCATTAAAGGACAAAGTTTTGAACTAATTTTATTAGCGAGTTCCAGTTGAACGAGTTTTTTTCAGACTTCCACGAGTGACCCTTAGTGTTTCCTCCATTATCGTCTCTTTCAAAGATGACGCTCGCTCAATCTCAGAAGCTGGTAACGTTGGAACAATCTGTGACGCTTTCTCTGCCTCTGTTGTTAATGGCTGTGCCAAGTCAGCGTTTGGTTCAGTGGTGGTTGAGGGTGATGATGGTGGAGGAAGAGGAGTGAGTTTGGTTTGTGACACGCTTGCTTTTGCTTCCTTGGTTTCTGTTTGTTGTTGTTGTTGTTGCTTACGAGGGGATGATGAAATAGGCTTTGGTGATGTAGGTTCTTTGGTTAGAAGCTGTGGTTTCTTTGATTGTTGACGAGCTTGAAGATTAGGAGCTGCTTGACTCGTCGCTTTAGGATCCGGTTGTTTCTGCTCTTCCTCTTCTGGTTCTGCCTTCTTCTTTTCCTATTGTTAGATACGAAAATGCACATCAACGAGATCACCAGTGGAAGAATATGAGAAGTAGACAAAGCATGCTTAGTTGTTCTTGGTAATTTTTGTTAGGTGCATATCTTTATACCTTAGGCTGTGGTTTTGGTTTTGGTGTTGATTGTAGAGCTACAAACTGCAGGATCTCTGTGATCCTTGTTCGTCCATAGCACACTGCTTTTCTGCAAACTATCACTGCCATATCTCCAGCTTTGGTCCTTAGCTCAATCAAGTTGCGGTCTATTTCATTCTCATGCTTTGCAACATATGGTTTAAAGAAAGAATCGTAAACGTATGTAGTTCCCTGTGGAAAGAAAGGAAAATGCAGTGAGATAGAAGAACTCCAATAGATCATATATACATATACTATTACTTTCTTTTAGCTACCCATATAGTTTACTTACTCTGGTCTTTGGGAACCAAAGGTATATGAATAATGCCAGCTTTGCCTCGCAGTATAGTGGAACCCTTCATGAAAATAGAACAGACACAAAAATAAGTACATATCTCTATTTATTTGAAAGTATTTCTATATCAATAACACTAACCACGAAGCAAAAGCATCACCAACTCTTTCAAAAACCGTCAGAGCAGCAACCAAAATCCTGCAAGAAGTTTTAAGGAGTAAGCTAGAGTTTACAATAGAAAAGTCAAGGCAGAAGCTCCAGATAAGAACAGATGAGAAAGCCAATCACAAACCAATACTGGCACCAGAATCGAAGCTGTTGAATCTCAGGCTTATTCTTTTCAACCGTTTTGTAGCATTCATAAGCAGGATACGCATATCCAAATACCATCCTGCCAAAAAAATGGAAAGTCAAAACAAATACATATAATTCTTTAACCAAGAAAACTTTGAAACCTCAATGAAGAGATCAGAGTCATACACAAGTCCTCTTGTTAGAAACGATCCAATCATTGTGCACACCTGATATATCAAAAATAAATTGTTAAACAGTATCATTTGAGCCTAGAAGATCGCTCAAATGCGAGTATACAATTTCAACTAACAAGAAGCAATACTTATAACAAGCAGAATCAATCAATGAACGAATCACACCATTGTGGTTCTCCATTTACAAATCCAGATGGCTTGATCATCTAATGCTCTCAATCAACTACACATAGCGAAGCACAATAAATCACTTGAATCCGAGGAACGAATCTACATTAGTGTATGAAATCTACTATCCTTAATCCTACTGGTAAATTGAGATTAGTGTCGGCGATGAGATTACTCTAGGAAATTCAAATGTGTTAGCTAAGAAACAAAACTAAAGGATTAAAAAGTGAACAAGGTTAAGCTTCGATTTAGATTCATCGGCCTTCGAATTCGAATTTGAAATCGAGCTTACAAATCTAAAGACGATGCACAAATTTGAAATCGATTATGAACAACCGATTAAGAAAACGATAAACCACAATAGTGCAGAGCTCAGATCAATGGCTATTGACAAAGACAATCTCAAACAAGACGGAATCGATTTCTACACTACTTCAACCAAAGGAACACATACCTCCTGAGAAAAAAAACTTTCGGAAAGTGAATGAGAATGCAATCGAATCGGAATACTGCAAATAGACTTGCAGGAGAAACAAATTCGAAACTTCGGTGGAGGAAACGAAATGATCGGCGTAATGTGACCGGCGACCGTTACGTAGTCGGCGGCGAGAGCGAGAGAGCGGGGAAAGAGACAAACATAAATGAGAGAAAGAAAAAAAAGCTAATCGAAAGTAAAATAAATATAAAGTGAAATTTGTGGCTTTACTGAAAAACGAGCGGTTGTTTCACAAGTCATTGTTTTTGGTTTCGTTACACGAGTCCTTTTTCAAAATATTTACTTCTCTTGGAGGAAGGGACTAAATAATCGTCTGCGTTATGACGTAGCGTACACTACGATTTCTATAGGTTGAGTCCTCTAAGATTTGAAACGGACGGCTGTGATCTCTGAGATCTGGTACATAGAGCAAGAATATAGTGAACCACTTCATACCTTATCCCCTCTACTCATTAATCCATGTAAATATGATCTAAGCTTTTCTTGTGGAATTTTATTTCTTTTACTAATTTCATCCTTTTTTATTCATTGGATTCTACTGATTTTTTTCTTAATGTGATTGGTAATTACATCATTTTTACTAAAGTAATTAATAAGAATGGCTATATTTGTTCATAAAATTATGACAAAAATGGGTAACAAGTTTTCTTTTTGATGAATTATCTGGTGGATGTTAAATTGTTTTTAGAGTATAATTTGGTCTTTATCCATCGGATTCTATTGAATTCATTTTAAAGTGACACATCATTTTTTAAATAATAATTAAGTATGGCTATAATTAATCAAAAAAATATAAATAATTAGTATGTTATATATAAAATTATGAAAAATGATTTGTAACATTGAGTGATCAGGGATGAGTGAATGTTGCTTTTAAGACTCTGCTGGCACCTTATGAGAAATCAAATTTAATGCCATTGATGGTGAAATGTTTTCATTACAATATACCTACTAATATATCATATAATATTTTAATGTCTGGTTTCCCGAAAGTCTTCAACTCTGGTTTGCGACGAGATGTTAATGGTTTCCATTGGCAAACATATTAATAATAAGTATGCTATATATATAATTATGAAAATGATTTGGAATTTGGAATATTGGAAATGTAAAAAAAAAAAAACTTTCATAGTTTATCATCAAAAGTTTATAAATAAAAAAACCTAAAGAATGGCTGTGATATGAAAATAAGACTATGGTTTATGTTCTACAAAGTAGACTAATTATCCGTCAATCGTCATGATGATAAAAACATGTTAATTATATGGGCATACTTATGTCTTTTTCTAATCATGAAGCAGTGAATTGCTTTCACGCCCACATCAAATTCATCAACCATATTGGCATTACTTATATATGCAGGATTTCGGTTAAAAGTGCATCAAACCATTCGGTTAAACTAATCACACCAACCGAGTTTTGACAACGTTTTCATCGTTCGATTATACCAAGAAAACCAAACCGGAAAAGGGTTAGTCGACAAAAAGAGGACGAGGGGGTACTGTTTTGAATTATTAAAGCAAAGAAAAAAGTAACAGAGAAACACTAACGTCCATATTAGTGATCGGTAGAGATATTCACAACAACTATATAATGAGTCAATGACCCACCCACTCAATGTCAGATGTTATTTACGTAAATCAGAATGATATATTAAACCATGTTCCATATAGTTTTTAATGTTCATCTGAGATTACATCTTACCAACATTTTGTTGTGAGATCAAATATAAACATATACATGTTTGTGTTGACAAAAAGAAGACGAGTTTATCTTTGTACCAGATTCAATCTATCAGAAGTTCTAACAGTTTCCGTTTAATTTAGACGTTTGGAACTTATTTTGTATGGAAGTGTCGTGAAGTCGTGATCCATCATCCTTCATGAAAGAATTTGCCCAAGTTGACACGTATCTGTATAATATGGATTTGTGGCTACACATTAATGGGCCGAAATCAAATGATCTAGCCCACTAAATCAGCAATCACCCCCCTAGGCAGTTTCCATAATTCCATTTCCTTTATTTTATTTGTTTTTCACATCTTTGATCACACAACCAAACACAATTTTTTAAATCTGAATATTCGTATAGTTTTAAGAAATAAAATAAAAGACGTCGTGGCTGAAGCTGACTCGTAATGAATTTTACAGGTAAGTAATAACCAAAAAATGATAAAAATGAAAGATCATCGCAACTTACAATAAGGACCTTGCACTCACCACATTGCTTCCTTTCCAGGCAAGGGCACTTCCGTAATTACAAAAAGAAATTAAAAGAAAGAGCAAAAAAAACAGATCCCGTCCCGCGTGGTTTGATTTGATCAGTGTCGGTGCCCTTTCAATTTCTTCTCATTCCCAAAAATTTCCTTATTTTTAGCCAAAATCTGTTAGTTTCCTCTTTCAAAGATTTTCGAATCCATAGATCCAACAATTCGCTAAATGCATGTTCATTGACATCGGAATCAATCTAGCTTCTTCCGATCGACAAAAGAGAAAATGAAAGGGAAAAGCTCGAGACGTTGTTGTTGTTGTAGTTGGTTCATCGGAATAATCGTGTTAATCGCTGTAGTGGTGGCAATAGTTTTCACAATTAGACATAAATCAAATCACTCCGATGATAATAATAACGATCCTGGCTCCGTTAAGAAGTACGCTGATGCTCTTAAAATCGCTATGCAATTCTTCGATATCCAGAAATGTAAAACCATTTCAAATTTTCTCATTTCTTTCGTTCTGTTTTTTTTTAATGCTTATATCAATTTTATCTTAAATGTGTATGTTTTGATGTAGCTGGGAAGCTAGAAAACAATAAGATATCATGGAGAGGAGATTCAGGTCTTAAAGATGGAAGTGAAGCTAGTCTTGATCTTTCCAAAGGTTTATACGATGCTGGAGATCATATGAAGTTTGGTTTCCCAATGGCTTTCACTGCTACAGTTCTCTCATGGTCCATTCTTGAGTATGGTAATCAAATGGATTCAGTCAACCTATTGGAGCCTGGTAAAGACTCTCTCAAATGGACTACTGATTTCCTCATTAATGCTCATCCTTCTCCAAATGTTCTCTATATTCAGGTACATATTTATCAATACATCAAAGTGCATTCGAATCTTTCGTTATAGAGTACTGATTATTTGATTCTATGTGGAGGTGGGAGATCCAGAGACGGATCATAAATGTTGGGATAGGCCAGAAACAATGACAAGGAATAGAACTCTCACCAAAATTGATACAAAGACTCCAGGAACTGAGGTTGCTGCAGAAACAGCAGCAGCTATGGCTGCTGCTTCTTTAGTTTTTAAAGATAGTGATTCCACGTATTCAAGCACGCTGCTGAAACATGCGAAGCAGTTGTTCGATTTCGCCGACAAAAACAGAGGATCTTATAGTGTTAACATACCTGAGGTTCAGTCGTATTACAACTCAACTGGATATGGAGATGAGCTTCTTTGGGCAGCTTCGTGGTTGTATCATGCAACAGAAGATAAAACGTATCTTGACTTTGTGTCTAAAAATGGCGAGAAGTTTGGTAAATTTGGAAGTCCTTCATGGTTTAGTTGGGACAACAAGCTTCCAGGAACACATGTATAAAAGACAAAGGCACTTACTATACAAATCATGGATCATGTTATTACTTGCTTGATTATAACATTTAGTGTGACTTATACAACATTTGCAGATACTATTATCAAGATTAACCTTCTTCAAGAAAGGTTTATCAGGAAGCAAAGGACTTCAAGGTTATAAAGACACAGCAGAAGCTGTCATGTGTGGGCTTATACCAAGCTCCCCAACAGCTACATCTAGTAGAACTGATGGTACTTTTTCTTACATTCACTGATGATACAATTGCATAGAAATCTATTAATCATTGTTAATTATCCTTTTTTAAATAGGTGGTCTTATTTGGGTTAGTGAATGGAATGCACTACAACACCCTGTGTCCTCTGCATTCTTAGCTACACTATACAGTGATTACATGGTCACCTCTGGTATTGAAGAACTATCTTGTAGTGACACATCCTTTAAACCTTCCGATCTCAGAACATTCGCAAGATCTCAGGTTCTTTGGTGTCTAAACTTATGACCTTGCATACACTATAGTTTCATGTTGCTCTGCCCACATTGTAACTCGATGTGTATAATGTGCAGGCTGATTACATGCTAGGGAAAAATCCAGAGAAAATGAGCTATTTGGTTGGTTATGGTGAGAAATATCCAGAATTTGTGCATCATAGAGGAGCTTCGATACCAGTTGATGCAAACACAGGATGCAAAGATGGATTCATGTGGCTTAACTCGGAGGATCCAAATCCGAACGTAGCTTATGGTGCACTTGTTGGTGGACCGTTTTTGAATGACACGTTTATAGACGCGAGGAACAATTCTATGCAAAACGAGCCAAGCACTTATAATAGTGCTCTTGTCGTTGGTCTCTTGTCAAGTTTGGTTACTACGTCTTCGTCATTAAAATCTTTTATATGAGATTTTTATTATTTAGAATTACACGCACACACAGTCACACACACGCCTTATTGCTTGATCATTCTATAAATGTATGTATGAAACGTGCTTTAATGTATATGGTTCTGTATGTAGCTGTGCTAGAGACAAATTATACTTAAATCTTGAGTTGTGGAATATAATCTTCTTAGACCACCTCCAATAGTAGAATCCAAGGGGTTCTTACTATTATTTTTAATATTAATTTTGAAAAAATTAAAGTTAAGAGCCTCTATAAAAGTTCTTAAATATTTCTTGTTCCAATGGTAGAACCCTAAGTGGGGTTTTTAAGAAAAAAAAATTATTTTACAAATTAAAATATTTTAACTAGAATTTAATTTGTATAAATTTTAAATATTTTATAACTTAAAAATTATTGCATTTCATAAAATTTTAAACATACATGACATAAAAGCATATAAAATAGATATGCAAATCATAAACCGAAAAACGATTAGTTGTAATCTTGATTTATACCAAATTTTTTTCATATATGCTCAACCAAATCAGTTTTCAATTGTTGATGCATTGTTCGATCATGAACTCGATTACGAATGCCCATCATATTTCCGAGATTTGAAGGCATATCTGTTGAAAACGTGAAATGTACATGTGAAGTTCTGTTTGCTTCTACTTGTGCGAATTCGGATATATCAAACTGAGTGTACCCATCTCGTTCGTCTTCTACTATCATATTGTGAAGTATTATATATGCTCGCATAATCTTTCCTATTTTTACCTTATCCCAAATAAGAACTGGATTTTTAAAAATGGCAAATCGAGCTTGCAAGACTCCAAAAGCAGGCTCGACATCTTTACAGACATCTTCTTGATATGTAGCAAATAAGGAAGCTTCGGGACCTTGTGAAAGTGGAATATATTGGACAAATGTTGCCCATTTAGGTTAAATTCCATCTGTGAGATAGTAAACCAAATGATACTCGTGTCCGTTAACAAAGTAATTAACTTTTGGAGCTCAACCTTGTAATATATCATCAAAAACTGGTGAGCGATCAAGAATATTGATATCGTTTAAGGTACCTGGAGGTCCAAAAAATGCGTGTCATATCCAAAGATCTTGTGAAGGTACAGCCTCTAAAACGATTGTTGGTTTTCCAGATCCACGTGTATATTGCCTTTTCCAAACGGTGGGGCAATTCTTCCACTCCCAATACATATAATTGATGCTTCCTATCATCCCGGGAAATCCGCGTATCTCTCCAATATCGAGTAATCGTTGAAGATCTTCATGTGTGGGTCTTCTTAGGTACTCATCTCCGAAAAAATTTATGATTTCTTCAACAAAATGTTCCAAGCATGAAAGCGCAGTGCTTTCACCAAGCCGGAGGTATTCGTCAACCGCATCAGCCGGACAACCATATGCCATCATACGAATTGCTGCTGTAAACTTTTGTAGTCCCGTGAGACCGAACCTTCCGGTAGCATCCCTTCTTTGTTGAAAAAAGGAACTTCATTGGAGAGCCGATCAACAATACTCATGAACAAGGGCTTGTGCATTCTAAAACGGTGTCGAAATATATTAGGAGGGTATGTTGCATCTTCTCTGAAATAATCGTTCCATAACCGGTTGTGCACTTGTTCACGATCTCTTTCAATATATGCTCGTTTTTTCTTGATTACTTCTCGATGATCAACGAAAAGATTTTTGAATGCTTGATCAAAAACTTGGTCAAATTTTTCATCCATCGTTTCATCGAAAATTTTATCCATGGAGAAAAAAGTGTATTAATAAATGGAGAAAAGAATGTTTTGGAGAAAAGGAAGAGTGTTTTGGAGAAAATAAAGAATGTTTTTGTATAAGAAAAAGAGAAGTGTTGGGTTTTTTGTAGTGACAAATGTGTAGTATATAAAGAGTGTCGCTTGGTTGAAGAAGAAAAAAAGCAAAAGCATACAAAGTAAATTACAAGTGGTGTATAATCATTCAAAGTAAATTACAAGTATTGTCAAATGGGAATATCGTTTTATGGTGTATAATCATTCAAAATAAATTACATCTAGTGTCGGCATAAGAATACAAGTAATAGGTGAATTTGCACAAGTGGTGTCTTGTACTTGTCAGCTTTCCATTGAGGCTTTACCCTGAAAATTTTAGTTAATCACAAGTTATCACAGCAGACCATAGAGATTCATAATTCAAGCAGAACATAAAGACAAATGTTATCTCAGCAGAACATAGAGACACAATCCATCTTAGTTCAAGCTATCTTAAAACAACATATCTAATTCGAGCTATCTTAAAACAACATATCTAATTCAAACAACTTTAGAAAGAAGGGCAATAAGAAATAGAGTTACCGTTCCAGCCTCAAAACATGGTCCTGCCTCTAAAGCAACAATCCCCAGTTCCAGGAAAACAAGCTCCAAACAGTCCCGTGGCCACACAAACTGAGAAACACAGTAAGAAATATGATCAGAAAAAGAAGAAAAGCATAAACTTAATGAAGATAAACTGGTAACAAATTCATTAAAAACGCATTCATTAAACACAAACTCAGTTCATAAAAAGGAAAGATAAATATCTAAAACATGAACTGAATCATACAAAGGAAAGACAAAGATTCAGTTATTAGCTTATTCTTTAAAGTCATTTCTATATCACTAAGTGGCTCTGTTTTTGCCAGTAGACTCTTCAACAACTTATGCTTACTAAGCTTCTCTTTCAAAGCAAAATCTTTCTGCTTTATCTCCCACATAGTCTGAAACTCCGACAGAGATTTCCCGTCTTCTTCCATAGTAGCTGCATTGGTAACATTCCTTTTAGCTTTAGCCTTTGATGTCTTAATACCCTGAGGACGAGCCATTTCTTCATCCTCTCCATGGCTAAGTGGGTGTGAGCTTGAAGACTGTGTAGAACTCTCCTCAGTCCTTCTTTTTGACATTCCAATTCCTTCTCTTTGGCACCATTTCTGATCATGTATAAGCTCTCTCCAAGCATGCTCCAGGGTGAACTTTGACTTGTGATCATTGAAGTATATCTGGTTTGCCAGCTTCATAACATCATTCTCATTTTGGCCACTCGATTTCTGAGATGTTGCAGCCTCATAACATCCTACAAACTTGCACACTACATCATTTAATTTCCTCCACCTTTGCTTACAGTGACTTGGCTCTCTCTTTTGCAGACCAGAAAGCTTTGGGCTTGAGGCAAAGTAAGCTGCAATCCGTTTCCAAAATGCTTCAGCTTTTTGCTCATTCCCAACTATTGGATCCTTGCTTGTGTTTAGCCACGCACTGATGAGCACAACATCTTCTGTGGGAGTCCATTTCCTTCTTGATCTACGGTCTTCACCTTGACTTGGAGCATTAGACCATTGGGTACTAAACAAAGGAACTTCTGATTCACCAAGTTCAATACTTAAGGAAACATTGTCATCAGGATTGGGTTCAAGGTTGTGGGATTCTTGTTGACTATTTAAGAGGTCCATGAAGCCTGAAGAGTGACTATATGGATTCTCCGAATCCATATCCTACGGATGTGGGTGTTTGAAGGAGAAGGAAAGTGAAGGTTTATGGGTTGTGTTAAGCTATGATTTATGCTTTAATATATAAGCTAGAGCATAAACTGAAGTCTTATCGTGTGTGTTATTAGCATTAAATGTCAAACTAAAGTATTTACCTAACCTAAATTACCAAGCATTGATCACATAGAGCATAAACATTAAACAGCCAATAAGTGTGATGTACACATTCCTAATCAACATCTAACATGCATTTATAACTAAAAGACACAATAAGCAATCAATACAAACTCAAGTCTTATCTAATCTATATCAAAATAAATTCACCAATCAATGAACCAAATCAATCCAATCCAACACCAATCAGGGAACCAAACCAATCTAATTCAGTTCTGAGAACGTTTAACAAGAAGAAAGAAGCTAACCTGAGATTGTTTTGTGAAGATCGAGTTCTAAAGACTTGATCCTCTCTACACTTGATCTCCGTGAACTCATTCTCCAGCTTCTTCAAATGATCATATGTGCCTGACCTGTTCATCGAATGTGCCTGACCTGTTCATCGAATGTGCCTGACCTGTTCATCGAAGAGAGACATGAGCAAGGTCGTATAATCTAGGTAAGCAGAGAACTAATTTGAATATTACAGTTAAATCTAACAACAAGTAACCCTAATTTTTCTAAAATCAACTAATTTCATAAATCAACTAACCCTAATTTCATAAATCGCAGAACCCTAAATACAAAAAAAATACTTGAATTCGTACCATGAGAATTAGATTCATACCATGGGAAAGCTATTGGTGAAGAAACCCTTCCGATTTGGTGAAGAAACCCCTCCGATTTGCCATCTGAAACTTTCCGATTTGGTGAAGGTGATGCTCCGATTTGTTGAATCAAAGGCGCCGATGCTCACCCTCGACTGTGGAGATGATGATGTTGGTGAAGAACACCCTCTGATTTTGTGAAGAAACCCTTTCTTCTTCAGAGATTTCGTCTTCGATATCGCAAGAGAAGAGAAAGAAAATCAGAAAAAAAAAAACTCGAAAGAGAGAGAGAAACACGGGATGAGTTTTTTCTTCAACCCCGACAATTTTTTCCTTCCACCTATCACTATACGACACATATGGGGTTCCAATAAGTTCTTAAACTTCCCATTTAAGAACCGGTTCTACTAATATTAACCCATTATTGATTTAATTTTAATCAATTTAATCTTAAGAACCTCTAATTAAAACCCCTGTTGGAGCTGCTCTTACTGATGTTTTGAAAATCTTAGATTTTATGCTCGTGACATTATTGATGTTTGCGTATCGAAATTTTTTTTTGTAGTAGAGCAACTAAAATCAAACCAAACTAGAAAAAAAAATTGCTATTCAGTTTCTAAATATGTCACAAACCAAATAATTTCAAAATTGCACAGTCAAAAAAACAAAAAATGAGCAAAAATAATCAACCAAAAAGGGCTTTCATGAGAAATAACAATATAAGCCCAATATATGGTGAGTAAAAATTGGAAATGAATGGTCCCCAAGGGCCCAGTTTCAGAAAACAAAAGGGTGAAAAAGACATTTCATCCTGCAACTGAAAAAAGCAAAGAGCCAAAAAAGTGGGAAAACGTGTGGATGGATCTCTTCAGTCTTCATCTTCCTCCAACAATGTTAGACCAAATCTCAGCTTCACTGTTCACTCTCTACTCTCCACTTCCCTCGCTTTTTTCCCAAACTAGCTATCTTCATCAAAATCCATGTCTCTTCTGATCAGATCCTCCTACGTTTCTCACTTCACTCTCTTCCAACCTAAAAATTCAAAATCATCATCATCATCTTTCACCAATCAAATCTCCTTCGTTTCTTCTTTTAATCACAACCCTTTCGTTAATTTATTGTATAAGAAAAACCCAATTATGCAATCTGTTTCCTCTCCTTCTTCGATGACTGTGAAAAGCTCATTGATTGATCCAGACGGTGGAGAATTAGTGGAATTGATTGTACCGGAATCGAAGATTGGAGCTAAGAAATCGGAATCAGAAACGATGCCGAAAGTGAAGCTGACGAAGGTTGATCTTGAGTGGGTACACGTGATCAGTGAAGGTTGGGCTAGTCCTTTAAAAGGTTTCATGAGAGAAGATGAGTATTTGCAAAGTTTGCATTTTAATTCTCTTAGGTTAAAAGATGGGACTTTTGTGAATATGTCACTTCCTATTGTTCTTGCCATTGATGATGAGACTAAGGAACAGATTGGATTATCTCAGAATGTTGCTCTTGTTAGCCCTCAAGGAGATATCATTGGTTCTCTCCGAAGGTACTATATATTAGCAAAATGCAATTTCGCCTCTAGCTTTGTATAAAAAGAGAGTCTTTGATAGTTATGGATGCATTGAATTAAACAACTGACATTAATGGACTTTTTTATATGAAATTTTGCTTCTTTTCTTGATTTGCTTTTTTGTATCTTTGTTTGTAATCTGCAGTGTGGAGATATACAAACACAACAAGGAAGAAAGGATAGCTCGAACTTGGGGAACAACTTCTCCAGGATTGCCTTATGTGGAAGAATACATTGCTCCATCTGGAAACTGGCTCATTGGTGGCGATTTAGAAGTTTTTAATCCGATTAAGTATAACGATGGACTTGATCATTACAGGCTCTCACCTAAACAGCTTAGGAAAGAATTCGATAAACGTCAAGCAGATGCTGTTTTTGCATTCCAGTTAAGGAACCCAGTGCACAATGGCCATGCTCTGTTGATGAATGATACTCGAAAAAGGCTTTTGGAAATGGGTTACAAGAACCCTATTCTCTTGCTTCACCCTTTAGGAGGTTTCACAAAAGCTGATGATGTTCCTCTTGATGTTCGAATGGAACAACATAGCAAGGTGAAATAGTCGCTGGTCTTGCTCGAGTTCATTTTTTACCTTAGAAATCATTTGTTATATCGATAGATGATGATTTGATTTGTTTATTATGTGTTTAGGTTCTGGAAGATGGAGTTCTTGACCCGGAGACTACAATTGTCTCGATATTTCCATCACCGATGCACTATGCTGGTCCAACTGAAGTTCAATGGCACGCCAAGGCTAGGATTAACGCTGGTGCGAACTTCTACATTGTAGGTCGTGATCCTGCAGGAATGGGTCATCCTACTGAGAAGAGAGATCTGTATGATCCTGATCATGGAAAGAAAGTCTTAAGCATGGCCCCTGGACTTGAGAAACTAAATATTCTTCCATTTAGGGTAATAACACAAAAATCATTTCTATCTAATATTACTGCAAAAAAAACTGTAGTTTGTTGATGATTAGAATATGCTGCTACAGTTCCCAATCATGTGTTCTTTGTCTGTGATTCGTATCTTTCAGGTTGCAGCTTATGATACTATAGAGAAGAAGATGGCATTTTTCGATCCTTCTCGCGCAAAAGAGTTTCTTTTCATTTCTGGAACAAAGGTAAGAGACAATTTTGGGTCTACGATTCTTAATATATATGGAAAGATCCAATTTTCATGAATTTTCTTGATCGGGACTACACCTCAGTATTTTCTGGTGATCTTCTTGTTGCTTACAGATGCGAACGTATGCAAGAACAGGGGAGAATCCTCCAGATGGGTTTATGTGTCCAAGTGGATGGAATGTTCTTGTCAAATACTATGAGAGCTTGCAAGAAAGCGAAGAATCATCTAAACAACAAGCCGTTGTTTCAGCCTGAAGAATCTAATTACATCTTTTTAAGATTTGAAGCTCTGCGTTCGTGCTTCACCTTTAAGTGTAATGCTTAAACTGCTATCCTTGGATCCATGTTTTTGTCTCATGGAAATTCACAAATGTTTTACAAACTCGGAACCAAATAATGTTGTTGCTGAGGAGAGAAGTTTGTTGATTTTAATAAATATTGTTTCTCGGTCTTTTCGTCTTTTGCTTTGCCAATTTCAGATTTGAGTGAAACCAGAGTTTAGTTTGGCTACCAGAAAATCTTCTATTTCAAAAAGTGGGAAGCAAAACAAAAAAGCTCCGTTGCCGGGACTCGAACCCGGGTCTCTCGGGTGAGAGCCGAGTATCCTGACCAGCTAGACTACAACGGATTTGTGATAACCATCCACAGGTTAAAAAAATAGTCCTGATATAATGTAGAGGCATGATTTCATAAATCGATTCAGTCCAAAATCATTGTTTTTGAGGATTTACAAAGGCTTCAAAATCATTGAATCAGCTTATCTTATTACTTTCACCCATGTTTGCTTGTTTTCATGAGAAAGAAAGAAAACTCAAAACGCCACAAAAGAGAAAACTGAAAGTAAAAATATATCAAAACATTACAAAGGATTTATAACCCATACAGAGATACTTTTCAGACTTCTTCACTCGGCTCTAGACTGACCAGCTCGAGAAGAGAGGATGATGCCAACAATGAGACCGTACAACGCAAGTGCTTCAGCAAAGATGAGAATCAAAATCATTCCCACGAACAGCTTTGGTTGCTGTGCATTCGCTCTGCAACACACAAGATCACATCGCAACAATATCATGAGCTGAAACTATCAGTTATAAACTGAAAAAATGATCCAATCATTCTTCTAGCTCTTAACAACAACTAAACACACCAATTTCTAACACCAAAGTAAAAGACTAACATACCAAATCAAGATCCATATCAAAAGAACTAGTCCACAAATGTAGACTCAATGTGCAACTTCATCTGATGATCATAAAATTGTGACTAAACGTATGACTAATACGTCTAAAGATTTAAGATTTCAACATATTAGAAAAATTGAATTGGTTTATCGACAGTTCAGAGAATAAGATTACCTAACACCAGCATCGCCGACGATTCCGATAGCCATACCGGCGGAGAGACCAGCAAGACCACAAGCGAGACCAGAAGAGAGATGGGCATAGCCATCGAAGAGATAGTACGACTTAGCCTTAGGGTTAATTCCAGTACTGATGATGACAGCAATGATCAAACCATAAATACCTAAAACACCAGCCATAACCACAGGAACAATCGATTTCATCACAAGCTCTGGTCTCATCACACCCATCGACGCCACACCTACCCCGCTCTTCGCTGTACCGTACGCTGCTCCCATACCTGACAAAAATCCAATCGGAGATCGGATCGGATTGGATTTAGATCAAAATCAAATCGATGATCAACAAAAAATAAAAGAGATACGCGAATGATGTTTACAGGAGAAAACGAGCGCGGCAGCAGCGCCGAGGAATCCGAAGAAAGGAGCAGTTTCATCGCCGCTGAAACTTGAAGCCATCGAGATTTTTGTGTTTCCGATGAGATCTGATCGTAAGGAGAAGAAAAAGAAAAAAAAAAAACTGTTTGAAGATTTAGGAGAGAAACAGAGAAACCAATCTGATATGTTGTCAATAATTGATTTTGATTGATTAGTAATTGCCGGCCGTGCGTCGACGTGTCAAATTAAACCGGACTTAAATTAGCTATAACCAACTTTAACCGAGAACCGTACCAAATTATGAAGAATATATTTTTATCAAGTAGTATAGTAAGATAAGCTTTGTTTAATGTAGCACCAATTTTATACTACTGGATATCTTTGTATTTTTGTTAGGTTCTTTTCTATAGTATGTAACGGGCCTGTTTTAAAATTTTGACCCATGACCTATAAAATGCTTAAACGGGCCAGTATGAATCATACCTTAATCATCATGGTGTAGTTGACCTGGATGACATGATGGGTCGAGTTACGCTAACCATTAGGCCCTCGGCACAGCTTTGATACAGTGGATCGTGACAATGTCAACTGAATCATGTTTCATAATTAGATTAAACACTAAATATATCAGGTAGGCAGGTTTAATGAACAGCTTCGAACACACAATCTTTTTTCTTTTTTTATTTCTTAAAACAAAATCTAATAATAACAAATTGAGTTCTGTATGTATGAATAATTTGATAACGCAAAAATAGGAGGCACATCATTAGCCTTAGCAACCATAAAAAATAAAGAGTCAACGAACAGCATTCATGAATGGACGTCGCCGGAAAAAAAAAGTTACTTGAAAGAAATATACCTTATATATATATATATATATGCTAATACATATATTTTGGAGGAAAAACCTATGTATATACATATATCGGTTTGACATATTTTTAATAAACCTATATTTTGATATAGAAATTAGTATATAGCTATATAAAAAACAAATGTAGTGTATTAATCCAAAAGTGTTTCAGAAAAGAACCACGTAAGAAATGTCTATTTACTAGTAACTTTTTTAATGAAAAAAATTGAAAGTAATTTTGAAACTAAATTTAAGCAGTATCAAATTTACATTTGAAATCAAATATATGAAATATAGATTTATTGCAAGCATTTTTAGTATGTATATATCGACATACGATAATCTTATGGGATTTATCAATTCTATTATAGGTATTGCTTCATCTTCTTTCTTTTGTGTTTGGCAGCGTTATAGGTATTGCTTCATATGCTATGTATTTTACAAATTTGACTAAACATTCACAACGACTAGTATTCCCCATTATGGAGCTAGATAATAAGATTACTTCAAAACCATTATCAGATTAGAATGAGCAAAATAAGAATAATCCAAAAAACTTTCATTTACCCGGTGTTGATATGCACCGATAAATTTTGGTGAAGTTTTGGGGAACGTATAACCAGGGTTCGAAGCTTACCAGTAACAACAAGACATTAGTTTATCTGATATGATCCCTAACCCATATACGTTACCGCATGATAACTCCACAAATATCAGGAAAAACAAAACGAATTCTTGATGGTTTATGGATAATTTACTGTCTGAATTGAGATACGTATACTTTGAGTTTTTAACTAACTTTGATGTGATTCCAATATTCGGACATTTAAAATGATAACAATACTATATATTTTCACAGATCTTATAGATAAATCTAAGATCTTGCCGTGATTATATATATTTGTGCATGCCTTTTAAAAGATAATTTAATTAGTTTTGTGATTAGTCTTCGTATGTGATAGTAGTAGCCTAGTAGTCGGTGATAGCAACCACATGAAACGGTAATTTATCGACTGACATTTTTCACCGACCCATAGATAACTCGAACTTTGTTAAAAGGTTGTGCCAAAAATTAGCATAATTAATACATGTATTTCTTACAATATATTTATATATATGTGCATGAATGTTTTACTAATAACTGGCATGCGTTTCTTTTTTGTTTTACATTTGTTTTGTTATTTATTAGTAGGAAATTAGCGTGGACCAAAATAATTAATTGACATACAACGAACCAGAAGAAATATATCGCCCATGGGTGAACCAAAACGTAACGAACTCTTGTGACTTGTATAATATATAGTTGCATGTTTGATGTTGACACAACATCAAAATCTATCATTAATTCGTCCTTGCAGTCTTCTGAATCAATCAATTATCAAATAATCGATTATTTATAGATGAAGTCCCTCGAGAGTAATGTGAATCCAATAATATAAAGTATTTCCTTCGACTACGAATCAGATTCTGTGTATTTGCAATAGTTATTATTGTTTTGAATACATAATCATACTTAGAAAAGTATAGCTGATATCAAATGAGAAAAAAAAAAAAAAAAGAGTTACAGAATTTGATCCTATATCCTCGTACCTATGACTAAAATGTTAATAATTAATAGCCAAAATCAAAACATATATATACAGTGAAGACTTTCTCAAATTCTTATTCTTTGAATAATTTAATAATCATTACAATGAAACTAACACTAGAAAAATAAACAATATCGTTTCATAATCTTATACACAACATTTTTATTAGAACTAACAACCATATTATTTATTTTATTTTATTTTTGGTCAAGAACAACCATATTATATATAATACCGTATGCTAATGTCCCATCGGCTACTATATAAACAACAAAAGTCACCATACAATTTTCATCACAACATACACATCTCATAAGAATCAAACAAGAAATCTAAAAGGAAAACCAAAATGACAGCACGAGCCACATTCATAATCTATTATCTCTTCCTAACCTCACTCCAACTCCTCCTAACACACAACGTATCATCGGCCGCCGGAGGAAGATGGAACATCGTCCTCCCCAACGTCGGAATCTCCGCGATGCACATGCAACTTCTCCACAACGACCGAGTCGTAATGTTCGACCGAACATCTTTCGGACCATCGAACATCACTCTTCCCAATGGTGCCTGTCTTAATAACCCGGTCGACCCCATTTCAAAGCTAGACTGTACAGCTCACTCCATCGAATACGACGTCGCATCAAATACCATCCGTCCCTTAACGGTACAATCCAACACATGGTGTTCCTCCGGAGCGGTTAGACTGGACGGTGTTCTTGTCCAAACCGGTGGAGACAAAGGCGGCGAGTTGAAAACAAGAACGTTCACTCCTTGTAATGACAATAGATGTGATTGGGTAGAGATTAACGGTTTAGCCAAGAGAAGATGGTACGCTTCCGATCATATTCTTCCCGACGGTAAACAAATCGTCATCGGAGGTCGAGGACAGTTCAACTACGAGTTTTACCCTAAAACGACATCTCCTAACGTTGTCGCGCTGCCGTTTTTGGCAGAAACTAGTGATCGAGGACAAGAGAATAATCTTTACCCTTTTGTTTTTCTCAATACCGATGGGAATTTATTTATATTCGCTAATAACAGAGCGATATTACTCGACTATGTTACAAACACGGTGGTGAAAACTTTCCCGGCGATTCCCGGCGGTGATCCGAGGAGCTATCCGAGCACTGGCTCAGCCGTTCTTTTACCGTTAAAGAGTCCCGAAGCGGTTAAAATCGAAGCTGAGGTTCTGGTGTGTGGAGGTGCACCGAAAGGATCGTACAACCTCGCTTATAGAAGTAAAACTTTCGTCAAAGCGCTTGACACGTGTGCAAGGATTAAGATTAACGATGAGAATCCTCAATGGACGATGGAGACGATGCCACGTGCTAGAGTCATGGGAGATATGATACTTTTACCTAACGGAGATGTTTTGATTCTCAACGGTGGAGGTTCTGGTTCAGCTGCTTGGGAGCTTGGTCGTGAACCGGTTTTAGTACCGGATTTATACCATCCCGAGAATCCGGTTAACTCAAGATTTGAATCCTTAAACCCGACTGGAATCCCAAGAATGTATCACTCCACGGCGATTCTTCTCCGTGACGGTAGGGTTCTTGTCGGAGGAAGTAATCCTCACGCCTTTTATAACTTCACTGGAGTGCTTTTCCCGACGGAGTTAAGCTTGGAAGCTTTCTCTCCGGTTTATCTAGAACCACAGTTTATGAATCTTCGTCCAACGATCATGTCTCCTAAACCACAGTCGATGATTAAGTATAGAGCTAGTTTGAAGTTGGAGTTTAGTGTCATCGGAGAAGTTAAAGGTCCGGTGAAAGTGACAATGGTGTTTCCGTCGTTCACGACACATTCTTTCGCGATGAATCAAAGGCTTCTGGTGTTGGATATTGTTAGGCTAACGAGGATAGGTAAAACAACGACTTATGAGGTTCAAGTGAGAACGCCGAGATCGGCGAATATTGCACCGCCGGGTTACTATATGATATTTGTGGTGTATCAAAATATACCAAGTGAAGGTTTATGGGTAAGATTACAGTGATTCATATTTTGATTACACTGTCAAAAATATGATTGCAGTGATTATTATTACGGGTATTTGGGTAAAGATTAAAAGGATTCATATTTTATTTTTCATTGGCTTTAATTTTAGTTGATTGTGTGTTTATGTTCTCGTTTATTGGATGATTGGTACTTTGGGGAGCCTCAATTGTATAGCAATATATGTAATAAGAATGTGTGTTATTTATTTGGTGACGATAAATTAATTTGATACTCTGGTTTAATGTCGGTTTATCTTTGATGTATAAGAAATTCAAGAGCAATGCACGAAAATAAGCATGTCTTCATTTATATATGCAACAAGGCAACAATATATAGAGTACTAACTACTAGGGTTTTTTTTTGTTGAGAAAAGAGTACTACGTTAGATAAGAAAACGTTTTGGCGTCTACATGATTAAATCAAGAGGTTGGTTAATTGAACTTATGTACACTTCAGAAGATCATTCTGAAATCGTTTTAATATCCACTAAAATAATAGGTAATGTAATTATTATCATTTTAACATAATAATTTTGTCTGTCTTCTTATTACTTTGGTGAATATTGTTGTGGACAAACATAAATCTTGTTCGTTAGTGACAGTGTGACACGCTTACGGAAAAGAAGCGTAGAATAATTTGTTTTTTCCATAAAATTGACTACTATAACATTATCAATCGTAGAAGTTAAGTAAATTCTATAGATGTAAAAAAGTTGAATAATTTGGTTAACATATACAAGTGTTCACTCCTTAATTTATTCTCCCATTTGTTACTTCTGCACTTGCACGTCTTCAAAGTTGCTCTTAAGAAAATACGTCCGGTTTTAATATTCAATAGAAACGATAACGTTAAATGCTTTATTATATCATACAGACATGAAATAGATTTTATTATACAAACATGAAACAGACCTAAGAAACAGATTGTTTTACAAACGAAACCTAAAAGAAAAATACAGAAAGAAACAACGAAATAAACACACCAGAGGGGTTTTTTAAGGACTACGATTCACGAACTATATATACATAAATCCTTCTCCCCCATCAAAGAACTAATAAAAAAAAACAGCAACAAACATGTAGAAAACAAGTTCCAGAGCCAACACAATCCCATGATCACGCACGCTCCCCACGAATGCGTCTGGCCAACTGAATGTCCTTAGGCATGATTGTAACCCTCTTGGCATGAATGGCACAAAGATTCGTGTCTTCGAAAAGACCCACCAAGTATGCTTCGGCTGCTTCTTGAAGTGCGAGTACTGCATGTATCTGAAACCTCAAATCAACCTGTGATTAAATCATATATTTAGTATATTAATCACAAACAACAATCACTAAATGAATCACAAACTTGATTATATATACCTTATAATTTTGAGCGATTTCACGGACAAGACGCTGGAAAGGCAATTTACGAATCAAGAGTTCAGAACTCTTCTGATATTTTCGGATCTCACTAGAAAGCAAACTAGCATTATTATTTTTAGTTAAACATGTAATTAATGTTGAGAAAAAAAGAGTTTTGCGATCAAGAAAATAGAAACAATATATCTCACCGAAGAGCAACGGTTCCTGGACGAAAACGGTGAGCCCTCTTCATATATTTATCAGGTTTGACAGATGATTTCTTCGCCGCCTGAAATTTCGAAATTCGGTTTCAGATTGCAGAATCATAAATATAATAAAACCACAGAAATACATTAAAGAATAAATAAAAGATAGAGAACCTTGGTAGCGAGGTCCTTCCTTGGGGCTTTTCCACCAGTAGATTTCCTTGCAGTTTGCTTAGTACGCGCCATTTCTTCGAATCTCTCTTAAGTGAAACCAAAGAAACTTGTAGAGGATGATGATGATGATGATGATGATAACCGTCGAAACTTCCCACAGTTTCTTTTGATTACGAGAGTGATTTTGTGTGCAGTTGAGTTTAGACGATGTGTAATATATATAGCGATGTTGTGGCGGTTATTTTTTGTGTTTAAAACGGCGGTTATTAGATGAACAAACAAACAAAAAACGAAGAGGAGAATGTGGAGACGTTGGATTTTAAACATTTGTAGGGCCCAGATTTACACAATGAGGCGAAGGATGACGTGGCGTATATAACTTTTATTGGTTTAGTAATATGTGGGCCTGATGACGTTTGTACTAATGGGTTTTTCTTTCGTCTGGGCCAATAATATCTGTAGGTTTATCCAATTGTGTGACATAATATTATTTTATAATTTAATTTGTTTTTCCATATTTGTCCTTTTGTCAGTTTGAATATATAATTTTCTATTTGAATCTGTTGATTTTTGCATTTTAAAGAGAAAGATATGATCTTTCTCTTTAATCTGACGAAGAAACAAAATCTTCTCTGTAATCCTCATATGGATCTAATACTGGTATCAGAGCCTCGACCTATGTATTGATTAATTGAATCATAGTTTATGTTGATTGTTTCGATTAATCCGGGAAAACAATTTCTTATCATGTCTATTTCTAATCCCTCTATGATCGATTCTCAATTCGCAATTTCCAATCTTTCTAGAAACAAAAGCCGTACATCAACCTCAACCCATTCATCGTCTTCAAGTATCGAGTCACTGTATGAAATCGAGTATGTTCCGGAGATCGATTACGAGACAACTCTTCCCTCGTCAATCCTTATGAATACTTTGCCAAAAAAAACCAAGCGTCTTTTCAGTTAAAGGAGTTAGACAGCTCGTTCGACCATCCTCACGAAACGAATTATGGAGTATGTTCAATCAAGTAAATTCTCATCATGCCAGTCCCAAAGAAGAAGTAACAATTCATTTCTCTCAACATTCCGGAAAATCTACCAAGACTCGGCAACAACGAGGATATACTCACCTACACTTCGGAGTAAGATTAATTGGTCCGACCTTACATGCTCGCAAAGGTCTACGATCATAAGCACGGATAAATTTTAGTCGATTCTCGTTAAGATCATATCAACAAGCTTGCATCGGACAGTTCAAACAACGTTAAGCGGGGGCAGAATATTCATAACATTGTTCCCAAACTTTAATGTTTCCCTACAAGATCCCAATATTCGAAAACGCTTCAAGGTCCAATTACAACTCATTGGAGCCCCTATGAAGAAAATAGTGTTAGAAGAACTCTACATCACCAAATTGTCTACCGTATCCAAGATCATGCTCTTGATCTCGCGCTACCCTCTTCTGACGAAGCTTTATACCTAGAAATCACGTCAGCCTCGCAAGCCCCGAACTCCATTCAAATCCCCAGACAAATATCACGGGAAGAGCTGATACAAAAACTACCAGAAAAATGGGTCACAAGCTATGAACAGTTACATCAATCAGCCCAAGCACCGGTTCAAACATCTGAAGTCAGTTTTCATTCAAGAACCGATGGAACAACGGAGATCAAGTTCGATAAACCCAGATCTTCATCGTTTAGGCGACAATTGTTCACCCAATTCTCCATAAGTATTGATGAAGGAGAATTCTACGGCGCTTATAAGGACCAAATGCCGAAACCAATTTCCTTTGGTCAAGACGGAACAGTAGTATACCCTTTCAAAGATGAAAATGGTCATCACTACTTTGATGTATGTTCATGTTCGGCATGCATAGAAGATCTTTACGAATCTGACGAAGAAATTCGCCGAAGAAGAAGGAAAAAGAAAGATCCGCTTTATCAAAGATATCTTGACGGTGATCCAACGGTGGGCACACTAGGTAACGGAAACGGAAGATATGATTTTCTTGTCCGTTATTCAGACAAAAAAGAAGAACCGCTTGCGTCTGAACTTGGGAAAATTATCCTTGCGCAACTGCAAGAAGAATATTTCGTTGCAAAATGTTGTTCCTTAAAGAAAAAAGATTTGACAAAACACTTCGAAAGTCAAACAAAGAGATACTATGCGCTTGATGGCCTCAACAACCCAAGCCTGAAGCATGTATATCTTTCATCCATTGACGATTATCTCAGCCAGAAAGTCATCAGAAAGAGCAACTGCAAGAAGAATATTTCGTTGCAAAATGTTGTTCCTTAAAGAAAAAAGATTTGACAAAACACTTCGAAAGTCAAACAAAGAGATACTATGCGCTTGATGGCCTCAACAACCCAAGCCTGAAGCATGTATATCTTTCATCCATTGACGATTATCTCGAACCAATGAACAAAGTCTGTATATCGGAGATCAAGGCCAAACGATAGAAGAAATCTCTTTCGATGACATAACAAGATGTATTCAGAACACTCGACAAGCTTTGTAAACAAAAAGAGTTCTGGATAGAATTCATGGATAGATCAAAGAGCATGTCCAAGATATGTGCAAGACCAGATCTATCAATCAAGTGTTCCAAATCCAAAAAAATGTGCTCGTGTGATAATCAAAAGGGATCACGCGGATTCAGAAGACCATCGCGCAAGGATAATTTTCCCAAGTTCAGACGCAAGCGGTTCTTCAAAAAGAAACAGAACTTCAAGAAATCAACAAAATGTTTCTTATGTCGCAAGGAAGGACATTTCGCAAAAAATTGTCCAAACAAATCTCCAAAGAGGAGGCAATATCTTATCAATTCGATATCAAACGTAGCACCGGATATCGATCTTGATAACCATGATCTTGAGTCAGTTTTCTCGTACGATAGTGAAGACAAAGACGATATATGTGGATATTCATATTACGATTATGAATCATCATACGAAGAAGATGAATGTTGCTTCAAAATCACTCAAGTGCCCCAACAAGAAGAGATACAAACACCACACCTGCCGGTGACAATCTTCGATCCAGCAAAAAATGAAGATCCAGTTCATGCTATTGCCTTCATCGACACTGGAGCACATTCAACGTTAATGAATCCTAGGATTCTCCCGCCCTCGATGTGGCTACCATACCACCAAGAGTTCAAGGTTGCAAATTCAAGTTCGTTGATAATTGAGCTAAAATCAAAGCCAATCACTATAGAACTTTTCCCAGAATGTCAAATTACAACCGAAGTCCTCGGATCTTCAGCTCCAGGAAAAGATCTTATACTGGGATGGGATTCCTATTATGCATTAAAGAAAAAGTTTGATATCTCGATCGAGCCAAGAGGAATCAAATGGAAAGCTCTCTATAAAGCCTTTACAACAATACCGCGACTATTTACGATTGCGAATCCGATGACGGCAACATTCGAGACAATTAAGACAGAGATTGCAACACTCTCGTGTGCAGACTCTCACAATGAATTTCTTCGGAAATGCAAGAACCCATTATGGCTGAATCAAGAGTTCTTTGTGTCATTACCTTTCAAAGAAAATGTGATCACAACTCCAACAAAAGCGAGCCACGCAGGTATGCCGCCTGATTTACTACAACAAGCCAATGAAGAATGCGACCAGCTTCTCAGCCAAGGAATAGTCTCATCTACAGAATCACCATGGGCATGCAAGGCATTCTACGTTAACAACCGAGCAGAACAAGCAAGAGGAAAACTAAGATTGGTCATTGACTACAAACCATTAAACCAGCATCTCCAAGATGTCAAATTTCCACTTCCAAATAAAGATCACTTTTTCAACATCTCTCGAGCAACAATCTTTTCCAAGTTTGATCTAAAGTCGGGATTTTGGCAACTGGGTGTTCAACCGAAGAAAGATTTAAAGCGGCGTTTTGTGCGCTTAATCGCCACCTCCAATGGAAGGTTTTACCATTCGGTCTTAAGACAGCACCATCACTTTTCCAAAGCGATGCTACGTATATTTAAGCCACTCATCCATACCGCATTAATATACATCGACGACATCCTCCTATTTTCAACAAATGAAGAAGATCATACTCGATCCCTCCAACAGTTTCCACATAGTGAAAACACACGGGATAATGCTCTCCCGAAAGATGATTATATGCCAAAAAATCGATTTCCTTGGAATGCAAATTACAAAGGGCCAATTTGCACCTCAAGCCCATCTAGCTCTGAGCTTCTTGTCTTTCCAGAGAATAATCTAACAAAACGACAAGTCCAATGAATTCCTTTGGAGTAATCAATTACCTGCGACTTTATCCCACAACTCTCGCGGAATGACTCAACCATTACGAAAGATGTTAGTAAAGAATCCCCCACATTGGACACAAAGACAAAAAGCAAAAAGCTAAAGCAAGAAATACAAAAGCTACCACCTTTAAAGATTCCTTCCTCGGGAATACGTATTCTTCAGACTGACGCAAGTGACAAATATTGGGGAGCAATATTATTTGAAGAGATTAATGAAAAACGTCAAATCTGCGGATATAAAAGTGTTTCTTCATTTCTCAAAACCTTCTCTAAGTTATCTAATAGAACTGCAAACTCTCTCTTAGATCCATATGGGATTCAAAAGATTCGGATTAAACTTGATTCACAAGAGATCATAGATCGACAAAGTCTTATCGACTGACGCGAAGTATCTCAAGTATCATGAAAAGAGGCCTCACCAAATCATGACGAGCTCAAGATTCACGGTCGATCTAAAAATTCTATTGATCAGATTTAAATTCTTGGACCTTATTTAGTTCTCCGATGGATCTTACACTAATAATATAGATCGCAACCTATGATTGAATGAAAGAAAACAAGGTTTATGCCGACGTTTGATCTACGGGAAAACTAGAGAGAGAGTTTAGAGACCCATTAGAGAGAGAAACTAGAGAGAGGTTTTTCAGGAAATTTTCTGAATGCATTATAGTGAGGTGGTACACACATATTTATAGTGGAGGTTGAGTACGCGCTGACATAAGCGCTTACCTCAGCCATAAGTCGTTGCCTCATTAAAACCTTTACTCGGAAAACCCAGTGGGACAAAACCGAGCACAGGAAAAAGAGTACAACAACTTACGCTTGATACCTCGGCGATATATTATCGCTTACATTATTTATGCGATTACATCATCGCTTACATCATAGTTTAGCACATTAATTATACATAATTTACATGATATTATACCTTTGAGATGCCTGCTTAGTGATCTATCTCGAACTCGAGAATATGTTCTTCGCAACAACCATATTCGTCTCCTGGGCATTCGTACTTGATCTCATGTTCTTGAAATTCTTCTGTTGTTTCCATGTTTACGTTAATGAGCAATCTTCCGATTTCGTCAAGGTCCATGTAGGGAGATTCAGGGAGTTGTGCATCTTGGAAGTACTCTGGTGGATAGTTTTGAGATGGTGGTGCTGGCTTTATCTTCTTGGGTCGGAATTTTCGTTTTTCTGCAATATGCTCTTGTTTCGTCATGTAGCACTGTAGGTCTTCATCAAGGCTCATCTGGTAGTCTATTGGATAGTAAGTCCAATTCTGGTTGAATGGAATTGAGAACGTTTGCTGAGCGTTGTTGAGGCGAAACGCATGGGTTTGGAAATCTTCGTATGCTTTGTTATCACGAACGTTGAAGTCTGGGCGAATACCATTCTTGAAGTCGGTATGGTGAATGAGAGTTGGTAGGGAATGAACTTTCTTTGATTTATTATTGACTTGTACAGGCCTGTGGAAGAAGTAGATTGTGTGTGGATTGAAGAAAGGGTTGATACCTCCTTTTGCCTTATAAGCTTGAATGATATGTTCATCGCTTTTGCGAATTCCTTAGCTTGCCGCCCAATGATTTGAACCGGGTCAACGTCGCAGGCATTTTTGTTGACCTTGGTTTGAGTTAATGTATTGATATAGCCATTGAACATCGAAGGTGATGCCGATGGTGTATACCGAGCACAGATACCAAAGAAAACAAAGGACTTCTTCTGGTATGTTTGAATTTTCTATTCGGTATAGGTGGGCATATGGGTAGTTAGGATGGATTCCCATTGGCGAAATGTAGTGACAATTGATTCCATGGTTTGATATGATGAGTGACTGATATTGGAAGATCTTGTCTTTTAGACGTTCGTGAAAGTTCCCCGTACTGATTAGGTGATGAGCGTCTTCAGGTACGTTGGCATTGAAGTCATAGTAGCTTCTGTTTGAAGAGGAGGAGCTCGTCATAATGTGAATTTCTTTTAAGGGATTCCTGCTGAGCATGTCTGCTAAAACATTCTTTGAACCTTTTAAATAGAACGAATCGAAGTCGTACTGAGAAAACCATTCACTCCAGTAGTATGTTGATGTGGGACCATTTTTTGCTTGAATTGTAACATCTTTGGGAAAGAAGACATGTCCATTTCGATGCGAAATTTATGTCCAATCAGATGGAATTCGAACTTCTCAATAGCTCGTTTGACGGCTAGGATTTCTTTGAATGTTGAGTGGTAATGCATCTCTGAATCTTTAAAGCGTCCACTTTTATATCCGCAGATTTGACGTTTTTCATTAATCTCTTCAAATAATATTGCTCCCCAATATTTGTCACTTGCGTCAGTCTGAAGAATACGTATTCCCGAGGAAGGAATCTTTAAAGGTGGTAGCTTTTGTATTTCTTGCTTTAGCTTTTTTCATTTGTCTTTGTGTCCAATGTGGGGGATTCTTTACTAACATCTTTCGTAATGGCCGAGTCATCGCGAGTTAATGGGATAAAGTCTTGAGGTAATTGATTACTCCAAGGAATTCTTTGGACTTGTCGTTTTGTTAGATTATTCTCTGGAAAGACAAGAAGCTCTCAGTTAGATGGGCTTGAGGTGCAAATTGGCCCTTTGTAATTTGCATTCCAAGGAAATCGATTTCGGTCAGGCTATAATCATCTTTCGGCGGAGCATTATCCGTGTGTTTTCACTATGTCGTGAAACTGTTGGAGGGATCGAGTATGATCTTCTTCATTTGTTGAAAATAGGAGGATGTCGTCGATGTATATTAACGCGGTATGGATGAGTGGCTTAAATATACGTAGCATCGCTTTCTTGGAAAAGTGATGGTCTTGTCTTAAGACCGAATGGTAAAACCTTCCATTGGAGGTGGCGATTAAGCGACAAAACGCCGTTTTAAATCTTTCTTCGGTTGAACACCCAATTGCCAAAATCGACTTTAGATCAAACTTGGAAAAGATTGTTGCTCAGAGAGATGTTGAAAAAGTGATCTTCTATTTGGAAGTGGAAATTTGACATCTTGGAGATGCTGGTATAATGGTTTGTAGTCAATGACCAATCTTAGTTTTCCTCTTGCTTGTTCTGCTCGGTTGTTAACGTAGAATGCCTTGCATGCCCATGGTGATTCTGTAGATGAGACTATTCCTTGGTAGTGGGTCGCATTCTTCATTGGCTTGTTGTAGTAAATCAGGCGGCATACCTGCGTGGCTCGCTTTTGTTGGAGTTGTGATCACATTTTCTTTGAAAGGTAATGACACAAAGAACTCTTGATTCAGCCATAATGGGTTCTTGCATTTCCGAAGAAATTCATTGTGAGAGTCTGCTACGAGTGTTGCACTGTCTTAAGTGTCTCGAATGTTGCCGTCATCGTATTCGCAATCGTAAATAGGCGCGGGATTGTTGTAAAGGCTGTGTAGAGAGCTTTCCATTTGATTCCTCTTGGCTCGATCGAGATATCAAGCTTTTTCTTTAATGCATAATAGGAATCCCATCCCAGTATAAGATCTTTTCCTGGAGCGGAAGATCCGAGGACTTTTGTAATTTGACATTCGGGAAAAGTTCTATAGTGATTGGCTTTGGTTTTAGCTCAATTATCAACGAACTTGAATTTGCAACCTTGAACTCTTGGTGGTATGGTAGCCACATCGAGGGCGGGAGAATCCTAGGATTCATTAACGTTGACTGTGCTCCAGTGTCGATGAAGGCAATAGCATGAACTGGATCTTCATTTTTTGCTGGATCGAAGATTGTCACCGCAGGTGGTGTTTGTATCTCTTCTTGTTGGGGCACTTGAGTGATTTTGAAGCAACATTCATCTTCTTCGTATGATGATTCATAATCGTAATATGAATATCCACATATATCGTCTTTGTCTTCACTTTATCGCATGCGAAAACCGACTAAGATCATGGTTATCAAGATCGATATCCGTGTCTACGTTTGATATCGAATTGATAAGATATTGCCTCCTCTTTGGAGATTTGTTTGGACAATTTTTTGAAATGTCCTTCCTTCGACATAAGAAACATTTTGTTGATTTCTTGAAGTTCTGTTTCTTTTTGAAGAACTTTCTGAACTTGGGAAAATTATCCTTGCGATGGTCTTACGAATCCGCGTGATCCCTTTGATTATCACACGAGCACATTTTTTTGGATTTGGAACACTTGATTGATAGATCTGGTCTTGCATATCTTGGACATGCTCTTTGATCTATCCATGAATTCTATCCAGAACTCTTTTTGTTTACAAAGCTTGTCGAGTGTTCGAATACATCTTGTTGTATCTGTCCAATAGAGATTTCTTCTATCGTTTGGCCTTGATCTCGATATCTGACTTTGTCATTGGCTGAGATAATCGTCAATGGATGAAAGATATACATGCTTCAGGCTTGGGTTGTTGAGGCCATCAAGCGCATAGTATCTCTTTGTTTGACTTTCGAAGTGTTTTGTCAAATCTTTTTTCTTTAAGGAACAACATTTTGCAACGAAATATTCTTCTTGCAGTTGCTCTTTCTGATGACTTGGAGTTCCTATAAATTCTCTGTGGACTTCTCCTAAGTAGCATTGGAATGGAAGTTTGAAAGACTTGTTGTCTATAATCACCAAGAGAATTCCACCATTCTTTTTAAGCACACCTGATAACCTTCTTGCGAATTGTTGTATGATTTATGATGTTAAAGTTAAGGCTTCAAAGTCATCCATGCTTGAAATTACATCAGACGATTATTCCATTTATCAAATGGAATGTCATCGAATGTGAATGTCATGATTTTTGAAGCAAACTCCTTTGCTGGCTTTTCTCGAAAGGATTGATTGGCCATTTCTTCATCGCTTGAGAATACTTCGTGTATACTCGGCTCCTTTTTGGGTGTAGTTGATCCTTCTCCTATGACAAATTGATTTGGTAGAGATTCGTCTCCGGAACTAGAATTAGAACCATATGAACTTGAGTCGGAGAAGTGTCTAATCATAGGTGTTTTTGTTTTAGCTAGGAGCGGAGAACAGCTTTGAGGCTCTTGTACTGATTCAGCAGTGGATTTGACTGTATTTGTCAAATTGTTGAGCAAATTGGACATTGAAAATTCGATGATTCCGATTTCTTTTTCTTTTTTCTTCTGATCTCCGAGAGATTCTTGGCTAGATTGAGAAGAGGTATGAATTTTGGTAGGCTTGACCGGAAAATCCGGTTCCCGGTAAGATTGTGTCCTGTCTCTTGCTGACGTTGACTTGTAGTTGGGCCTTGATGGCATTGCATATCGAGATGTGAATGCCTCATCGGATGATAAAAATCCAGGAGAAGAAATTTTTGGCCTTTGATTCTGATTTCCTGAGAGGAATCCGGGATAATTTGGACCCTGATATGTTGAAAATCCTGGGGACATATTTCCGTAGAGGGGAAAATATGTTTCCGATGATTTTTGTTGTTGCTTCATGCTTTCAAGATATTTTTGGAGGTCTCTCAATTGAATTTTGAGACTAGCCATTTCGGCTTCTTTAATTCGAAAATGGGAAGTATTAACCAGCATCTGTTGTGCCATAGACATCATCTCTTGATGAAGACTGCCAAGTCGACTATGGATTTCTGATATTGAACTTTGAAGGACGTTCAATCTCTTAACATAGTCGTCAGCCAACTGGTCAACTTTGTGATTTATTGTGTTTAGGAGCTGGTTTTGAGCGATAGCGTTCTCTGTTTGCCAGTTAAGAACCTTTTCTCCTTGACTTAGTTGGTCTGGTCCAGAAGAATTGATAGCTTTTGTAACTATCTTCGGACAATGGGCAATATTGTTTCTGGTGAAATCTTCGGACGGAGGGAAACCGTCTGGCCTTATCATCATGATTTCTTGTTTTGGTTCTTCTTTTTTGTCTGAATAACGGACAAGAAAATCATATCTTCCGTTTCCGTTACCTAGTGTGCCCACCGTTGGATCACCGTCAAGATATCTTTGATAAAGCGGATCTTTCTTTTTCCTTCTTCTTCGGCGAATTTCTTCGTCAGATTCGTAAAGATCTTCTATGCATGCCGAACATGAACATACATCAAAGTAGTGATGACCATCATATCTGTCATATAGCAATATTATTTTGTTTATTTATAGAAGAAACATCAAATATTATTTTTTGTTTCGTTTATAAATTATCTTCAACCAAGTTTTTAGTATCATATTAACCCGCTTGACTATATAATTTAAAGCCTTTCCATATATATCTTTCACTGAAAATCTTATTGTAAAAAACAATAAAAACTGAAAATTTAAAATAATAGTTAGAAATAATTTCATCTCAACACCTTCACCAAAAAGAAATATAGAAGAGGAAGAGATAAATATCTTAGTATTTCTTTCTTAGGAAGACAAATTTTGTATTTTGATAACAAGACGAAAAAGCACATTAAGCTAAAACTTTCCCATGAAAGAAAAAACAAAAGATCGTGACAAAAAAGTAGAGACAAACGTTACACAAAAGCAAAACCAAATCAAGAAGAAGAAAATAAAACGAATTAAATAATGAAAGATTTTTTTTTTTTAAAATATGTATATTCTTGGTAATAGGAAATCCCCAAATCCCTCAATTAATCACTCTTTTTATATTTTCCTCACTTTATCTTTCTTTTGCTACTTTCGTAGTTTTCTTCTCTAACTTTTATTTTGTTTTGTGTTTAGGGTTTCTGAATTTAGTCTTCCATTTTCTTTTTCCCCTTTCCTTCCAATCTTTGTCGTCGCTTCCGATCCGCTTACTATACTAGCCGTTGTTTTCCCGCCACTTTATACCTTCCTTCAACCGATTCGCCGCGTACCTACCAAATTCCTTATCATCCTCTTTGGATCCGATTTTGAATTTGAAAAATTTAAGCTTTTTTTGGGTTTCGCGCGAGGTGAGGTCGGAGAAGCTATGGCAGCAATGAATTCGTCGGAGAAGAAGGAAGAGAGCTCAGAGGAGAAAGGAGGTGAGCTTTTGTTCTGTGGAGCTACGGCTTGGGATATCATTGGACGACGCAAAGGTGGTATGGATGGTAACTTAGTCTCTCCTACTCGCTTAAGGCCACTTGTCGGCATTAACATTCGATTCGTCGCTTCTGGTTGCGGTAAATTTCTTATTTTTGAGCTTTTATTTCCTGATCTATTCATCCATTGTTCACTGTATCTTTCTTTGAAACTTACTGTTTGTTTGTGTAAATTATCTCTATAGCTTCGTGTCATTGTGTGGCATTGGATGTTGAAGGTCGTTGCTATACCTGGGGACGCAATGAGGTATATTCTGATCCAGTTTTGTTACTTATATATTAAGCTTCTTTGGAAAGAAACTGACTTGATTCGTTTCTGGGAATTTTGATGTGTGTTCAGAAAGGTCAATTAGGTCATGGAGATATGATTCAACGTGATAGGCCAACGGTTGTGTCAGGACTCTCAAAGTGAGATTTTTGTTTTTGTTTGGGGGAGATTGATTCTACTCTCTTGTTTGCTGCTTAAGCTTTGAATTGATTGTTCTTTTGTTCTGTTTTTTTTATTGAAGGCACAAAATTGTGAAAGCAGCAGCTGGGAGGAACCACACTGTAGTGGTTAGTGATGATGGCCAGTCCCTTGCTTTTGGCTGGAATAAGCATGGGCAGTTGGGTTTGGGTTCAGCCAAAAACGGTATGAAAATACTGTCTCTATTTCTGCTTGTGGCTTACCGTTCTAATGGTATGAATTCTGTATCTTACAGGCTTTGTTTCTGTAGAAGTTGAGTCGTCGCCCCTTCCCTGTGTTGTGTCTGATGAGGTCACAAATGTTGCCTGTGGGGCTGACTTCACTGTGTGGTTATCATCTACTGAAGGAGCCTCTATACTGTATGGTTTTTCTTACTTTTTGGCCTAGCTCTGTTATTTCGCCTTTAATGGCTTGCTCCAATTTCAGAGTGTTTGTTTGTTTATAGGACTGCTGGACTCCCACAGTATGGTCAACTTGGTCATGGAACTGATAATGAGGTAACTTATTCAAAGCTATGCTCACTTTTAGATCTTGCAACCAATGCTTTTTTTTCCGGCTCTTGTCTCTTATTTGTAACTTATTTTAACATGATTGGAAGTATTTGGAGTGCGGATTGTTTGTATGTATTCTGAAACTTCCAAACCACTTTATGATCTCTTGTGGCTACTCATGTTAAGGAAACTTTGCTATGAATCATTTACTTACTTTAGTTTCTCTAAATTGTACTTGGCCAATAGATTACATCTAGATGTTTCTATCGTTTACTCTAAACCAGGTTTTTTTGTTTTTGTGCCTTTTCAGTTCAATATGAAGGATAGCTCAGTTAGACTCGCCTATGAAGCTCAGCCACGTCCTAAAGCCATAGCTTCTCTTGCAGGGGAAACCATTGTCAAAGTTGCATGTGGAACAAATCATACTGGTAGGATCCATATTTCTTTATCTCTTTCTCTCTCTGTCCTCAATCTTTACCTTTCAAGAAAGCTAACTACTCATTCTAATATGTTAAATTTCTCTTGATCAGTGGCCGTAGATAAGAATGGGTTTGTTTACACGTAAGTAGCTTCTCTGTTCAAAATTTGATTACTTTAAACATCCTCTTCTTCAATATATATGTCTGATATATCGATTTCAAATCTTGAAACATATTGCAGATGGGGCTTTGGTGGATATGGAAGGTTGGTAGTCGCCCATTTCTGAGTTTTATACTGTTGCATTTTGGAAACTGGCATGAGATGTTGGTTGTCAATTTCAGGCTTGGACATAGAGAGCAGAAAGATGAGTGGGCTCCTCGCCATATTGATGTTTTTCAGAGGAACAATGTGTTGCCTCCTAATGCCATTGTTTCTGCTGGCTCTGCAAATTCCGCTTGTACCGCTGGCAAGTGACTTTAATCTGAACTACCTTTATCTCTTATGTTAGTCTTCTGTTCCTATATTAATACGAATTTGAAACTTGTCCGATTTTTAGGTGGAGGACAGTTATACATGTGGGGAAAGATAAAGAATAATGGTGATGATTGGATGTACCCTAAACCTATGATGGATTTAAGGTTCGTCTTGTCATATGTTAAGCCAATTCCACTGATTTTATGTTGCTTGATGATTAATTTCACATTATGTTTTCCTTCGGCCTTGGGACGCAGTGGTTGGAACTTGCGTTGGATGGATTCGGGAAGCATGCATCATTTTGTTGGTGCGGATAGTTCTTGCATAAGTTGGGGTCATGCTCAGTATGGAGAACTTGGTTATGGCCCCAATGGTCAAAAGTATGCCACACCATAACTAACTGTTTGTCTTATACCACATTCAACTATCATTATAAACCCTGCTTCTTTCTCGTTTCAGATCCTCTGCTGCGCCTAAAAAGGTGGATCTACTCGAGGGGATGCGTGTAATGGGGTGAGTTCTTAAGTGTTTGCCTCAGAGATAAATTAGAAAGTTTTCTAAATTCCTTGTGTATGTTTTCTGCAGTGTTGCATGCGGTTTTTGCCATTCAATGGTCATAGTTGATAGAACAGATATTGCTGATCGGCTTGAGCAGGTAACAAAAGCAAGAGAGCCATTTCTCTGTGGAAAGCTCAAGATAATATGTTTTTCTTAAAGGTTTTGTATTTCTTCGGCTGTTTTCTTACTCAATTTATGCTTTCTGCAGCTTGAGATCTATGATGGGAAAGGATCATTAGAAGGTAGTGATTTACATTAGTATTTGTTTGTCCCCTACAGAGTTTAAACATTTCTTGATGTATTTGATTTGTTTTGTTTTTAGCAGAGAGTGTAGAAGAAGTCAAGGAAGAAGAAACTTTGGCACCAAAGCAACAAGCTGCCAAAAGAGGTGCTCCTTCTAAAAAGAGGAAAGCGTCAAAAGCTTCATCTGACTCTGAACAAGACAGTGATGAAGAAAACAGTGACAAGGAGAAGGAAGCTCAAGGCAGTGATAGTGACTACAGTGAAGATGGAGAAGAAGCCAATGGCAAGAAACAGAGCGCTCGCGGCAGAGGACGTGGCCGTGGAGGACGTGGTCGCGGAGGCCGCACCAGTAACGCAAAGGCTCCGCCGGTGAAGACTGGTGGAAGAAGAGGAAGGCCACGTAAGTCTTAAAGACTAACTTGACTCAGAATATGCGATGTGGTTTTGTTTTTTTTTATAACAGTTTTTGTTTCCTTCTTCACACAATGAGGCTAAAATATTACTTCTTTTTTTTTAACATTTGTTTAAACTTAAGCCCCTGGAGAATTTTTATCGGCTTCTGTATTCTGATGTAAACCACATCGAATGTATCATTTCTAGAGAAAACATTTTCGATTTCAACATTATTCAGAAATTGTCAGGAAAAAAGAAAAAAAGCTAGTACAGTTTTGTCCTTGACTGATTTGTGATAGTATGAAGCATGTGCTTCGCTTTTTGTCTGAAGCACGTGTATCTTTTTGTAATCATTATGTTTATGCAAAAATTTCATAACTACAGTTTTTACTGTATTAATAAAATAATTAAAATAGAGTTTTGTAAGTTTGATGTTGTAAAAATGGTAATATTTCTGTCGGTTGACGAATGCGAGAGGAACAGTAAATGAGAGGTCGCATGATTTGAGATATCTGACTTGAGATGGAAGCAATTAGTGATGCTTCTTCTGGTTTTTTAATACACTAATATTATCATACTTTAAGTTTTATGGTCTTAATCATATTGGTTAAGGTCGTGAAAGGTTCGTTTCATCTTCACACGCAACCCCCGAGTTTATTATTTAAACTCAAACTTTATAACATTTTCCATATATTAACCACCTTTGGCTTTTAACTGCCGACTACGCCTTCGTTTGCTCGCCTGTAAAAGCAAACGTAATGTGAAAAGATCGCGTCTAAAACAGTTGAGACTTAATATGGTAATATTGGTTCATTAGTCTAACTTTTTGTCTAAACCTCAAAACTGTATTAAAAAGAGAGTTATAATACTTTTGTCTCCAAAAAAGTGTGTTAGTTGTCCTTGTGACAGGTTAGCAAATGACTATCTAACTAATTAGTATATATTATATCGACAAGAACATTATTTTAAGCTTTATCAGTGTATTTTTACTCATTTACGAATATTATTTGAAAATTACTTATAAAATATATCAATCCCGAGTGTAGTATACACTATTCAATAAAAGTAGAAGATACTAAAAAAACGAAAGAAAAATCTAATAACAGGTCAGTGGATATGGCAGTACTAGTGGCTGTATATAACTATCACAACGTTAGAACAATTATTTTCTATCAATTTCATTTAGGCCCACACTTTACTTTGTTACTTTTGTCGTAATGCTACAAATCAAACAAATACATATGCTGCCTAGCTGGCAGTACTGTGGATATGACGCGTGGCGAAAATGTACAAAAGGCATGTCAAGATTACAATGAGTAGTGGTTAGGACTTTGATCAGTTGGTAAGAGAGAGATACCCCACACCTTCCATTCTCTTGGGCTGGTCCACTTTGGGCCTACAAAGCCCATCTTATATAATTTTCATTTTTTTCTTGTTATTTCCTCCAATCAAAATATACAAAAAAAAGTCATTTTGAAAATATGGAACCTGTAACAAATAAAGCAATTTACCTGCCACGATAGGAATACTAAGATGACTGACTTATGGAAAAGCTTAAAGAAACAACCATTTTCTTCATTCTTATAGTTTTTTTTTTAACATATCATTGTCACTTTTGCTTACACTGCAAATAAAAAATTTATCAACATATTAAAGTGTTTAACCAAATAGGTACAAGACACTAAATAATTAATTAATAAAAAAGTTAAAAAAACCCCAAAGCGATCAGAGAGAAAAAAGAAAAAAAAAAAGGTACACAAAAAGAAGACATAGTGCACATGACAGTCACATGCGTCTTATTATTTTAAATTTTAGGTGAACCAACATTATCGACTTGCCATAATTGAATAATTCCCCACTAATTCATAATTCATATATGTCAATCAATCCAACCGTTATTTTAGTAATCCAGTAAGATACACATAATACAACACAAAATTTTGTATTATGTTGCGATCATTGTGTGATAAATATATCAGCAAACAATACAAAATTTAGTGATTTGTGGTACTACTAAAACGCAAGTATTGTTGGCAACAAAACATACAAAAATATGAATTCAACAAAATATATTCAGTTTTTTTTTTAACTCTAGCTATATTGTAATTTAATATTGATCGGTTAGTTTTTTTTTGTTCGTGAATTTTTATTTCTATCAAGTTTATAAGAAAATGTCACGAGAGAGATCTGACAGTGACAGCGTTATTTCGCTTTAATTGGCACCTCAACGGACAGAAGAGAAAGACTGGCGGATTCCAAATGAGAGACTAAACTGTACTTTAATGCTTCCTTTGAGTTCCGTTTGCTTTTGCTCCAATTCCCAACGACATTGGTTTTGTTTACTGATCCAATAAACCCAAACAAGAAGATAAAACGAACCTACTATCATGGGACGATCTCCAGCTTCTTCTTGTCTCCGTATCATCGCTTGCGCCGGCGCTGATGATTCCGCTGATACCACCGCCACCGCTCCAAAGGTTTCACATTTTTCTCTCTTTTAACACTTTTCGAATCTTCAATTGCTGTTTCGGATTCTTCTCTGTTTTTACTTAATTGAAGTTTCTAATTTAAGATCTGAGTGTTTTCTAAAAATCCAATTTTGTTAGATCTTTTTTTTTTTGCTTCCGTCAGTGTTTGGTCGGATTTTGGCGTTACTGAGTTTCTAATTTTGTCTGGAAGTTTAGGGTTTACTTGGGTTTTGTTTTGTTGGTCTGGTCTGGTCCAGCTTTAAGATCTTTCTTGACCTGTTTTGATCTGTTTTGATCTGTTTGGTTTCATGGTTTGACTAAATCTTCTATATATGGAAATGTGTATCAATTTTGTTTTTGGATTGTAGAACAAGAGCTCTGGTGATAAACGTGGATGGAGTTTCAGGAAGAAATCTGGGAAACAACGAGGGTTGATTACTAGTGTTGTCACTGAAACTACTCCTGTTTCTAGGACAAGAGAGACTCTTGAATCTGCTCTTCTTAAATCTCCATCTCCTGACCATAACAATGTTTCTGAAAAACAGTCTTCATTCTCTGTTGATGACAAGAAGACTCAATTACCTATTACCTATGTGGATGAGCCTGTGGATGAGAAGAAAACAAAGTCTGCTGAGGACAAAACGGAGGAACAAATTGAGATCAGAACTGAGCTGCCTGTTCTTGTGGAATCAAAAGGGACTGAAACTGAGGAGGATGTTTTGATTGGAATTGAATTGCAAGGACCTAATGCTGCTGATGCATCTGTGATAGAGAAAGACATTGCTTCCGAGGTTGAAGTTGCTAGTAAGGTTGAACCAGAAGAATCTGAAACCGATGATGTGATCATAATCAGAAAAGAAAGTGATGAAGTAGTTGATGAGAAGATAGATGAATCTGGTATCATAATCATCCAAGCTTCCATGCGTGGATTTTTGGTATGGTCTTGTTTTCTCTGATCTCATGTGTCTTCTTGCATACTAGTATTGTCTAGAATGTGAAGAAGCTTCTGTTAAAGATGCAAACTTTTTGAGATCTGTTTTGAAAACTATTCTTACTGGAGTGTTTATTAAACTGCAGGCGCGAAGAGAACTTTTGAGGCGTAAGAAAGTTGTTAAACTTCAAGCTGCAGTTCGTGGCCACCTGGTTAGAAGCCAAGCTATGGGATCACTGCGTTGTGTCCAAGCTATTGTCAAGATGCAGACGCTGGTCCGTGCTCGCCGTTCCACAAAAGATGGTCATGCTTCAGCAGTCTCGGTAAGGTTTTGAGATGGCTGATTTGGGGTTCTGTATCATTTTGTTTTCCCTCTGCTGACCGATACTGTTTCTTGTTTCAGGATACGGCGGAAACAAATGCATCTGCACAAAAACTTCTGGAAAACAAGTTTGCTAAGCATGTATGTTTTCAAACTTGATTCTATTGCATTACTTCTGGCTATTTGCAGTATATATTGTGACAGCTAAACTCAATTATTTTTTATACTCATTTTCTTGTATCTTTGGTTATAGTTAATGGATTCAACTCCCAAGTCGAAACCTATCAGCATTAAATGTGATCCAACTAAGCCTAGTTCTTCTTGGAACTGGTTGGAACGGTGGATGTCTGTTTCAAAACCTGAGAAGACTTCAAAAGCAGTTTTGGCAACAGAAGAGCAACAGTTGGAAGAAACACCGAATGTCGAAGTGTCATCTCAAGTTGACTTTGTGAACTCTGAGTCAACGTTAGAGACCAACACTGAAACTGGTTTCTCCAGCTATGAAGCAAGCAAGCCAGAAGCTCAGCATGTGGAGCTTTCTGAGACAGAGAAAATGAGCCAATATGATTCACCAGAAGCATTAGCGGAGGTTGATCATAACTTGAGCCAGTCTCATCCACTTGCTGATAAGGATCCAGATTCGCTTGAATATGTGGATGAAGAGCCTAAGCATTCTTTGAAGCGTAAGGCTAGCAATCCTTCGTTCATTGCAGCGCAGTCAAAGTTTGAGGAACTAACTTCATCTGCTGGTTCAAACAAAGCAATGACGGTTTCTTCTAAAGATGGCGTCTTGGGTGAAGAGAGCAAAACAGATATAGATTCATCAGAGGCTGATATTACAAACACTAAAAATGATCACTCTGTGGAAGATGCTCCTCCAGCTGAGCTCAGTGGATCTGAGTGTGGCACCGAACTCTCTGTAACTTCTTCTCTTGATACACTTGACAAGAAGTCAGACACTGAGGGTGTAGAGTCCAAGGATGATGCTAAGCTTTTAGAGAATGGGACTAACAAAACAGACCACGCAGAGTTGATAGAAATTGATGTTAAAGGTGATACTCCATTGGGTACTGTAGAAGAACCTAAAGAGAAAGTTGAGAATGTTAAGGATGAAGTTGAAATTTCAGTAACACAGCTTGAATCGGTTATTACAACACCAGATTCCAAAAAGAGACAAGCAGAAGATGAATCAGGGCCTCAAGCTTACCCTTCATCTGAGGGAGCTTTAACTCCAATGACAATAACTGAGTCTCAAGCAACGCCAGCAAGTCAAGCATCTTCTTCAGTTAAAGCAAGAAAAGGAAAATCCGAAAAGAGTGGTTCGAGCCAGAACCGGAAAGTTAGCAAGAAAATAACATCAAGCCCGAAACAGGAAACTGGTACCGGTGAGGCTAATGCTACTACAGAACAACAAGAAGGGAAAGAACAGAAAAGCGGGAGAAGAAATTCTTTCGGGTTTGAACAAGAAGCAAGAGAAAGCAGCGGAGGCAAGAACACTATTCCTCGGTTCATGCAACCAACACAGTCAGCGAAAGCTAAGGTTCAAGAACATAATTCACCAAGATCAAGCCCTGATCTTCAAGAAAGAGATGTTGGCTCAATCAAGAAGAGACATTCATTGCCTGTTGTTGCCAATGGGAAACAAGGTTCTCCTAGAATCCAACGGTCTGCATCTCAAGCACAACCAGGAACAAAGGGTAAACACAATCTCTACTCATATGTTTTCTCTGCAATCGCTCTTCACGTTTTCATGCTTTTTAAAAAAAACTTAAAATGTTGATTTTGTTTGCGGCTGCTTTTTACAGAGAGAAAATGGCAAAGATGAAGCTGAGCGGACTGGAATCTGAAAAGACAAACTTAGTGGAGTTCTGGTAATTTGATTATTGGTATGTTTTTTTTTTCGGACAATCCTTTGACTCTAATTTCAGACAACCAAAGTGACACAAGTGCAGAGGAAGAACGGAGAGTGGAGGATAGTCTTGTATAGGAATCGTTTTTTAAATTCGTTTTGTTTTTCTTGAAAAAAAAAATTGTTTGATTTTTGTGGCTAAGTGATTATTTGATTTGGTTTGGTTTGGTTTGGTGTTGGTTCTTTTGGATATAACCTGCTCAACTGAAGTGATGCCTGTCATGTCGTGAACAATGGATTATTTATGACTTCACTTCAAAACCCGTGTAATAATATTCTCATTATCCTCAAATTTTTTTTTTCTTTGTGGCGTACAAATCTTTGGATGGCATACAAAATAACATGTTTTAATTGACGTAGCGGAAATTAAATAGATGCAAAATTTTTATTTACTCTGAGAATATCTAAACTACAAATAATTTATTGTTATTCTAAATTTTCGCCAGCCAATAAAGATTCGATGAAGAATCTTCAATAGAGTTTTCACCATAGGAGCTCTTCGAAAATCTATCATCATATCTTCTTTCCGACCTGATAAGAAAGATTCGTCTCGCTGGATTTTGCATGGATTTCACACTGACTTTAAAATCTGTACAATGGTGATAACTTTTACATTTGCTATTAGTTTTGTGGTATCATGATTTGCTCATTCTTCCATTACACCATTTAAAACGGACTACTATTTAGAATCTAGAATTTTCAAAAATGTTTTCCGTTTTGTATATTAAGTAGATAGATGAAAACCTATTAATTTTATCTTATGAAAACCAGAAATTCAAAACCTATATCTGAATGGCAAAGCTAAGTAATAACTAGAGTGTTATCACTATCTCCTAAGTATTTGACGCATATCTAATTTAACTGTAACGCATATCTAATTTAACTGTAACTCTGTAAGTAACTTTAAAATGTGTTTTCTAACTAGTGCTAGTCTAAAACCATACGAATTTGACGTAATATAAGTTAGTTGCCAGAAAAAAAAAAAAAAAAAAACGGTCCGTGGGATTGTCGGATCATAACTACGAGTCAATGAAACTGGCTGCTATTGACTTTGTTTCCCACCACAAAAAATATAGGGGTCGTTATAAAAATATACAAAACTAATGGCTTATCCCGAAAAATACAAAAGATTGAAGGGGTACGGCTGTGAAGACACGTGTATATAGGCGAAGTAAAGAAATGAGGACAGATAAAATGACGATGGTGACCACCAGATGAACCCAGAGGATCTAGGGCTTCACATCGTTTCCATCTCTCTCTCTCCCTCTCTCTCTCTCTCTCCCTCTCTCGAGACGGATTTAGCATGCAGCTTTTATAAATTCATCATCTTCTCTTCTTAAATTCTCAATCTTCGATAATTCTAAAGTTTTTCCTGAGAAATTAGGGTTTCTCGACAATTTGGGATGAAAACGATGATTGGTTCAATCGAAGAGTATGTTGGTTTGATTAATTTATTGGGATTTTAAAGGCAATTGGACGTTCCTGAATCTATTTCCTGGAAAATAACTTATTTTTAGATTGAAAAACGAAGTGGGTTTCTCTGTAACTATGAAGGCATTGCACAAATCCAAAAGGGTCTCGTGGCCACCAGATTTTAAACTTTGTCAGGTAAAAAAAAAAAGAAGACATTGTACTTCTTTGGATCCAAGCTTTTCATGGAATATGATGATTGTTTGTTTCAGTTCATTGTTTATCTTCCTTAAATTGGCTTGATTGGAAATGATACGATAACTGGAACTTCTCAAAAATGTATTAGTGATGTGTGAATCTTCTATGCTCTCGTTGATTGGTCTTTGTTTAGGTTTTTCCTTTAGATGTTTAAATTTGAGAACTTGGAATGATCTTTGCTTGGTCATGATTTGAGGAGCATAAGATTTTGATTGTTTGTGCTTGCCTGCAACTTTGATAGTTCTTGGAGATACGTGTGGAACCATGGAGATAAACCTGCCTACCAATCAGTTATCTCGATCTCTTGGAGTACAATATAAACTCTGCTCTCTTGTTTTTTTTTTTCAATTTGCATCATAGTCTAAATTTGTTTGCACATTTTTTGCTTCTTTGGATAAGGGGCTAATCCTGAGATACATCCAGTTCTATCATGGGATGGTCCGCCTTAAGGCCTCTTACGCATGAGATCAATGTAGTCCAAAGTAGTCAGTGGTGAGGTATGCAAGGAAACGAACCAAGAATAATGAGTGATGTGTACAGGGTTTTGGCTATCTTCAACAAAGTATCCGGCGTGGTGAAACGTTATTCATTTACTCACTCTCAAAATGCTGTCATTTGCAACCTTTTTTGCTGATGCAAAATACTTTGGTAAGATAACTTGGAGATGGTTCGTTGTCCAGCTAAATTGCTTATTGGGAGGGTGGAGGAGAAGGATGCTCAGAGAGGAAGTTACCATTTTCCAAATTATTTCATGTATACATAGTTTGGAAAGTGGTTGATTAGTTAGGCTGTTCTGGAATATGAGGTCCCTTGTCTTATACATTACCACATTGGTGGTTTCTTTGTTAATTAAGCTTTTTCAAACAACCGGGATTCTTGTAATACGTCAATGCTGGCAAACCCTTGTTGGCTTTCTTTTTGCATTATATGTTTGAGATAACTGGTAAAAGGGTAAATATTCATGTTTGATGTATATTCATACTTTGTGTGCTAAGTGATTCCTGTTTGAGGTCTATCTACATGAGTTTCTAGCTAGCTTGATTTGATCAAGTTTCTCTATGGTTCTTGTCTACATGTCAATTGACAATCTGTTTCTCATATTGAGCAGGTACGGCTCTTCATATCAGAGGATTCACCTTCACAAGTGGGATCAGAGACTCAGGATCACCTGCAAGCAAAGTCATCATGTGCTTCACATCCAAGTGATGATAATCTGCCACCTGGTTTCGGTGCACCTCTTTCTGCGGACGAGTCGCAGACTAAGTTATCAGACATCCCAGTAATAAAGTGGAAATGCTCTGTCCGGGTAAGCACTCAAATCACACTCTTTAAGCTTTATTTTTTTTAGTTAGAATCACTAAATCTTTGAAAGTACTAATTGCATTCCCCCAATGTGCCAAGATATTTACACTTGCAGTTTCCATAATTTTTTTCTTCATGCCTCTGAAATTTATATTAGTTGTCTAACCAAATGTCAATGGTCCTATAAGTTGATGAGGATATGAATCACATGCGGTAAATATGGTGGTATGTGCTCTTGTTGGGTTACCCATGTATATATTATGGTGGTGAGATATGTTTAACCTCGAATATTGCAGATTTTGCTAGATGAGGAATGGAGAGTGGTTGCAGGGGACGAAAGCAAAGAGGTGGAGGCGCAAAATCAGAGGGAATTGAGAGTTCTCGAAGCATTCTATCCTGGCGCATCATCTATTCCTCCAAAGTCTGGATCTATCCCATACATATTCTTCCAGCACATACATTGGCATATTCTTTTACGTTTTTTTGACTTGGGTCTTTTCTTAAACTCAATTTGCAGCCCCTCGGTTCCAGCTGATGTTGAAAACTCACATTATGATGACCAGCAGACCATTGTCATACCCATTCTACCTGTAGAAGATGATGACATAGTAATGGATCCAGCATCTGATTTCCCAACCAAATCTGGTGTAGATTTGGGAACAGAGCCATCAATAACCAATGAGAACACATCAACTTCTTCAACCCTCCCTGCAGGATCAGAAATAATGGCTGCATTATCTGCAATATCAAAGAGCAAAGAACAAGGCAGCAGCATGATTGATCAAGATTTGCTTATTAAAATCCTAAGCAACCCTAAGTTGGTCGAGAATCTTGTTGCAAATTGTGGCAGTGCAGGCTCAGTCTCTTCCAACGTAAGTACCCTCTACCCATCTTCAAAACAAGAAGCCAATGGAGTTGTAACCACAACACCTACCACAAATGGACAGTTCTACCCTCAGCCAATGGTAACACATATTCATCCCATGGTGTATCCTCCTCCAGCTCCTTCAGACCAGCCCAACTATGGAGCACCACCAGCAAGAGATGCTAGTTATTACAAGAACTTGATTCAGCAACATGGCGGGGAAAGACAAGAGACTCCGCCAGTTCAACAACATCTTGGTTATCGTTACAATCCCCAACTTGGTGGAGGACCTAACCCTGAGATGGTAAATAGCAATACTAATATCCAGAGACCAAGGGATCCAAAACCCAAGATAATGAGGCCTTGCATGTTCTTCAACACCCAGAGGGGTTGTCGCCATGGAGCCAACTGTTCATTCCAGCACGATGTTACATCTTACCCAACGAGGAATCTAAACAATGGTAATATCAACACTTCTGAGATGCAGAATGCAAAAAGAATGAGATTTGACAGAGACTGATGCATAATTAGCATACCGCACATGCTCTTTGCCTCTTTGTGAGAGCCTCTTGTTAGCAGCAGAGCAATTTTTCTCTTTTTTCTTGTCTGGCTTTGCTGCTATATAAGTTTTATATACTTACGAAATCTTATCTTGGTTGGTTTATGCCAAAAATGTAGAATTAATAAGCGAGTATCTTTTGGCTTACCATCACCATAGTAATTGTACTCATTAGTTTTCTTGATATAATTTTCGATATACATCTTTATCATTGTGCAGAAATCAGGGTAAAAGCTTCCAAACAAGAAGCTTGATCCTTGATCTTAAAGATCTCTTGTCTGGTTTTGATCTTTTTGCTGTTTAATTTCAGACTTTTCTCAAGTCATAACCCTTGATTCATTCATCACTCTACTAAATAATATGAAAATAGTTTTAGGTTTCAAATGGGAACAACACATTAAATGCTTACAACAAGATGGTTCTAATCTAACAGTTGAGAAAAGAACAGTTTCTTTCCCTTTTTTTTTGTTTTCTTACAAGTCTGCAGGAGATAATGGTTTATATAACAAAGTTTAAGAAACAGAAGTCTTGAGATCGTTTATGCCTGCACTGTTCAAAAGCTTCATCCCTTCTTCACTCATCTGCTGGACTTCCGTTGGCGACAGTATCCTTATACACCTTACGCATCCCACAAACTCTCTGCACCATGGTGTAGGTACGTAAGGAAAAGTAAGGCAATACAGAAAGTGAGGTTAAGTTAATGGATTTGAAAGAGAAACTTACTCCCATGGATCATCTCCTACAAGCAGAACATCACTCTCATAATCAACATAGACAAGCTTCCATCCCGAGCTTTGCGGGTGAGTGAGCAGTCCTTCCAGTCCAAACATGCACTCAATCGCAGATTTTAGCTCCTCATAGTCTCTGAAGCTAGTGACATCAATAGACCTCCCGACTGAGCCTGTTTTTTGAACCTGCCAAACCAAAACATTCCCCAAAACCCAAAAAAGTTTCATGTCAAGAATTTGAAACCAAAAACTGTATGCCTTGTGGAAAAAGAACGAGAGATAAATCTTTTTACCTTAGTGTAGGTTCGAACGCGAGCTGTTGCAAGTTTCTGCCATGAGCCTTTACTATTCTGTAACAGACTACTGTCATCAAAATCAACATTGCTCGAAGATGTACCAGTTCCTCCAGAGCTATCTGGAAATTCTTGGCGAGAAAACGCCTGTGAGTCTGCAAAGCTAGCGGATGTGATCTGTGACTGGACATCTTGAGGTAAGCTAGAGTTGTTGTTTCCAACCAAACAACCAGTAGGGTGGTTCTGGAAATCGGTTTCTTTGATGGCACAAAAGTCACCAAGAACTGTGTTTGAGAGTGGAGGATCTAGAATGTTGCTGTTTGTGCTATTACTCATACACATATTCTGACAAGCATAAAGATCCTGCTGCATCAAGGGACTGAACTGGTCAAACTTGAGACCATTCAACTGATTGTCCCACACATCGTGAAACAGCGATGAATTTGTTGAATCCGGCAACACAACAGCTGAAGAATCCTGGGAGGATAGCATTATTGGTTGCTTGTATGATCCGGCAAGAGACTGGAAGGAAGAGACTTGTGATGTCATCTCATCAGTTTCCAAGAACGAGAATCCATTTATTGGATCAGGCTGTGGTGGGTATATATGTTGACTAATGTCAACACATGGATCAGATTGTAAAGGAGAGAAAGCACTCGGTTTCTGGATTAGCTGATTAACCTTATCCTCATTACACACTGTCGCTGTTGTCACTTGGCTTGCCTGTTCCATTGACTGCTCAAGTTCATGCTGGACTCTTCCTGAGCTGCAACCAGAAAGTGTTGGTTTTTCAGGTTTTGCAGGAGCATTCATACTCTGTGACAAAGTCTGTTCTTGGCCACTCGTAATAGAAGCAGATTGGTTCAACTTGTTTTCTTGCTGCACCATTTCAGATTTCTGGTTCATCATCATAGGTTGTTGCATCTTCATACCTCCTAGAAAACCTCCATGCCCCATTACAACATTCTGCTGCATCTCAGATATGAAAGGTGGTGCATTTTGATTGTTGTGAGGTCTCATCATCATTTTCATAAGCTGCTCTGAAGCCATATTTGGGAAAGATGCGTAAGGTAACAACATCCCATTCGCGGAATCCGAAACTCGGATGAGAGGTCGTTTTATCAAGCTACCCCATTCAGTTTCACCCGCTGCAAATTTCATAACAATGGTTTTGAGGCTGCAAATCTCATTTAAAGATGCCAAAAGGTACACTTATTTTACTTACCAAAGTAAGATGGATGAAGCTGACGTTTCAGTCCTGAGGTCAGAGAAGGAAAAATGAAGAGACTTTCAGGTGTTTCAATATCCCATGGACTGACACGAGTCGGCTTATCGTTACATCCAGGCTCATCCCATTCAACCTGAAGGTTACGCCACTTAGAACCAGGCCATCTCAATGGATCCAGATCGCTGATTCCAACAATGGTTCCCATGTATCTAAATAGACAACCAAGAAATGGATAAGTACAACAACCAAATTTAATAGGTAAGAACATAAAGATTGCAGCTTACGGATCACTTACCTACGTTTACCGGAATCTTCAGTTTCAAACATCATTCCAAACCTCATACCAACTGAGAGCTGAGACCCACATATTGCCTTGCGGTACTTAGCTATAGGGATCACAAACTCTGCTGGACAGGCTCTGAGAAAACAAACACCATGAGTTCTAAATTAGTCATGTGGGAAGATGTTTTGATATGTTGAGAATTTGGAGATGCTTTTGAGCTAACCTTGGATTATAAAATATCAAGAAAGGAGTGCGGTTTGCAGTGGCGTGAGCAGCAGCAGCAAGAACACCGATGTGCATACTATCCGCTGAGAGAACTGATGAAGGAAGAGCTGTTTGTTGACGATTTGCTCGCCTCACACCAACCATCAGCTGTGACTTTTCATCCCTTTTGACACATTTTAATTCAAATGGTGAATAACAGTTAGAATTTATGCAAAACCAAAATGACTCAGTAGCTCACTGAAGTTTCTTAAAACCGGCTTTTAAAGATGTTTTACCTGATGAACAAAACAGAATCCCCAGCTCTCAATCTTTTTGAACCAACAAACAAACTCCATCCTGTTGTAAGGAGATGTCTCTTTGGTTGCCCTGAGAACAGAAGCAAAAACTGAGCTCAATAAAAACTAAATTTGAGCACATCTATTGGTTTTACCTCTATAGATATGGCGAAATGTCCAAGTATTCTCATGCAGATCTCGAACTACAAGCTCTTGCGTTGGTGGCTGTGCTGTGTAGTCCTGTAATGTATTATTCATAAAATAAGCAGCAATTGAAGCACAAGGAAGGAACAAATGTATTTCCTAATGAAAAGAGAGACTCACCAAAGGTGGAAATAGCTTCTCTGCAGCTCTACGAGGCACAGAGAAACCACCATGTGTGCTTGTGTCACTTGCAGTAAGTGTTTTGCAGAAAAACTCAGTCGGATGCTTACTTCCTCTCAATAGTCCAAAGTCAGGTACAGGGAACACATCTCTCTCCTGATTCACAAACCGTTTAAAACTCATTCTACTTATAAAATGAAGCAAAATGAAGTTTCAAGAATCTAAAACTTACAGAGTGAACAGGTTGAAGACTCATCTGAGCATAGATTTCATCACTGTCTTTGTCTGCCTATCAAAATAAAACAAGACCATTGTCAAGAGAAATCAAAACTGGTTGCAATAAGTTTGCTTTTAAAGCAAATGAACCAACAACAAAAAGATTAAAAAGGCATACATGAAGAGTGACATTGTGGACTTGGCACATCAACTGAGATGGAAGATTTGGGTAATTAGGAACTTGGGTTGTAGCTGATCTTCTGGTTGAAACAGCAACCTTAATCAAATAAAATAAATAGTGAAAACCATTGAACAAGAGCATACAAAATCTAGAGAGCTACAGTGTGTTTGTTTGTTACTTAAAGACATAAAAAAGTTACCTGTTCGCTATGACCTTGTGAGAAATAATACACTAAGCTCCCAACTTGAGGTAAACAAACCAAAGGTCCTGCACAAGCGTGCCATAGCTCCGAGTTTATTACCGTCTTTCTCGTTCCTGAACATGTTTAGGTGAAGGTAAGAAGAAGATTGCAAATATGTCATTGGCCTAAATTATTTAACTTTTATCTTAGTAAATTAGAGATTTTAGACAGATTAACAAGAAAAAGGTGCGTCCTTTCTTATTTTTCTTACTTGGTCATAAAAGTAAACCCACAAAGTAGGAAATTTCTCAAAAAGGAAATTTCAACCAAAAATCTTGAGGAAGAGAGAAGATGAAACCTGACTGATCCTTCAACAGCTTCATCTCTTCAAGCAGAGAAGACTGAGATGTTGTTGTTGTTTTTGTTGTTCCTCCATTAACCAAACCACTTGTTTTCATCTTGTCTTCAACACAAGCCATTGAAGCCATCATGTAGAAGAAATTTTCAATGTTCTGTTTTTGTCTTTCCCACACTCAACACTACGCTCTCAGACTAAGAAAAGTCTTTCATATTATTTTTTTAATAAACCCAAGAAGAGAAAAAGAGTCCGATTAAGCAAACATGCTAAAAGATAAATCCAAAAACCAGAAGAATTAAAGACAAACCCATTTCATGGAATCTGGTTTTTTTTGGGTTAAAGAAAGACTTCAAATTCGAAGGACAAAAGACTTACACACATGACAAAAACAGAACAAGGAAGAGAGTGGGAGAGATTAAATAACATACAAAAAGGGACTACACACAGACAAGCATGTCACTCTTGTGGGGCTCTTGCCTCTCTCTCTCTTTATTCTTTTCTCAGACCAAATTCGACCCTTTAATGAAGAAGAGAAACCAAAGGTGCCATCATGAAACAACAGTTTCTTTCTTTCTTTGTTTCCGGATGCAAACAAGAACAAGAAGCAAATTGAGAGAGAGACAAAACCTTTAAAAAAAAAATTTATTTCTTATTTATTTTATCTGAAAAAAGGGCAACATTTTTACTTCTCTCTCTAAATGTATATAAGCGTGTATGAGTATAAGTGTATATGTAAAGGTTTAATTTTTGCTTGGAAATGGGAAAGAGTGTGCATGCTCCTATCCTCCGCTTAAACTTTCTGTATATGGCGATGCCGTTGCAGCTTTAGACTCTCTAAAGGAATAATATATTATATTTTATTCCATTCCCATTTATTAAAATATCTTTTGTTTTTCAATATATATATATATATATAAATTAATTTAATGTTACAACAGTTTACGTCAAAAATTAATAAAGCAGAGTAAGCGCACGTAATCTCTGATACGCACAGAAACGTAGTTGAATGTACAAGTACTTTCAATGCTTATGTTATAAGGCAGATCATAAAGCTTTAAATAAGCACCATGACTCACTCTATTTATATATTGTTATTATTATTATATAATAATTGCGTATATATATATATATTTATTTGTTTTTTTTTTGGTAAAAGTCTCGTGCTTTTTCAACAACTTTGGTTGATTTTGTAACCAGGAAATATAGTTATGTTTGATTATGCCAAAAGATTAAGCGAGAAATAAAATTGGATTTAACTTTATGGCAAAGGAGGTTTCTTTTTTCCGTTGCAATAATATATACTTTCCTGAAAATGTTTTTCTTTTTTTCTGCTGTGATTTCGATAAAAGGGAATGTGAGTGGTGAGACTTTGGAAGATCTAGAGAAGGTGCGTATGATAACAGAGAATGTCAGCGTATATTAGCACGAAGCCTAAGGGAGGAAGTGTATCTTGCAACCTTTTGCGCCGGTGCTCTTTTTCCTTGCTAGGTTAAGAACTTAAGAAAATATTACGAAACTCTTGCTTCTATTTGATTGTTTATTATTAGTAGAATTCTATTGTTGATAATTATATATATATATGTATATACGAAGACCACATACAAATAAATTGAAAGGATTATAGTTTATGATTCGTGCATTTGTATTGAAAATCTAAAATGGACCTTTGTAGGTTTTTTTACTCTTATTACAGATAAAGAGAATATATTGGTTCCTTACACCTGTCAACTTAAGTTGTCTCATTAAAATATCTAATACTCATAAAAAACATGTGTAAAGTTATCTCTAATCACACTTTATTTTTTCTTCTAAATTTTATTACAAAATAACATTTGGTTTTATCTATCTCTATATCTCACTCTAAAATAGAGTAATTCTATTTTTTACTTTATATATAACTCTATTTTTCCTTTATATTTTATACTATAATTATTTTAAAATAAAGAGTAACTCTAAAATAGAATACAAGATTTGAAAAAACTCAATTCTATTTTAGAGTTGGAGATGGTATAATCAACAATGTATAGTGTACACTATACATCTCTAGACTTTTGTTACTCACATCTCTAGTTTGACTTGTCTATTGTTTTTTTGCGACGAAATAATTGACACGACACGAAGTTATTGTATAATATTGTATGGTATGAAAGCATATCACTGTCCATTTCATATAAGAAAAACAGAATCGCTTTCCTTCATGTAGTTAAATCATAAAATTCAATTTTCGGATATTTAATACAAATTATCAAACACTAGAGAAGAAAATAAAACTTATATACATAAATCTCTGTATCTCTTAATAATTAAGTGAATATTATCTTCCATAACATATAACCTATATACTTGTTCTAATACTCTCTCTCACTACGAGGCATGTGAGACAAAGAATGTCCTATCGTGTCTTAAAGCTAAGGGTTGATTTCCTATAAATTTGATGTATCCTTTGCCGTCATAATGTCTTTGAAATACTAGACTTTATCGTTACTTCATTGGCTTCAATCAAACCATTTATAAATCGGTCATGGTCATGTACATAAACACATAAAGTATCGGCAACTATGGCAAAACTATTAGTTTGCTTTTGACAGCTTTGCATGCACTCCAAGGAGTGAAATATGTTTTGAAATGGGATAATTTTCGTGTTTGTTTCCAAGGTTGTGTTGCCATCAGCAAGATATGTGAAACAAAGAGAAATAGTCATCATGTTTAACGAAAAATTATTTGTTAATAGAATGCTCTTGTATCTAGAATAACGCCAGCGAAACCAAATTTACCAATGAGTTTATCATTATTACCATTTGTTTTAAATCATTTGTGACAATGCCTTCCACTATCCTAAATTGATAAGAGTTTAGAACTCACAACATTGAAAATTTAACCCCATTAGAAAGGGATAATTTGTAGTCAATCAACTCTTATTATGCAAATTATCATATTGATCAACATAAACGTAATTTTGACTTATATAGAATGGAAACTTGAAAACAAAGAATTAGAAATCAAGAAAAAAAAAAGTGGCAAGGAAAAGTGCAAAGCATTATTTGGTGCTTTTGCGTCTGAAAATTTTGACCGCTCGGCACGCGTGAAGTGGACGGCAAATCAATGGCTGAGTAGGAGGGGTGCGTATGTTAGCGTACTCGAAACACGTGTCTTTTTATATATTTCTTTAAATGATTTTTGGACCGACACGGCGCCGTTTCTACGCTTCACAGTTCACATCCTTGCCTTGGTCTTCTTCTCTATGCTACCAAAGTAAAAAGCAAGAGCGTTTCCTATTAATCTCGCTAAAAACAGCTTCGTATATTTACTTACGGTCATTAGATTCAGTTTATTAAACCATCACTAAAATACACTTCCATATATATATAAATTTTTTTGGTGTATTGTAATATACAATTAATGGTGAAGATTGGAAAAATATGAATTGTGACATCGAAATAAATAGTGGAGAGTAAATATTGTAAACACACAACGAACGAAAACATGTGAAAAACCGGTATACCGCACTAAATAAAAGTTTAGTGGTGATTGTAACACATGCAATGCATATCTCTCATTTTGACTAGTTTTTTTAATAAAATTCCATAATTTTACAACATACTATATATTTACATTTTTTAATATAGTATGTTGTTATTATATGTTTCAAAATAATGAACGAATTATATTTCAATTTTCAGGTGAAACAAAACACGATTGAGCATATGGGATATGCAGATCACGAATATGTAAGGTTGCAATAATAATACGAAAATCATGTAATGCTTGAAGAAATAAGTCCACGTCACATTCCAAATTTATGAAAATTCTATTTGATTCTTTCGCCAAGTAACCCTCTCCAACTATAATATCATGCCATCTTCGTGATTATCATATTCATAACCGTTAAAATTCTATTCCATTTTTTCCTTTTCGTGTTTATGAGTCTTGTTATCAAAATGATAAAACCTTTACTAATATAAAAATATAAATACCGAATTTCGATAAAATTTGAGTGAAGGTCCCAAATAACTGTTTGGAGTTTATTAGGATTTGTGTCCTTTAAAACTAATAGCTTTGGAGTTTGGACTATTTTAATTAAGTGCCTACCGCCAAGGTACCATAAATAAGCTCGTTTATTAATAATCAAGAAAACGTTTTATTACCAATAGATAAAAGCCTAAATTGTCTTTTTTTTTTTGCCTTTACAAATAAACATCAAAACGGACTTTGCAATATACCAACCAATCGTTATATGACACGTGATGGTCATCGAGAACGCTTCATAACGGCATGTGCCTTCGCGCACGCATCTATGTAGATCGATGATTTTGATCGGACGGTCCATAGTAAATGACGTAAGAATCGAGCCGCACGCGCTCTTGCACGCCGTTCAACGGCTTCGTAACTCACCCACGTCCCTTCAACTTCCCTAGGATCTCTCTTGACCGTCGATTCTGAACACGTGGCATTCATGCGGACGGTTATTAATATTCTTATAACACGACGTCGTTCATCCTCACCACGAAGTACAAACCACCCAATTTTTTCACGTTGCTTTGGGTTGGTCCAATTTTCATGTGTGTATTCACTAATAGCAAGAGATTAACAGTAAGGTCGTTGGAAAAAATTAAAATAAAATTAACAGCAGCATCATATCATACCACTGCAGCGAGAAAACTGTAACATAAAAAATTACTAGTGATAGGAGTAATTATGCCGCATGTTTTCTGGCACTTGAAATTTTAAAGCTGCAACACTATTTTTTTAATACAGAAATAGTAATCAGCAGTTGTTTACTAGGGTGGAAATTATTAATATTACTTATAGCTAGCTAGTAGTGTTTTTTGTTTTGCTATAACTAGTTAACTTAACTACTATCCAACCATTAAATATCTTATCACGGCTATTTCTCTATTTAATTCCTAATTCTATATATAACCAACAAATTTCCAAACCAAAATCTAGAGTTCTCTTCCAAGTCCATGTAATATCAGATTTTTTTTTGCAACTAAGAACATCCACAATCATTTGTTTTCTTATAACTGTAAAAAGTTTCAACTAAGACAATTAAAAAAATTATCATTTTAAATTGACAGAAATTATCTACTTTGATTTTTAAAAAATGATCCTTGATCGGTTCAATTCGATCCATAAATCCACGAATCAATTCGGTATGTTTTTAATTAGATCTGTATTTTTCATAATAAATAAAATAAAACTGTGATATTGTAGAGATTACACTTGCACCTCTATTTATAAATTATAATTATGACAGAAAAAAAAAGAAGAAGAAGGAATAAAAATGGAATATAAAGATGGACCCCAGAATCATAAAAGTAAAGCCAAATAATGGGAGTGACGGGACATCTCGTATGAGCTAGTGGTACGTAGAGAGTAGAGCATACAGTTATGACCAGTGGGTCTCATTACAGAATCTATGAACATTTTAGATTCAGGTTTAGTCAATCTATGTATATTGACCCACCCCAACTTTAATACTATAATCTTCTCTTTTTTAAATATAACTAAACATTATAGAGTAACTAACATTGCAAACCAAGGGATGATAAAATGATAAAGAGATACATGATTCACGATTCTACTGCAATGTATCAAAATCAAATGGTAAACCATCAAAGTTTGTTAGTAAAGTAAGATAAAGAACCCAAAAACTAAAATCTTGTAGCATGTGTATACTAACTAGTATATAACTAAAAGTTCTGAGAAAGCGATGAAGATTTTTAAAAGGAGATAAAAGGGACCTAGAAAGGAGGGCATGTATAATTACATTGAGAATGCGTAATAATGCCAATAGGAAAAAAAAACAAGTAAAACAAATCATAAATAATCAGCAGGAGAGAATAAGAACAATCATAACTTATAATGCACATTCCATTTACATATACACATCGATACACACAATCATACCATAAAATGGTTATTATATCATATGCGAATGCCTTTATTTGCATTGCATAAACATAAACGCTCTTATTTGGGTAACTTCCAGAAAAGCTAAATGAATCTGCGATTTTTTTCAAATTTCAATCTTCACCATCTATATTATGCCTAGATGACACATGAGTGAGCATTTTTACATGTGAACGTTTATACGAAATACGATTGCATTTATCCGTATGTACGTATAAAATACTGTCGTATACGATCATCTATACGTACGTACAAAAGAAAGAGACAACAGAGAGTGAAGCGTGGTGTTGAGGGAAACATGGAAGCTGTGGGAGCTTTGTAGGGTTTGAAGCCGACATTTGTTTATTCTGCATTTTATTTTTTGAATCGAGATATGTAAAAAGGAGAGTCCTTTTTATTTGTCTCTTCTGTTACTTTTATTCACAATCTTCTTCTTCTTCTTCGTTATTGTGTTTTTCTATAAAGCAATAATATTCCTTATCATCATAGCTATTATTGGATGATGTCGATAAGAATAATGAGACTCTAATTAAGTTGATAGTACTATAGTAGTATTACATATGAATAAATAACCATAGGATTTAATTGAAATTTATTACTTTCACATATTGATTTAAATCTATCGTATGTCACAATGGTTCACATTTGTGGAAGTGCTTTAGGCTTAATAGTTGGCCAAATGATTAAAAAGTTTTTCTCCAAGTAATAAAATTCAAGTTCAGGAGAATATATATATAAAGTTAACTTTAAATTTAAATATTTGCGTTATAAAGTACTTCCTAAACATATATATACGCCGATATGATTGAATATATATATATATTAATTAACAAATATTCACCATCCATAATGCAATATATATATATATATATATAATATGTTTTACAAAAAAAAAAATATCCTAATCCATCCTCTTAGTTTAATGATGTTTAGTTGTAATTGCACAGTATTCTAAGGATAATAAACGAATTAAAATGATGTTTCATACTTTAAAATGATTGTTTAGTTACTTTATATATTTTTTTTAATTGTTTTTTTTTGTATCTATTCATCCCATAACCCTCGTTAAACTCAAATTCACCGTGTAATTTACATACGCACAGCAAAATCTGATGGATCTAATAAATTCCACATGTAGACTTTGATAATTAGAGGCTATTACTTTAAACAGACAGAAAACCACATGTAAAAAAATTGGAATAATAGTAGTAAGTGTAGGAGATGCAATTTTTGTCTGTGGTTAATAAAAGTAAGCTAGTGGTGGGAGGGTGAATTAGTTGCAAAAATAGGCATTTTGTAGGAATTATTGGTAGGCTAATTTATGTTTCTTGACCACATTATTGAGTATTTTAGTCAAAATACTCAATGATATGTCCAACTCTCTTTATTTCCATGCTTTTACTAATTATAAAACCTATGATTCATTATTTCTTATCTCCACTACTTATTATCTTTTCATATTCTAGATTAAGCAATTACGTAGACTCGTAAACTTCAAAATATTAGACCTTTATTTGGAACTAAAAAACAAAACTATAGTCCATAGGACGTCCTTTAATGATTTTGTTTGTACCAATTTTTATTTTATTTTTTAAAATCGTATTGGTTCAAGAGTCAAGACTCGATACTCAAAATTATTTGATTATAAGTCTCTCTGACTCTCTTTAACAATCTATCTAGCTTGATTGATAAGACGGAAATAAAAGGACCGGGCCCAAAAGTAATCTCATTATTCGCTTAATGGGCTTTACTACACCACTGGACTCATTTAAAGTCCATAGCACCATTATCTCTCAATTGGCAGGATTTTTGCGGAGTTCCTCTTTTCGTTTTCATTTATTTTTTCTATTTTGATTGATAAAATTTCCTACTGGAAACTAAAATTATGCCCTTCGAGTAGATCTAAGCGAAATTTTCGTTTTTAAAATTGTAGTCAGGACTGTGCACTCCGGTGTTGTTTCGGATTTTGTTTGGAACCAATCTTCACATTTGTGGTAAAAGAACAGTTTGATTCGTTAGTTTATATTTTTCACTTGTGTATTGATGTTTGTTTCGAAGGGTTTCTATTATCGACTTATGATACCGATCTCAATAGAATCATCACACAGTGTCAAAGTTTTAAAGTGAAAAGAAATTAAAGCCATAACGTAATTAAGAATCTGTAATTTAAGGTTTTTATGCGTGGTTCGGTTCCATATTCGTTTGAAATGATTTGACGATTTGAGGCATTAAATACATTATGTGGAATACTTTTTTCAAGAATAAAAAAAGTTAAGAAGCTTTTTGGTAGAGAGAATCTTGTAATAGTTTATTTAACAAGTTTTGTCTCGTGTGTTTAACAATTCTGACATCTAACGTGTTTCTATCTCTTTATGCATGTTATGGCGCCGGATTTAGAAGATCTTTTTACGCAGACATACTTGATATGATATGATAATATAATCAAAACAAATTAAGGAGGTTAAATACCTTGGAGCTCTTTTATATGATTTTTATTATCAATTTGGAAGATCTGAAACATTTTTAAATGTTTATTGAATTTGCTTATTACGGTATGGAATACGAATATATGGTTAGTGAGAAGTGGGTGCTCTCTTCTTTTCTTTGATTTAAATGATCTCTCGTCAACTTTTCAGAGAAGATCTTATTGACAATGACAAATTCATCATTAAACGATTATCTATCTCTCGTTTTCATTTGTGATCTTACAAATGAAACAAATCTATTCCAATTCTGAAATCAGTAGTAGTATAATACCTTGATTTCTGAAAAAAAAAGTAACCGAGTATGTAAAGATGTGTAAAATCATTGATTTAACCACTATGTAATCATCAAAGTTTTATCAATAAAAAACCCACATATATAATCAAAGTGTATGTGCTTAACCAATATCATCAAACTCTTTACCAAACAATATTTCCTATAATACATTGGCTGACTAAACTTCGATTCATAAATTTACTTTATGCTCTATATTCATATCATATTAAAATTAACGGAGGAGTTGAAGAAAGAGGAGAGGGAATAAGGATTAGTTAATATGGTTTGGTACTTGGTACCAAATGCCAAAAGAAATTTTTAACATTCAATCATTACTAATCATTATAATACAATGATTGGTAATAAAGACTAAAAAACCAACAAGTTAACAAGATTTTAATCACCCAGTCATAGATATATATACAACTTTGACTTCTCATGCACAACATACAAACACAACGTACCTACCAAAACAAGTTATAAACAGATCTATAATTTTGATTTAATTGTGAGATTAGATTCTAATGATTAGGTCGCCCAAATTGATCCATCATTCAACCTTTCCCTTTGTTATATTATAAGATATCAATTGGCGATTGCGAATTCTATAATATTTGTTTATATCACAAGTCATTAATATAAAAATGTTAACTTTCTGTTAGTTGCATATATACTTTATAATCAAACGACTGTACAATCTTTGGTTAAAACATCGTCTGATATAGTGGAAGGATCTTTCGTACAAATAATAAGCATTCGTACTTTATCTGTAAAATATGATTGATCCCTTCAATATACAGCTAATGATTTGATTACGGTGAGGTCTTAACTCTTAATTATGTCAAAGTAATAGTTATACCAAAAGTTGAATTTGTTACTGGCATACGTTTTATATCTTTTTGATGATTTAATGTAAAAAACGATTTCCACAACTTTGGGATTATTGGAGTGGCAGAAAAGGAAAAAACTTTGGAAGGTTGCAACTTAAAAAACAAGCTAAGTACGAATTTTGGATAGAAAAAAACAAAGGCTTTGGCTTTAAACCCCATTAAATTGGTACTGGTAAAAAACCTACAATGTGGATACAACAACAACTATATAATTGTTTGTGATTTCATGAAATATCGGTGTCATTTAATTCCACAATTCCAAATTTCCAATCATATTTTTCCACTGACAATTTTCCAACCAACTAATAAAACATGTAACGTTTTTTCAAATATACTATTTTTTTAAAAATATGAAAATGTATAATTGAGGGCAGAGTTTGCAGCTAGATAAAGATGAAAAGAGGTCTTAATACTATGGTTCTTATGGGCATTCACAATATTTTTTTCACTTTTCTTGGAACTCATCACTTTGTTTCTCCTCCTCGTCGCTTTTTTCATTTTTCTGCTAGCGTATGATGCTTGAATTACATTGGAATTACTTAAAGAGGTATCATTAAAGTGTGTTGTTAAATTCATCATGATTCGCGCCATGATTTGTCTTAGCTTACCACAACGTAGATTTTTCATACTACACCAATTTATACGTATATTTAAGTATATATTTGTGAATGTGTATTATTTTCTCATATGTACGTGGGGTGAGATATACTCTTTTTTTTTTCCATCGGATATACACTTTACTGGCTTATTGGGGTTTCTATTAAAGTCTTAATTAATACTACAATAGAGCTAACCTGCGCCACCAAAAAAAAAAAAAAAAATTCCCTGCCGACTATGTACAGACTGGAACCTGGCACGTACGGCAACCTTTTTCTTGTATGCCAACGTCATACATATATAATACACGTATATATATATATATGTATACGCATATTCATATACTTTTTTTTTGGTATAACTGTATTCATTCATTCTATAACTTTGCAGTGATGTGTATACATATTTAGTGGTATTGCATTATATATACGATGATTAATTTTTAAGTTTTCATTATGTATGACTAGTTTTCATTATATATACGATGATTAGTTTGCATTATATATACTCATTTACTCAATCCTCATCCATTGTTTTAAGAAAAATTAATTTCTTATAAAAAAGAAAATTGACCAGGTGATTACAAATAATTTTATATGTTAAAAGTTAAGGGATAATGGAAGACTTAATTATTAAATAATTATTGAAATAAGACTCAAATGAAGCGTTCTGAATTTTAGATTAGTTTTGTATACACAATAAAGTTTAATGAGCTGGTCTATGAACTGGCTTGCCCATTGACGTACTTCACGACTCAATCAAAACCACTAATCATTCCCCCAAAACAATTTGGATTCTGATTATTTTTCAATAAGAGTATTGCAGTCTAACAGATCGTAATTAAACATCAAAGTAGCCCTGGCCACTTCGGGTCGGGTCACCTGACCCAACTCGTACCTAACCCTAAATTACCCAAATATTATGGGTACAGGTAACTAAAATTATCCGTTTAGGTAACAATAATTTATTATAACGGGTAGGGTATATTACCCAGGATACCCGAATTACCCATTAGGGTAATTATGTTTTTACGATTATATAAAATTATATATTTGGTAATTAAGATTCTAATGATTTTATATTGACATATTGCATGTTGTTACAGAAGGTATATGATATATTGTATATCTATGTTATATGTATGTATATTTTAATTAAACTGTATATTGTCGAGAATTTACTATCTCATGGTTTATTTTTTAGAGATGCAAAACGTAGCAGCAGCAAGAAGAAGTGCTTTTAAATAGATGATCAAGATCAAAAAATTATATGCTTAGTATTGACTTAATAACTAGAAATGTCTTTTGCATGAGAATTTAACTTGAAAATTAGAATTGGATTTTGGATTGGTACGTGACTACCAAAATTTCTTTTTGGATTAGAAAATGGCTTGATAATCAAAATAGTATTTTGGATAATGATTAATGTTTCTTTTATATGGTTATTTTATCTGAATTACCCGTTTGGATAGATATTTTAATTACACGAATTACCCGTTCGGATAGTAAAATTAACTACCTGTATTACCCTTACACTACCCGTTACCCGCATTACCCGACCCTTTCTTTTTAAGGGTATACTTCGGATAACGATTTCCGATACTTTTATTATCCGTACCCTACCCTTACCCGTTATTACCCTACCCTTACCCTTAATGCGCAGGGCTACATCAAAGGAAGAAACAATGTGAGGATCAACTTGCATTTACCATTGTTTTTGTTTTATACAATTTGGTTGAAGCAACAAATGATGCTAAATTATTAGTTTTTCCTCCACACAACTTGAATATCGTATTTTTTCTTTTCATTTGTCGGTTTCTTGATTGGTTTACCCGCAAACGCATCGTTTGCGGATGGTTATGGTTGCAAGCGTTTTATGTCAATCATGCAAATCGTAACATACCGTTTCGAACCGCTTGAAATCCTTCTATTTCAAAAACATTTTCCAGCTAGCGTTTGCGGCTGCGGACGGTTGCGGTTGGTTAAAAAATAATTATTTTTTTAATTTTTAATTTATAATACTAAATAAATTTTACAAAAAAAATCAAAACAATTTTTTTCGAAAAACAAAAATTTATTATAATAAATTAGTTATATATCTACTAACTAAACTAAAATATATTTATAAGTACAAAAATATTTTCTAAATAAAAAAATATTTCAAACCTATTAAAATAAACAATTTTAATTCATTATTATAAAATTTATTTAAAACTTCACTTTTAAATTTTTATTATGGTAATACAAATTTTTTTTTATAAAAATTATATATTTTAAATATGTTAAACAGCATCCGCAACCGCTATCAACTAGTCAGTAATTTTCCGCAAACTCACCCATTTCTATTTATTAAACCAATGGTACAGACCGCTTAAAAACGTTTATAACCACAACTGTCCGATTTTGTAAATTTCCGCACCCGTAAACGCAACCGCCGATTTGAGCCCTAAATGTTGTTGATTGATTTTGAAAATCACATACGTCAGTGCCCACTCTATTCGTCCACTACTATAATCAATTCTATGAAATTTTAGTATGTATAATTATGTTAATTACAATGCAAGGCTATGTCCTCTAGTTTTCTTATTTTCCTTTCTTTATTATAAATTATGCTTAAACTTTTGGCTTTTTTTTTTTCCATTCTTCAACCCATAATCAAATACACAAATTATAGTTATCGAGGAAAGGTTATTCTAAATAAACTATGCTGGACAGGGAAGCAATTTTTATGATCGTTAAATATATCGTTATCTTATTGGTTTATCTATTACTAAAAGTACATATTGTTCATCAATCAATATTTCAGATTCTCGATTTATTTTTCATCATTTTTACGAGTTATATATTATGCATATCTTTAACAGGTTTGTTTGTTTGTTAGCTAAGCCTCTTATCAAAAAAAAAAAAAAAACAGGTTTGTTAGCTAATGAACAGCTGCAATGTTAAAATAATTCTTTTATATTTAGTGACTGGCTCTTTAAAATCATATTTAAATATTAGTAGTGAAATTATGGGACAAAAACCCATAATTTCCTCGTTATAAAAATATTTATACATTATAAGTTTTCATTCGTCAGATTGCTTGTATTTATTCCTTCACTCAGAATTCAATTATACCTGTACTGTATATGAAAAACATACAAATTCTTATTTGTATAAAAGCAATGCAAGGTTGTGTCCTCTGTTTATTTTACACTAAACATAATTTTTTTTTTTTTTTTACTTTTGGCCTGTTTTTTATTTTCCATTCTACAGCCCGTGATATAATCAAATCTAGTGACTAGTGTTACACAAATTTTTTTTTTTTCAAGTTGTTTTGCTGAAGAACACACATTAGTTAGCATGCCAAAAAAGAATAATAGGTTTCTTATCTTTTTAAAACAAATATCTAGGGGAAGAGATGAAGACGTGGCGAAACCTTAGAAGATATCAAAAAACGCCGAAAAATCATTTGCCTAAATACAAAGCATAATCCTGATTAGTGTCTTAGTGATTAGTACGTCTCTCAAGTCTAAATGCCTTTTATTTAGCACAAACATGGTATGTGCCAGCTATGACCACACACACGACCATTTAATTAGTACTAACGAATTATTTCTCCTTTATTCACGCTTTTAATCCTAAATTAATTAGACGTATTCAGGTTTTTTTTTAATTAAATACACTGCTGCAAATTGACGTTGATTGAAAATCTCATATTTTTCCTTCCTTGCATAATTGACTTATTTACAAACGTTTTTTTTTTTAATATGGTACTAAACCAAAGAATCAATTCTATTTTTAGACTGATACTAACAAATTAATGCCTTATGGTCCGTGATAGCTATGATTACGTATTTCCTAGCTTGTTAGATAGACGAAGACTAAAGCTTTTAATTAGGTTTATCCCCTCTGCTTATAGCTAATCAGCATCTACTTAAGGCGATATGTGTGTTTAGGGGAATTTAAAAACATAATAAATCATATTACAAATAAGTCAATTCTTTAAGGCTTTCGGACACGTCTTCTCATACCCTACAAAGTACAAACACACATACACACACCACTTCATTTCAAAACCGTGACTTGAAAGTTTAGCCAATATTCTGATATGCCGAACAATGAATCGCGGATTTAGAAATGAAATATGTATATCGAACAAATAAAAGATTTAGCCTATATTCGGATTTTCAATAGTGAATAATTGAGTTACTTCTCCACGTGCGATCGACCACGATCTAACTATATCAATATATATGGTAGAACAAGCTCAAGATTTGTTTGATTTGTTGGGTAATCAAATTAGTGATTAGCTCATTGCATATATGTGTGAATTAGGGCAGAAAGAGACTGTACAATGCCGATGCATAGTATCTTCAATGGATGGTCATGCAATTATTGAAAATTGTAGCAATAATGAAATACGCAGGAGCAAAGATTTGGTAATATAAGAAGGAAAAATGAAAAGAGAGATTGGAAGATCCTTAAATCCAACAAGTGGGGTATGTACGTACCATCCATATCATGCAATTGATTGACCCACCTATAAATATATTTATATTAGATTAGGACCCGTTTGATACGCAGGTTTTTTTATTTTAAAATAAATGAAATATAAATAAATTTATTAAACTAAATATTTATTGTTAAAAATATATTTTAAATTATTTTAGAGAAAAAAATAGAAAAAAATATTTAGTTAGAGAAGATAGTTATTTTACAAAAAATATTTTTTACATAAATAAATAAATTAAATTTTCTATATTAAATTTTAATATTAATATATTAAAAATCTATATCATGTCTAGTAGCTTCTGGTTATATTTTGTTGTTTATTTTTCTGACCACCGTGTAAGATAAGCTTGAACAAAATATCTAAAAATCGAATAACCAAACTGAATCCAACCCAAAAAAGAATACCAACCCAACAAAAATTCGAATGGGTCCTAAACTCATATATCCGAATGACCAAACCCGAAAAAAATCAAAAACCAAATGGATATTCAGAATATTTGAAATACAATTATATATCCAAAAATATTAATTGTATTTAAATTTTATTTAACCTAATTATCCTATAATTATAAACTCAAAAATATTAATTATTTTTATACTTAAATAACTAAAATACCCAAAATTAAATTTTCATAGTTATATTTATGAAAATTTCACCAATTTTTTTTATTTATTTTCCGATATTTTATGTACTCGAATCTTACTCAAATTGGAATAACAGAACCAAATAAAAAATGATAAATACCCGAATGGGTCATAGGCCTCTAAACCCGAAAACTCAAAAAGTTGAACCAAACTCGAATGCACAGGTCTAGTGTGAGATATGAAAAAACGAATCCGATAACCGGCGGTTATGTTCTCGCTAATATCTAGACGAGAAGTTCTTCTGGTAAAATCTTCGGTTTTCCTCTAAAATCCTATGGTTTAGATATTCAATCGGTTCCAAACCGAATATTTTTTTTTTCGTATGTCCACTCGCCAAAATCCTTCATAATTTCTTAAAAATTTATAAATTTATTAGAAATTAAATAGTATAATAATATAAAAATCTTAATTTGGAAAAATGTTTAAATTTTCTTGAAATAAAAAGATTTAACATATATTAGAAAAATGGAAGCTAAAAATTATCCACTTTATTATTTAATTTTTTCTTTGATTTTTCTTTTTATTAAGGAAAACAAAATTAACATAATTTTATGACACATGTCATAATCTTATCGATCAACTGACATGTATCATGATCTTATAAATTATAATTTTGACTTATAAATTATAATTTTGACACGTGTCGATATCTTGTGAGTGCAATTCAAGTTTATATAATTAGATATTTTATTTGTTTGAAGATTTAATATTTTGTCTATATTTATTTCCACTTTTTCACTATTATTTTTTGTTCTTTATAACTATATATTTAGCCTTAATTTTTGTTAAGAATATTAACCATTGCATATCTACATATGTAGTGTGTATACATGTAGTGTGTATACATGTAATAGTTAAAGGTTATTATTAGGTTTCAAAAACTATATTTTGTATTTTTAAGAGAATATAATTATTATGCCAACAAGAAAAGTATTGACTAGATCAAATTTGGAGAGATATGCACATCCTATTAGAGTGAGAGTAACGAGTGCATCGAGTTCATTGTTTTATGATTCACAAAATTTTAAGACAATGATTACTTTTTACATTTCTTCTTTTGGCTGCTTGTTGTTGTGAGATTTTCCAAAGGCAAGATAAAAAAAAATGAATTTGGAGATGGGGCATCGCCGCACATGGGGGCATGGACACATTTCCAAACTACAAAATAAAATAAAATAGTTGCTTTGGTACATCCTATTACATATATTAATTTAATTTCTTTTAAAAACACACATATTTCTGGAAAAATAATACTAAGTTGTTCGGGGATACAAACGCATCTTCGGTTAACATTTAACTGCTAGTGGCGAGATAAGAACCTTATACAATTTGGTACTATGCTTTGTTTATCATTAATTAATAATAACTATAATTTAGTCTGCATTAATTAATAATTATAATTTAGTCTGCATTATTTCCCTTCTTTTTCCAGCTACCCATGTGGTGGGTTTTATTTCTTCAGGTTTTAACTGAAACCAAACTTTAAAAACTTACTTTAAAGTAAAAAAAAAGTCAAGAACTTAAATTTGGTTTTATCTTGTCAATTATTGAATGACTAGTCAAATTTAAAATCTCTTTTTTTTGTCAACATAATTTTAAAGGCTTTTGTTTTGTCTACAAATTTATACTCCTAAGTCTTTTCAGTTATAGTGTTTTAATATCTAAAACATATACGTAGTTGTCAGTAAAGTGATACATACATCAAAATACGAATCTTATATAATCTGAGGTCAATAATGGGTTCACTAAAACAATTATTAAAACCAAGACTTTTAATACAAACCATAAATAATTAACAAATAAAAGAACCTAATCAAAAATTTCAATCAATAATAATTCGTAAAGACAGAGAGAAAACAATTTCGTAATTATCTCAAAAACTTGGTGGCATTATTGTATCATCTTCACTATTTAAACTTCGTCTCTCCCAAACTCACAAATCCCTCCACCTGACATTTTCTCTCACTTTCTTGTTAAAGAAAATATTCAAAATCAGCACTCTCAGAGTTAATTTGACTACACCGTGTAAAAAAAAAATGGCTGGAGGTATGGGAAAATGCAGCAAGATCCGTCACATTGTGAGGCTGAGGCAAATGCTACAGCGATGGCGTAACAAAGCGCGGTTATCTTCAGCCAACCGTTGTGTACCGTCGGATGTTCCATCTGGACACGTGGCAGTCTGTGTGGGTAGCGGTTGCAGGAGATTTGTGGTGCGTGCGTCGTACCTGAACCATCCGGTTCTTAGTAATCTCCTTATACAAGCTGAGGAAGAGTACGGTTTCGTTAACCAGGGACCTTTGGTTATTCCTTGTGAAGAATCGGTTTTCGAGGAAGCGATCCGGTTTATTTCTCGGTCTGATTCGTCTCGGTCAAGCCGGTTTACTTGTCCTGAAGATGTTCAGAAATGTCACGGAGTAATCAAAAGCAAGCTAGATTTGTTGATCGAATCTCGGCCGTTGCTTGAGAAAGCCATCTGGTGATTGTTTTAAGATCGACGGTGGTGAGTGTCGGTTCTAAGATTCTGACCCGGTTTGACTCGGAACGAGTTTAATCGTCGACATTTTTGGATAAATCGTCATTGACTCAGCTGAGTTACTCCCGAGTCGGGTGGTACTAATTTTTAATCGGGTTCGGGTCATTTTTAATATTAATTTAAATGATATTGGTGGTTTCGACTTGAGTTTGGTTTAGAGAAGGAGATGGCGGTTAAAGGTGGGTGAGTCGTTCCACCGAGTCATCCCGGGTTCGAATCCGAGTTCAAGACTGTAAATGTAAATAAAACAAATGAACAATTTAGGTTCATGAAAAAAAAAGAGAGTGTGATTTGATTCTGTACTTTCTATTTGAATGTTGTCACTTTCTCTCTGAAAATTCCATAATTTTTACAATTGAAGTTATGCTAAGTATTTTTCAAAATTATTTAAAAAACAAAATTGCAGTGCTTATCCTGTAAAAAAGATTGGTAACAAAATTACAAATTTTTAGCCAATTTTTTTCAGCTAACAAAGTACATTTAAAGAAATGTATCCATTTTCCGCATACCTAATTTACTAGATGCAGAAAGACAAAGAATGTGTATTTAATATACTTAATATTAGACATAATTTAGCAGGAAAATTTGAATTTACAAGTGTATATCAGTATGATGATATATAGTAAATTGTATGAAATAAAATATTAGATCCGACCAAGGCCATGTGAGGGAAAGACTATTAGCCCATTTTTTCTGTTTCGGTTGTGCTCATTTGCTCAACTTTTTTTTGTTGTCTTCACTTTCTCCATTCTGTAAAAAGTACAGTCCACTGTACACATAATAATCATCTTCATTAATTTAATTATTGTTGGAAGTTTTCTTACGGAAACTGTGTATTTTGGTGATTTTTTTTTTATGTAACTGCTATAACTTAAAAGGTAGTTTAGATTCTTCCCACGCTCTTGCAATGTCCATATGTCTGTCCTAGACATGTCTTTTTCTTAAATAAAGTAATAATATGATGTTTTTTTTACGGAAAATACAGTAATATGTTAATATGAAGAAAAATGACTAATATAAACTCGATAAGAATTTTTTTTTTTTTTTCAGTAGAGTGCAACATTTTCCTTTACAATAGGAAATTGCATGTCATTTTTATTGTTGAATATTGCATGTCATTTATATAACCAAAGACAATAAATAAGTAATTTGGTTGGTGTGGTGGAACAAACATATGGAACAATTTAATGTGTCAATGCGAAATAAATGTGGTCAAAATGATTTTTATCAGATTTTTAGCAGTTAAAGTAATGACAACAATTTTTTAAAAAATGGGTGAGGAACAATTATTAATTATATACGTTACGTAACCTTTTATTAAGTTTCTGTGAGGAACAATTTATTAGAACAAGATCACAGTGACTACGCTAAACTTATTCAGTACAACACAAATGAGGTGACTGGTAAGCGCAATCACTAATGTTTTTGAGTCTAACACATTAAGAGGTTTGGATTCAAAGTTCATTATATATATTTTTCAACTGGTTTTGGATTGATTATTTTTGGCAAATAATTGGTAGATATGGAATTATCAGCTACTTGTTTTCCATTAAACATAAAATTGTAATTATTTGAAAAGGAAATGCACTTAGTTAGGGCTGGAAAATGTCATAATACTTTCTAAAAGTTATGATAATACCACATCTGTATTCATGAAAATGACCTTGTCTCCATCCTAAACCCCACAAATACAAGATATCTGGCATATGTTCCTACATTTTTTCTACCTAAAAAATCAACCCCCATTAAAAAAGAAAGAAAGAGGATACTTCACAAACCCTACATATTCAGCAATATATACACGCCCTTCTAATATATGTACGAACACTGTACCACCACTTGTAATACTACAAATTCGTTTTAGTGGATTCGTATAAATAGTTACAAGAAGATATTATTAGACAGAGAAGCTTAATAATAATTTCATTTTTTGTTGATAGAGAAATAATGAGAAGATTCTTTGAAAAGACAGCAAAGAGAAGCCCATTGGGAGCCATCGATCCAATTACGCTCGACTCATTGTTTTTCTCCAATAAATAAAGATAAATTTTGAGAATTTTTTTAAATAATTTGTGATGGTTGTATATTTTTGTACTAATGTATTTGTGCTATTTGTAGTGCTTTCGAGAAAAGAAAGTAAAATTATCATCGTTGACTTTGGATTCTTCACACATGGCTCCCGGCCTCCCGTTAAAACAGATTTCCTTCGATTTTATTCTTGCACTAATGTATAGTAAGACCAAGGATATAATATTTACAATTTTATTTATTTCAATTAGTCCAAAAGATTGATGTTCATGCATTATAAAGTTTGATCTGACATTTTGAAAACGAAAGAAACGACAATAAAAATTACGGTGGGTACGTTTGTGTGGAGAGAAAGCTGAAACCAGCGGCCGTTTTGTCTCTTCCTTCGAGTTATAACGTTTTTTTTTTGTATCTAAACTTCTATCTATGTTCTTTAGTTTAAAGAACAGCATGTTAATAATAGGTAAATGTAAAGAGTAAATCATAAATTTCCACATGTAGATTGTACTAGCATTTTAAATATTATCTTAAAATTGCTTCTCTTGTACTCGTTCAGTCAGCCATCAATAAAAAGTTATTTCTTGTTTATATTCATCTAGATTTAATGCTTATTAGACAAATATTTTGAATCTTAACCCAAAAACTCCATTATCAATCTTGCATCCACAAGTATATATAATAGTATTTCACTAACCTGTGATTACTTTCTCTATCATCTTATGAAACCATTTTAAAGCATAGCCATATAGTATACCTTAGACCAGCTCCAACGGTGAATCTTAAGTGGTTTTTAAGTTCTTAACCCAAAATTTAATTAAATTTAAATCAAAAATTGATATTATTGCTAAGAACCGATCCTAAACTAGGCAACTTAAGGATCGGTTCTTAAACATACGTGGCAGATCGTGATTGGTTTGTAACTGTTATGTTTTTTTTTTCTCCACCCCGACAAATCTATTCTTCTTACCAAACAAACTTCTCTCTCAAACGATGGTAATTGCGAAGGCGATTCGACGCGACCTCCACCTCCGGTGAGCAACCATCTCCTCCGGAACGACCTGTGGGTTTTTCGATCTCTCGGCGAAGTCGACAATCCTTAAAACCTCCAGGACTGTCTCTATCTCTCTCGATCTCTCGCCAGGGCGTCTAACCATCGCCGAATGCCTAACGCAAACACCACCGAAGGAGGATCCAATTCGTGTTCAAAGGTATGAATCTATCCGTTAAACTTATAGATCTACATTAATTATTGGTTTTTGATTAGGTCAAAATTAGGGATTTGTGATTTTAAGGAAATTAGGGTTTCGTGAGTTTAGGGAAATTAGGGTTTCGTGATTTTAGGGAAATCATTAGGGTTCTTAGATGTTATGGAAATTAGTGTGATTCGAAATTAGGGTAATTCGAAATTATTAGAGTTATTTGATTAAATGGAAATTAGGGAAATCGTGATTACTCTTTGCTTAATAGTTTGTTGTGTTTTTGGGTGCAGGAGGATGAGAAATTGATTTCACAGAGACATGGGATGTTGTGCTTGATCAGGTGAGAAAAATTTTCTTCTCTTTTGTCTTATATTATTTGTTTGTTTGATTATTGATGGTAGTTATAGTAGAACTTTATCTAATTATTGATGTGTATCGTGTTATAATGAATGTTACAGACATTTGGTGTGTATTTTAATGGACTTAGTGTTTTAAATTGTGACTGTAAAATATGTTGGAAGGATGCTTTAGTCCTATTAGTGTTTTAAGATAATGGAGTTTGTTTAGATATGGTGTGAATAACAAGACTTCTCTGTTTAGTTTCATTGCTTAAAATAGATAAGATGAAATTATGAAGTTCTGTGAAACATATATATGGAATTCTTGACAACAACATGGAACGATTACATATTGCTAAAGTTTTGTGTTGTATGAGCTAACGGGATGGAAATATCTTTCAAAACAGAAGAATTCAACACAATTGCATATCTAAAGAAATCAGAATAATATCAAAGGCCAGGTAATAACACAAACCATTAAATAATTTTTGTTTAATGATTTCATGTGCTTAGGAAGAAGTAGATTTGTAAGAATTGATAGGGATTAAAACTCTTCTATTAAATGGTTGCTGTTTTGTTTTTGTGATAAATGGTTGCTGTCTTGTTTTTGTGATAAATGGTGAAAGAGAAAATGATCTACAACTGTTTCTATAGTATTGATACAACTAGAAAACGGACCAAACCAATCTTGTTCCAAACTGAACCAAATTAGTTTTCCAGTTATCAGTTTGTGATGTAATGCTTGTCATAAATAAACTAGATGTTTTACTGTGATATTTTACTTTTTGTGATCAATGCTTTTAGTTAGGTAAAGTCTTAATTATCCCATTGATTGCCACCACAAGTTGTTATCTCACAGTAAAACACAAAACCAAACACATAACACTTAAACACTTATTTTGCTATTTGCTTTCCCTTTCTTCTTGCTCTGTCCGAAAACTCTTTTCTTCTGTCGTTCTCTTATCTTTTGCTCTGTCCAAACTCTTTTGCTCTGTCATTCTCTTATTTTTTCCTCTGTCCAAACTCTTTTCCTCCGTCCTTATCCTTTCTTCTTGTTATATATGGGAAGCATATTTCTTCAGCTTAACACAGAAAACTTAATAACATAACCAACTCTGTCCAAACTCTTTTCTTCTGTCCTTATCTTTTCTTCTTGTTATAAATGGGAAGCATGTTTCTTCAGCTTAACACAAAAAACTTAATAACATAACCAAACCCGAAAACTCTTTTCCTCTGTCATTCTCTTATCTTTTACTCTGTCCAAACTCTTTACCTCTGTCATTCTCTTATCTTTTGCTCTCTCCAAACTCTTTTCCTCTGTCCTTACCCTTTCTTCTTGCTCTGTCCGAAAACTCTTTTGCTTTGTCTTTACTCTTATCTTTTGCTCTGTCCTAACCCTTTCTTCTTGCTCTGTCCTTACTCTTTTGCTCTTTCCTTCTCCTTTTAATAAGGTTATGGATTCAAGTAATCCATTTAGTGAAACATCAAGCTTTGTAAATATTTTAAATAGTCAACCATTAAACCCAAATATGTTTGAGAGTTTGTCACCTACTATAGACCTTGGATCATCAGAAGAACCTCTGTTTAGTACACAAGGTACTGATGATCCAAGCCTAGGTGTTGGGGAGCGTAAAGAGATGAGGAAATGGACACCAAGAGAAGATGTTATCCTCATAAGTGCTTGGTTGAACACCAACAAGGATCCAGTTGTTGCAAATGAGCAAAAAGCTGGTGCGTTTTGGAAACGCATTCAAGCATATTTTAACTCAAGCCCACAGCTTCTTGGTATGCAATCTAGAGAGGCCACTCACTGTAAGCAAAGGTGGGGGAGGTTAAATGACCAAATATGCAAGTTTGTGGGTTGCTATGAGACTGCACTGAAAGAGCAATCTAGTGAGCAGAATGATAATGATGTGATGAAAGTGGCCAATGATATATTTTTCAATGATCATGGGGTGAAGTTCACTCTTGAAAATGCTTGGAGGGAGCTTCGCCATAATCAGAAATGGTGTTCATCTGCTGCTGGTAAAGAAGGGGGAAGCTCGAAAAGAAGAAAGGTTGCTGAGAGTTCTGCACAGTCTTCAAGCTTGCAGTCAGTTAGCCATGGAGTAGATGAGGCAATGGCTCGTCCTCCTGGTGTTAAGGCTGCAAAAGCAAAAGCTAAAAGGACCAGCGTGGAAGAGGAAGGAAAGTCACAACTGTCGGAGTTTCAGAGCATGTGGGAAATAAAGAAGCAAGACTTGGAAATGAAAGAAAAGATTTCTAAGAATAAATTGCTTGAGAGTCTCCTTGCTAAGTCAGAACCATTATCTGATATCGAAATGGCTCTAAAGAACAAGCTAATTACTGACATATTGTCATAATTAGGCTTTCTTGTATTTGATAACTTTGTTGTGTCATTAGTAACTTTGATAATCGGTTAATCGCTTTGTATTTTCTCTTGTACTTTGTATTTTGTTTTAAAATAAATGAACTTTGATGTGTCATTAGTATTTTGTTTGATTAATGAGCATGTTTGTTGGACGGTTTAAGTTTGAATTAATGTCTATATATAATTGATAATTATGTACAAACTAATTATGCTTTTATGTGTCAATTTGCAGGATCCTTCGTTCGGCAGCCAAAAAGAAAGGTCACTTCATCAGCTAAAAAGAAAAAATAACATGCAACTTGAACACTGCTTTGTTCTCATTGTTATACCTTTGCTATTGGGTTTAAATGACATTTGACATAGTTTCTTTTAAAACACTGCATTACTAATATACTTCATTATAAAATTTTAATTTTTGATGCTTAAGATATATATATATATATATATATATTTCATGTTGTTGTCCATAATTTTGAAAAAGTAATTCTAGTTGTGCACAAAAAAAAGTAATAATAGTTTCCAAAACAGACATTTTCCAAACGAATGCCCATTTCAAAAATATAAACAAAACTTTTTTTTGTTGACAATATGAAGACGAATAAAAGCCCTGTGACTCTGTGAGTTAACCAAAAAATTAAAACGGGAAAAATAATTTAAGACGCTCTTCTTTGGTGCTCTTAAGGAATATTCTAGCAGTAGTAAATAGCCACAGAATGAATCTTTAACGACAATCATGAGTCATGCATGACCAAGTTATCTTAAATAAATTATTTTAGCTGTAAAGGTTCAGTTACCTACTACAAGGCAAACATGGTTTTGTTTTGTTGTGTTGACACCACAAGACAATGTGCTCGTGATTTCTACTTGTAATTTTCCTTATGGCAACACCACTTGTAATTTCTAAATTATTTACACAGAACTTATCATTTGCAGATTTTCTCTATATATATAACACATTCTCTTTGCTTATAATTTGCATATGACACAACACTTCTCTCTCAAAACTCTTTTCTTATCTCTCAAAAAACAAAATCTTTATTTTTTCCAATCCACTCTTACCTTTCTACAAAAACACTTTTTCTTTTCTCCAAAAAACACACTCGTACAACAATATATCAGAGAGAATGGCATCTTCTTCCTTTAATAACATCGATGAAACGATGGATGAAAGGTTTGACCAATATTTTGAGCAAGCATTCGAAAATAGATTTTTTAATCATGGTGATAGTCAAAAAGCACCCAAGAAAAAATGATCATATATTGAAAGAGATCGTGAAGAAGGACACAACCGTCTATGGAACGATTATTTCAGCGATGATGCAACCTACCCTCATCATTTATTTTGACGCCGTTTTAGAATGAACATGCCCTTGTTCATGCGTATTGTTGATCGACTCTCCAATGAAGTTCCATTCTTTCAACAAAGAAGAGATGCTACCGGAAGGTTTGGTCTCTCTGGACTACAAAAGGCAACATCAGCAATTCGTATGATGGCCTATGGTTGTGCCGCTGATGCGGTTGACGAATACCTTGGGCTTGGTGAAAGCACTGCACTTTCTTGCTTGGAACATTTTGTTGAAGGAATCATATATTTGTTCAAAGATGAGTACTTAAGAAGACCCACACCGGAAGCTCTTCGATGACTACTCGATATTGGACAGATACGGGGATTTCTCGGGATGATAGGAAGCATCGATTGTATGCAGTAGGAGTGGAAAATTGCCTCACCACTTGGAAAGGGCAATATACATGTGGATCTGGTAAACCGACAATAGTTTTAGAGGCTGTGGCTTCACAAAATCTTTGGATATGGCACGCATTTTTTGGACCTCTAGGTACCTTAAGCGATATTAATATTCTTGATCGGTCACTAGTTTTGATGATATATTACAAGGTCGAGCTCCTAAAGTGAAGTATTTTGTCAATGGACACGAGTATCATTTGGCTTACTATCTCACAGACGGGATTTATCCTAAATGGGTAACATTTATCCAATCTATTCTAATTCCACAAGGTCATAAAGCATCCTTATTTGCTACACATCAAGAAGCTGTTCGTAAAGATGTCGAGCGTACTTTTGGAGTCTTGCAAGCTCGATTTGCCATTATCAAAAACCCAGCTCTTATTTTGGATAAGGTTAAAATAGGAAAGATTATGCGAGCATGTATAATACTTCACAATATGATAGTAGAAGGCGAACGGGATGGGTACACTCAGTTTGATGTATCCGAATTTGCACAAGTAGAAGCTAACAGAACTTCACACGTGGATTTTACGTATTCTACAGATATGCCTTCAAATCTTGGAAATATGATGGACATTCGTAATCGAGTTCGTGATCGAACACTGTATCAACAATTGAAAGCTAATTTGGTTGAGCATATATGGCACAAATTTGGCTCAAGTCAACATTACAACTAATCCTTTTTTCGGTTTTGCACATCTATTTTTATATGCTTTTATGTCATGTATGTTTAAAATTTTATGCAATGAAATAATTTGGAAGTTATGAAATTGTTAAAATTTATAAAAATTTAATTATATTTAAAATATTTAATTTGTAAAATATATATTTTTTAAGAACCCCACTTGGGATTCACCATTGGAGACAAAAATATTTAAAAACCTTATCAAAGGTTCTTAACATTTATTTTCTTCACAATTAATAAATAAAATTTTCCTAAGAACCCAACTCAAGTCCACCGTTGGACATGCTATTATGTTTCACAAATTTAGAGCCACATTGAAAGTCTCTAATATATATATATATATATATATATATATATATATGTATATATGTATATAAAGCTACAAAAAAATTCTCGAAAACTCCTTTTAATGTGATAGTTCATGCATCAAAATTTTCATTATTTCTTTGATGTTAAAAGAAAGAAAACAAATGATTGAAATGGCCGCCCAAAATCGTGAAAAGTCATAATACGAGGAAGAGGTCTGCTTCACTGATTGCATGTCTTCATACCAACTTTTTTTTGTTAAAGGTCAGAAACTTTTTTGAGTGGGAAAATCAAAGAATGAGGAACTGAGGAAGGTAAGATCAGAGGGTTAGATATGTCACTTTGGTTGGCATTTGAGAAAATGACTGTCAATTTTTTTATATATTTCATTATATATCCATTTAAATAAGTATTAACTCTTAATTTTTGGATTTCTTGCATGTCTTGTCGATATAAAAATCATTGTTTGGATTTTTAAAGAATGGATCGTCGGATAGTATGTGAGCAGTAGTCCAGTAGGAGTGAACAATATTGGTTTTTTAAACTTAATTAAGATTTGGTTTAGCTGTTGTTATTCATGACAATGATATGGAAATTGAAATTCTTTTACTAGGGTGTTGTTATCTAGAACTTCTTCAAGATCGTGTTTAACTATGATTTTTTTGGTAACCTACAAACAAAAGGTAAATTTGAGGTTTTTAGCTCAGCTGACTTATAGAAGACCAACGATAAAACGAAAATTTAATACAGCTGACATATTATGGGTATTTCTTTATAGTATGAACGAAAATTTAGAACCTTGTAGTAATTATTTGGTTATTTAGACTAAAATCATTATAATTCTAACATTTTATTTTCCCTGTAAAAAGCCCTTTAAGGTAGCCGAAAACTTATAGATTCTACTTTTAACCGTAGTTTTTAAACGAGATATAAGCTAAATTGGGCTAGGCTAATCTTACTATCTTAGGCACACCAAAGAAGAGAGTCTAGTGGAAAAGTTTTTCGAGATATATGCAAACTATGGTAAGGCCCTTTATAGGCCCAAAAACAAGGCCTATTAAAGACGTTTATTGAGAATATTTTAGTAACTTGGTAGGGTGGGCTTTTATTTTTTCACTCAGATTTTGAAACCCAACTAGTTTACCCTCAGCAGGAAATAACCGGTTCGGTTCGGTCGAGATAGATGGAGACAAGATGTTGTCACGTGATTCAGTTACAAAACAAAACCGTTGGTTAATCACGTGATAACCGATTTATATGGTTTGGTTAGGTTGAAACGGAGTTTGGTGAAGGACAGCGACACAACACAAACGTGCACTTCAAAACTCAAAAGTGTGTGTGCAGTCTACAGTACAAACTCTCCATACCTTCTCATCATTCTCTCCACATTTTCTCTTTTTTCACATCCTTATTTCTATGATTGCATCTTATTATCATCATCACATAAAAGAAAATATAAATTAACCAGGCCATTTCAGCTCTCTTCGATCTTACTTTTGTTTTTTTTTTCTAACAGTAACATTATTCAAGAATGAACCGCATGTAACAATAGGCCTTTTCCTCTTATCTATTGGTTGAAAACTTAAATGTTCTCCTTTTGTTTGGAGATAATTATATCGTTGACGATACTTTAGTTGATAGTTTAGTGGTGTTTCATCATCTAGTAAGTCATTTCGTTTTGTTGGTTAGTAAGTCATATCGTTCTGTTGGTTGAAGCTAGACTTCAACATGTTGCAAATCAAAGACGTACTTCGCTAATAAATAGTTTTCTTTGACCATGAAATGTAAAGTGAAATTGTTGGCAAACAAGTACTAGCTAGTAATCAAGAATCCTATATAAAGATTAGTTAAGCAAAACAATGTAGAGAAATTTCTAGCGATAAAAAAAAAAAAAAAATTTAGGGATGTTTATTTTAATTAGGAAATTCATTACCAATTAAGAGCTAATAGTGTACCATGGTAATTGGGTCCATATATATCTATCCATATACATATATTAGTATAATATATCCCTATGATATATTTTTAAATACTAGCGTGTAAAAAAACTACTCGATAGATAAATTTTAATCCACCCAAAAATATTGGTTGAAAAATGTAAGGAAAAAAACAGATAGAAAGAGATGAGGACATGAATGGATGATAAGTAGCAAAAATTACTGCAGAATAGGGCCACTTCATACAAAACAAAATAATATTTATATATATGATGAACTTGTCGGTCTTTTCTCTTCATAATTTTTCTCGGCAAAGTTTCATTGTACTTATTTGGATCACTCTGAAAAATTGGACCACCTAAGTTTCTTTGGCAATATTAATATTTGGTGTACATGAAGATGAATTTTTCATAAAATATGGACTGCAATGCAAATAATCTCACAGACCAAAGTTAGTGTACTAGTTTATTTTATTTTTTTATTTTTTTTGGTTAAAAACTAGTTTATTTTATTTAATCCGGAAAATAATATCCGTTGTCCAAATGGATTAAAAAATGTTTACTTCTAGAACATTATTGATGTAAAAAAAATTGTTGAATTATAAACAACACTAATTAGAAGGATGGTTCGGACATGAAGACATGGACTACGAGTGGTTGTAGTGGAACGTACATATATATGTGTATATATAGATGTATGTATAGTCTTTGTTTCGGTTTCAGTTACTAAAAATGTGCAATACAATTAACTTCTGCTCTCTGTTTCTCTTTGTTCTTTGTCTTATGAGGAATTGCAACGTACGAATGGACGAGGTCACACCCACATGTTCGTTACCAATTTTTCAGATTCCCCGCATAAATTTTCTTACTTTGTTTATTTATTTATCTTTCTGAAATCATATTCATCATGTTACCTAGACAGTAATAAATGTTCGCCTGAAAAATAAATTATTTATACATTTCTGTGTACTATTAAGACTTAAGAGCTGGGTTTAAGTTACTGTAGATCAAAAGTTCGAAATCTCTTAATTAACCCAAAAATAAAAAAAGTTATACGATCAACCCAATTTGTTTTTATCCTACTTTTTAGTTGCTTGGAGGCGTGGAGTGATGATGTTAATGCAACTGGTTCAAACCGGTCATATGCTAAGGTCGGTTTTGTTAAATCATGGGTTTGATCATTCGTATAAAGATTTGTCATTAATCAAGATTTGGATACCAATTCATTCATTAATTATAAAAATGCATTTAACTACCATGATTACAACATGGGAAAAAGACAAGAATTTACTCATTCTCTCTCTCTCATTATTTTTCAAAGACAATATTTGATTAAAAGGGATTTTGAATAATATAATGATGATTATATTTATAGCTAACTAATAATCAAAGTAAGTACGTTGAACTTAGGCGTCCTGACATAACCTGATAACCAAGGAAAGACACATTTTTTTGTTTTCACTTATAAATTATCCTCTAATACCCCCCAAATTAAATTCATTATGACAAATAATTCTATAGAGATAATCCCCACAAATCCAATCAAAATTAAATAAATGGTCATGGACATGCCAACAAAATGAATTTGAATATTATTCGTTCTTCTTTTGGTTCTGAGGCATAATAAGATCAGTTTCATAAAGTAATTGATACAGTAATACACTAATACTTGATAATAATATCTAATAAAGGAGACAAAAAATATTAGTTGAGATATAAGAGGGGTTTAGGAGAAACATAATGACAAGAGAATGGCCCAACTCCATCACTTCAGGTTTATAACCTCAGGCCCTATCCCACTGTTTTTAGTTTCGTCATCTTAACAAAACTTTTTCCTTAGTAAATCGAAACAATTAATAGTAACATATAAAGAATGGTATCGGGAATGTAAACGTGTCATAAAATTTAGAAGGTACATAGACTCTTTTCTGCGTGTCCACTGTAAAATTCTGTGAGCATGCTTGTCAAAAAAATGAAAGGCATCTAAAAAAAAAAAAAACAGTCCTCACGATGATAATGATTGCCAACAGAGGAAGCAAAAGATCAAAATGAAAGTTGGATCATGTGACTTTTACAGAACAGAATCCTAAGGAATGTGATATAATAAATAAAATTAAAGTTAAAATAATATTTGATGATGATGTTGGTAATTATAAAAGATAATGCGTATATTATTTTTTCAAGTAGATTTTTTTTCCTACAAAAAAAAAAGTGGAGTAAAGCTGTCTTGTGTGCTGGTGTTGTTTGGGGACCCATTTCGTTGAAATAAAAAACAAATTAATTTCTCCAAATGTCTATTGATTGTTAAATTTTAAAAATCTATTTTATTGCCCATACAAATTGTAACGTACGAACAAAGCAAAGGCTGAAAATTAAAACCGACCTATTTCGAGGTAGAAAATCATTCTCTTGTAATCATCGCTCGTTCACCACCGCCAGATCTTCACTCTTTTTGCTCAGTGACTTCTGTTGCTAATTAGAGTATAGTTATTAGTTCAACTTTCAAAATTAGATTTGTTAATCTTAACAAACATTCTTTCTTTTATCATATTATTTTCTGTTATCAAAATTAAACTTGTTCTATATAGCTGAGGATTCTTAGCCGAAATCCCTACTAATCTATGGATTTTATGAAAAACCGGATCGGCTATTTTTTTTGTTATTATATAAGTACGTACATTCACAATGCCCAATCATGAATCTCGTAATGATATTTAGATACATGTTTACGTTTTAGATAAAAATGAGTGTTTCCAATTTGCTATGTACAATTAGTTTTAGTAATTATATATATATATATATATTATGTGTGTGTGTGTGTGTGTTTGTTAAAGTATTTAATTTTAGTTAATGTAATATATAAAAACTTGATAATTAGGTAATATAATAATTATTTTAAAAAATTGTGTGCATACATTCAAATTTAATCGTGTGAAATACTCCTTAGAGATAGTAAAATTTATTGAATCCATGGATTTGGTTGCTACTATGTCGAATAAAAAGATATTTTCAATTTTAAATTTTTTATTGAAGTTATTATTGATAATTTGCATTGCATTTTTATCATGTTATTCAACTAACTTGATTTTTTAAAATTTAAATTAGTTTATTCGAACATTTTGTAAAAAATAAAATTCTACCAAATGCATAAGTATTAAAATTTTCTTATGCATTTGAAGTTGTGAATTAACTCAACGTGCAGGAAAATTCCACATGTCACACACTGTAAATATACCTACGTGGATCGCATGTGCATTGCACTTACATGGAGCGAACCACTCTTAATTGAAGTTCTCCTTTTTTTGTCCTTTTTATATTCTTTTTGAATATTTTCACATCTTTGAGGTAATGCATAATACATTAATATATATCAGACAGAAAATAAATCGGACATGCTGATTTAATGTATATAAAATATAATAGTTAATGTTATCCAAACGGTCATGTATAAAAGTTCGAGGATAGTTTTGTTTTAGATAAAAAATGATTTTGATGACAAGTATTTTTGGGATAATACAAACACATACATTCTATATAAAATATCATATATAGTTGTATTGTTTAATATACATATATATAATGTATATTGTGAGTTGTTGATGTACCTCTGTCATTCCTTTAGCTGGTAATGGAAATTTTATTTGTATTTTATTATAGTTGGTAATAGTTAAGAGTATTATGTCAGTATCTATGTTTAATTGGGTAGATTAATAAATAAATTTAAAACAACCACCTACAATTATAAAAACAAATAACCCATGTACTACTTTTTTTTTTTTGGGATTAAATAGGAAAGTCCAGCTTTTAGTGGCAGTTGTGTTGATGATTATAGTAGAGCATATTATTTATTGCTGTGAATATCGGTTAGATGGGTCATCACCGTGTCACCGTACCAATTAAGTAAATGGAACCCTTAATTACGAGAGAATAAATTAGGAGATTAGTCCTAAGTTTAGCAGCATAACTGATTGACATTGCTCTACTCATCGGGATATAAATTAAAGCGAAAATTATATAATCTATATAATAAACATGTACCAAACTTCATTTGTATCGACGTACGTCGGTAATTATTATTTAAAATCTTAAGTTAAGCGTGTTTAGGTTAACTGTCTACGTCTACAAGTTTGAATGAGTCAGTATTAGTCTCCTTTTTGGTAATATTTAGGGTTTTATTCCTTTGTCTAAAAATAAATCCACAAAATGTTCCAACATAAAATAGTAAAACTAATCATTCCTTAGGACGAAGACGAATACGTAGAGAAACTACCTTTCTATTTTCTCACTCGATCTGATCTTCATGTTAATAAGTTACTGTTTTCACACATATATACTAATTTGTTTTGTAAGTTTTGTCGTTTCGTCGAAGATGGCAAATTCACTCAAGGTGAAATGGTATTCCGAGTTTTCCAGAATACGATGTCGCTTTCGAGTTTACACGTATCAAGGCTTTATTTGAATGGACCCAGCCACAAGTCTCCCTCAATCAAATAAGACTAGGGTTAAAAAGGTTATTTTAATACGATTTTACGAAGCTGGCCCATCTCTGGTCCCACATGAATCAGTCATACGATGTCGTTTTATGTACTGGTCATGACACGATCCGGTACACAGTCCAAACAGCGCGGGTCATGACCCGACCATGACCTGTTAACATATGTTTTTTTCTTTCTTTCGAGTCGCACCATTCATCTCTTACGTGATTTTACATAAATATTAAGAGTACTCTTTATCTTATCGTTTGGACAGATAAGATAAAAGGATATGTGTCTGATTTTAGTTTTTTGGTATAGGGATTGCCGAGAAAAATATTATGATTATTGAGATAAAAGCGTATAATTGTTACACACACGTACTAATGACCCTAGATAATGTAGACATATCACGTGACAAAAGCGCGTTACGTGGTCTTTATATATTTGGACCCACCGCTAATTACTTTTAACTATTCAAATTGAATCTTTCGTCAGTAGTCCACTATAAAAAAAATTACGCTATTCAACACAGCTCATCATATTCCAAACTTGCTTAGAATTCATAACTTTTTACGCTTGAAATTTGTTATTTTATTTTGATACTATTGATCTAAAGATATACTAATACTTTCTTTGTTTCTAAAATACTATAGATCTTTTTTTATTCGTCTTCGTGAAGTTAGAATCTTTGGATGTTTTTATATGCTAAGCAAGTAAGCATACTATAAGGAATCAGATTCAACGATATCGAATTCTATCAACTATTGATTGTTACGGGTGAGTGAAGCTAAGAATAAATAGCTAAAGCGATCACAGCCGTCGGATTGACTCTGAGATAGGATAATATACAACGCATACTACGGTAAGACTAAACTGGTAACGTGTGAAACCAAGCCACGTGTTTTCCTTGCTGTCAGCTGCTGTTTTGATTT
>CM051362.1:8528296-8553296 GCA_028015245.1 Cardamine occulta | reverse complement strand
CGACAATAGTTGGATGTTGACTTTTCTCTTTTCCTTTTCTTCTCTCAACCAAAAGCTAAATTAAACAGTAGTATTAACCAAAAATTCCGCAGAAAAAATAATAATATATATATATATGTATTTATTTCCTTTTTTTTTGTTGACAATGACAAAAATGTATTATAAAAGACCTGAATTGACATCATTTTCTAAGATACATACTTACAAAAATTAGATCGTTTATGGATTTAATTCGGGTGGTGAGCATCTTATTTCGATTAAATCATAAGGTGCTTATCTAATTTTAAAATGTGTAGGTAGACGGTAGACATATTAGATGATATACCTAATGGAATTAATTATTATTATTATGTAAAGTCGAAGCTATTTGATCCTATTTTAATAGAGAAAACGACCTCAATAATCATTTTCATTTATAATTTACTCTACAAGTCTCGTTTTTTTTGCAAACGAGAAATAATGTTTGCTTGTATAGTGAAAATAAGTTGTTCTATATATCAGTTTTCATTTTGCAATTAATTTCTAATTTTTATTAAATCGGAAATTCATATATTTATTTCCTTTACTTCTGGTCTGTGGAATTGCTATTTACAGACTGTGATGTACAAACTTTAGTTCGCTGGCTTGTCTCTAAACTCCATGAATACAATTGTAAGGAGTTAGGACCATCGCTGAATGAATCACATTAAATAAACATTTTCATGGATTTTTGGTTGTTTCATGGCATATGACAAAAACTATTGTATTTATATATTTCCCCCCCCCCCAAAAAAAACTGTTGTATTTAATCTCTATTTTTTTGGAAAAATAGAGAATTGTTAGTCCTTTTTAAAATTTATTAAGTGCGAGATAAGGATAATTAAGCCGGTGGAAATAGACGCTTTAAATTAATATCTCCAGTCCATTTATTATATTGTGTCACCACTCTACGCTTGTTCCGGTTCCCATATTTGTTCCATTTAGTCACTTACCATAAGCATTTTATCATTTTAATAAGCATTTGATTATTTTAAATTTTATTTATCGTATTAAAACACAAGTTTTTATACACCTACCCATTCTCAATGTAATCAGTCAAGGTAATTAAAGAAAAATCAGTCAATTTTTTAGATGAATACTCCATCCGTTTCAAATTAGTTATCGTTTAAGGTTGTTTCACACATATTAAAAAAACATTTAATTTTTTCAGTTTTACTCCTAGTTAATATTTATTTAATATTATTTCATTGGTCAAAACATTAAAACAAAAGAGACAGTTGGAAATTTTATCAAACATATGCATTGAAAACATAAAACGACAACTAATATGAAACGAGTTTTAAAATCTAAAACGACAACTAATATGAAACGGAGGGAGTATAAAAATATAATTTTTTTAAGGGAAAACATATTTACTGAGCAATTATGTACATATCTTCGAGCGAAATCTCAATTTAATAAAGTGCATTATAACATAAACGTATGTGCTAAATAATCTGTCACGTTTATTTAAATGAATGAATAAAAAGAGAAATGCTACAAAATATTTGCAGTGGTGTAAATAGTATGATCATCAGATCATGTAAGAAAAACTAAAACGTACGACTGCAGCTTTTTACGAAATAAACGGTGTAGTAAAAATATATATATTGAAAGAATTCCTTTTCTAAAGCAATTATTTAGTTCAATAGTATATTTTCATGTTTGTGTTAATGTAATAGTTGAGTCACTGTCCAAATTCAAACTGCTAAAAAAAGCTTATATATTAGGAATATATATAACAGTATATTATATAGATATAAAACAGCAATACAAAAAACGCTTTCACCATTAAAAGTCTAAAGTTTCGAAAACGTCAATGCTGAGGTTTATTTTCTTCTATCTGTTTTTTTTTTTGGTTTTTGATAAAGATTTTCTTCTGTCTTCTATTAATGGTTTGTATATCAAGGAAGCACATGTGATACATGTCATTGTTTAGCTATCATCGTGATAAGAAAATTGAAAAGCCTATTCCCTTAAGCAAATAGTGCTAGTTAGTGTATACAGATTTAGTATTTTATTTGTTTCAACTTACACAGAGTTAAAAATAGAAAAACAAAGGCATAAATAATAATAGAAATCTTTATAAAAAAAAATAATAATAGAATTTCAATTAAAAAAAACAACTGAATTATTGGTATTTTTATTAAATATCAAGAGTCGGGGGAAGGAGGGTAAATAAATAGGAGAAGAAAATAATAAAAAAAAAAAAAAAAAGAGAAAGCGAAGGTATGGATTAGTTTAAAGGAGAGGCCTCTGCTACGTTTTAGGCTTTGAAGTGATACAGAAGGCATAGATTATTTTCACCATCACCATCACTAAATTCACCATCACCGCCACTTTCAAACTATAACCCACTACTCTTTAGTCTTTCTCTCAACCTAGAAACAGAGTTCAATTCTCTGTTTTCAATCTGTTTCCTGATTTTGATGATTCACTAGCTCTCTTTCATTCTGTTTCACTTCTGCATTTTGGAGTTTTCCGGTGAGTTTTTTTTATTCTTACTCTTCTGGTTTCGATTCGACATTTTCGCTCTGTTATGTGCTTTGAATTCGAGATTGGTTCTACTAAATTTATTGAGCTAATAGTTCATTAAAAAAAAAAATAGGTATAATCGGCGTCGGTGACTTTTGGTTTTTGAGATGTGACTGTTGAAAAAAAACGTCGGTGATTTGGTTTGTTTACTATTTTCGAGGTTTATTTTTGTGGTCTAGTGGTGATTTCTCGTCTGCCATTTTTGTTTGGATTTTTAATCGTGAAGTTACTGATTCTAGTAATGGCCTTTGTCGCCTTTCTCCGTGAAATCGGTTTTTGGAGGTATTCGTTCCACTTTCTAGATTCCCTTTTTTTTTTTTTTTGTGTGTGTGTGTTGTTTCTGTTTCATTTACAAGTGTTCAAACTTCATCGAAATCAGACTTTTTTTTGTTTCTGGATTTTTTTATCGAATTTTCCCAGTCAATTGCGATCGTCGGTACTCATTGCTCTGGATCTCTACCTTTTTTTTAAGTGTTACTTGTTTTCCTTCTAATTTTGAGTTTATAATCTGAATGTTGAATTGTTTTTGGATTACGAAGAAGAAGAAGATGGATCGTAAGAGTTGGCCATGGAAGAAGAAATCCTCAGAGAAATCAGCTACTGTCACAGAAGTTGTTAATCAGGTACTTAATCTTAATTTGCTTCATTGAAATTCTAAGATTTGAGTTTTTATTTTATTTTGAGTTTCTTTCATAATTATTCATTCAAAAAAAAAAAAAAAAAAAAACAGGAGAATGGGAAGAAGCCAAGCTACATCCAGATCTCACTTGATCAATACTCAAATCTAAATGGTTTGAAAGATGAAGTTAAAAAGTATGAAGAACAAGTTTCAAACCTTGAAGATCAGATCAAGGATTTGGATTTGAAGCTATCTACAGCAAATGCAGATATTACAGCCAAAGAGGTTTTGGTGAAACAGCACTCTAAAGTTGCTGAAGAAGCTGTCACAGGTATGAACACAACAAAGGCTGATGATGAAAGACGAAATTTGCATGTACGTGTTTTTAATTGATAATTTGGTTTTTGTTTGTTTCAGGATGGGAAAAAGCTGAAGCAGAAGCATCGGCTTTGAAAACTCATCTCGAAACTGTTACACTTGCGAAGCTTACTGTTGAAGATCGAGCAGCGCATTTAGATGGAGCTTTAAAGGAGTGTATGAGACAGATACGGAGTTTAAAGGAAGAAAATGAACAGAAGCTGCGTGATGTTCATATTACTAAAACCAACCAAATGGAAAAGCTTAGAGCTGAGTTTGAGTCCAAGATTGGGGAATTTGAGCAAGAACTGCTTCGGTCTGCGGCTGAAAACGATGCGCTTTCGAGATCGTTGCAAGAGCGTTCAAACATGCTTATGAGGATAAGTGAAGAGAAATCTCAAGCAGAGTCTGAGATTGAGCATCTTAAGAACAATATAGAGTCTTGTGAAAGGGAGATTAATACTCTCAAGTATGAAACTCATGTGATTACCAAAGAGTTGGAGATACGAAACGAGGAAAAGAATATGAGTATGAGATCTGCTGAAGCAGCAAACAAACAGCATTTGGAAGGTGTTAAGAAAATTGCAAAGTTGGAAGCTGAATGCCAAAGATTACGTACTCTGGTGAGAAAGAAACTTCCTGGTCCTGCAGCACTTGCACAGATGAAAATGGAGGTTGAGAGTTTAGGCAGATCAGATTATGGAGATAATCGACAGAGAAGGTCACCGGCCAGACCGTCTAGTCCTCTCATGTCTCCAATGTCACACATGTCTCAGATTTCAGAGTTCTCGCTTGATAATATACAGCAAAAGTTCCATAAAGAGAATGATTTGCTCACAGAGAGGTTACTGGCTATGGAAGAAGAAACAAAGATGCTCAAAGAAGCTTTGGCAAAGCGTAACAGCGAGCTTCAAGTGTCGAGGAACCTCTGCGCTAAGACAGCTAACAGGCTTCAGACTTTGGAAGCTCAAATGATGAGTAAAAGTCCAACCAAACGTGGCTTTGAAATGCCTGCTGAAATCTTCTCTCGTCAAAATGCAAGTAATCCTCCTAGTATGGCTTCAATGTCTGAAGACGGAAACGAAGATGCTCGAAGCATCGCTGGCTCTTTGATGTCTGAACTCTCTCAATCCAACAAGGATAGAAACAGTGCTAAGATCAAGAAGACTGAGAGTGCTAACCAGTTGGAGCTTATGGACGATTTTCTAGAAATGGAAAAGCTAGCTTGTCAACCAAATGACTCAAAAGCAAATGGTGATCACTCAAGTGCTGATTCTGAAGCTGAAGAAAAGACTCTACCAGCAACGCAACTGAAGAAAAGAATCTCCACTTTGCTTCAAACTCTTCCCAAAGATGCTGCATTTGAGAAGATTTTGGCAGAGGTACAATGTGCAGTTGAAGATGCTGGTTGTGTTAAGCTGCCTTCTAAATGTAATGGAGCAAATGTAAACGGTGTTTCAGAAGAAAAGGAGATAGCCATGTCAAATGAGACCACAGAGGAAAAAGTTACAATTGTCGAGGTAATAACTCAAGAATTGGCTGATGCTCTTTCTCAGATTTACCAGTTTGTTTCCTATCTTTCAAAGGAAGCAACGGCGTGTCAGGACACGTTTTCTGAGAACACAACTTTCTCAACAAAAGTTCAAGAGTTCTCAGTCACATTTGACAGAGTCTTGAGCAAGGAGAAGACTTTGGTCGATTTTGTGTTTGATCTTTCACGAGTTTTAGTTGAAGCTAGTGAACTAAAAATCGATGTGTTGGGATTCAACACATCTGAAGTGGAGATTCACAGTCCAGATTGCATCGATAAAGTCGCTCTACCGGAAAACAAAGCACTTAGAAAAGATTCATCAGGTGAGCATTACCAGAATGGTTGTTCTCAGAGCTCTGATTCAGAGATTCCAGATGATTGCGTTGAACCAAAGCTCGCAGCTTTTAAATTTACATCAGAAGAGTTTGAAGGATTGAAACTTGAGAAAGAAAAAGCAGAGACCAAACTTGCAAGCTGTGAAGCAGATCTTGAAGCAACTAAGTGCAAACTACAAGAAACAGAGCAACTTCTAGCTGAAGTCAAATCAGACTTGGAATCTGCTCAGAAGTCTAATGGCATGGCCGAGACTCAGCTCAAATGCATGGTGGAATCATATAGATCTCTTGAAACTAGATCATCGGAGCTGGAAATAGAGTTGAGTTCTCTTAAAGGCAAAATTGATAACTTAGAAGATGAGCTCCACGACGAAAAGGAAAATCACCGAGAAGCTCTAGCTAAATGCCAAGAACTCGAGGAGCAATTACAAAGGTAACATTACACTAAAGCATTACTCTCTTTTTCACCATAAAATCTCTAAACTTCTTCTCTTTGCTGCAAAACTTCAGAAACAACCAAAACTGCCCAGTTTCTTCAGTAACCGAAGCTGATCCTAAAAGCAAACAGGTAACTTTCAAAACAGACCCAATTTATGATCTAACAGAGATTTCGGTTTTCAATTTACAACTCCTGACATTGAATGTTCACAGGACAATGAACTAGCGGCTGCTGCAGAGAAGCTAGCAGAGTGTCAAGAGACCATATTACTTCTCGGGAAGCAACTCAAATCCATGTGTCCTCAAACAGAGCAGGTTGCTTCTTCTCCAAGCCATGAACAAGCCCTGAACCCTGAAGAAGACGAATACGCAACTTCCCCAAATCCTCAAGACAACAACTTGAGTTCGCCTTCAGACAAGGAATCACCATCGATGACTACAATGAGATCTCCAGTAGCGTCAAAACATAGACACACGAAGTCAAACTCATCATCGTCCTCATCGGGACTTACTCCTGAGAAACACTCTAGAGGATTCAGCAGGTTCTTCTCCTCTAAAGCAAAGTAAAATAATAAAAAAATAAAAAAGTATAAATCTAACTATGTTGTATTTTGTATATCGTATCTATTGCTGCTATATATATGGGGTTTTTTTTTTTTTTCCTATGTGGGAATGTTATTTTAACTTTTAGTTTTTTTTTCCTTTCTGTACTGACAACAAATCTGGTGTTGAATTCTACGGCGTGTAAATGTCAATCTATCTACCCATCTCGTTTTCTCATTTCCTCTGTTATACTTATATATTTTCAAAAATCTAATTTCATAAGATACATTAATTTTAAAAATACAAATCCCATCTTTTCTTTTCTTGTTCTGTAAAGAAAGAATTGGTTTCTGATAGGCCACTCAAATCTCAGTTTTGGACGTGGCCCGGTCCACTTGATTCGTCCTCATGGCTACTCCTTTTGTGAAGCTAATGCTTGTCAATCGCATCAGTGTACTCTTTTTCAGTCAAGTCATTTCTTTTTCTGTAGTTAAGATAAGGAAAGTAAGCATTATACTATTCTAAAAGTTGATGATATATTAGTTCTGAAATCACATCTGGTCGGTTGGAAAAAAAAAAGAAGTTCACGTCTCTTCGAATGTACATGAAAGTGAGTTTCGACGCCAACATTTTTCTAGTAATTATCATAAATAATTTCGAGTTTAAAGGCCGGCAACAAAAAGTCATGTGGTTGAATTTTATGTGGTTGACTGGTTGCCAATAAACTATTATAAATAAACCCAACAACAAAAGTCTCACAGATGAACATTCCGATGGATTGATTAGGGTTAGTGCAACAATCCTAATTCCTAATTGTGGAACTATACCTTTTTAGCAATTAGAGATCATTTAATTTAAGCATAATCATTTTTTTGACAGTTTAGCTACCGCTTGATTTAATAGGTTTATAACATGATTTAAGGTTCGACCTAGATACTATTACGTACATCGGTTTCTTACCCTATATCAATTCAAAAAACTTCTTCTATACTATACTATGTAATTAATTAATCATTTACTTAGACTTAATTACCAGTGATTCTTCTATTCTTTTCAACAGTTTCTATTAAAATCTTTATATGATTTAAAATTGGTATGTATAAAGGATTTGCTGATCATGCAGACGTTATTGAACAAATGATTAGCCAAATAACTAATTCTACACAATCTTTGGAGTTATAAACTAATAAGATGCATTCTCTTGCTTATTGTAAGTGTCTAAAATTTCTGAAATTAAATTTCAATATTAAATACTGTAAGTTAAATGATTCGATATGATCGTATGTATATTCGTAAAAGTTATGGATTGCATTGTTTTAGATATAAGTTATAACCATATAAATATTCCATCGGAAAATACAGAATTCTCATGAGTCAGCCGCTGAACAAATATATTTTACATTTAACTTCATGTTTGGTTGGTACAATATTTCCGAGAGCTGATGTCTGTCTTCATACCTAAAGACAATATGCACAGACCTAACTACATGTGTTGATGATACTCAGATTCGTATTTTTTCGAAAGAAGCTACAAACTATTCGACAGATTAAACTGACCGTTTTTAAACTTTCTCCCGAAACATATTTAATCTAATCTTAATTAGTTACTTCTGAAACTCAGACAAGTGTCTGTGTGGATACTGTTTCTGTTAAGTCATTGTCATTGAAGACAGCTAATATTAAGAATTGGGTTTAATTTGTCTTACCATTATCCCTAGTTCCCTACATAATAATATTCGATCTGCACTAGAAATTAAGATTTGCTCAACCAAAAATAGTAAATATTCTGACTATGCATATTGAATGTATTATATACCATGTGGCTTTGCTGAATATTCTTGTCGCTTATCTCTCTTTTGCTAACTTTTTTTTTTGTTTTCTCGGGTTTTTATGTTACCTAGTTTTTCTTACATCGATTAGAAATTGTATGCGTTATATACCCACCTTACTTACAGTAATTATTAATTACTATATCTGATTTTTCTGATAATAATTCTACGTTCACGATGACAAGTAGACAACGGCCAAGTCCTTCAAAGGAATTCAATACATTTCGTTATAATTGACTTAGGTATATTAACGAAACACATTCGCAGGCATCATCATCATGTATTCGTATTTTTCTATATCAACAAAACCGTATAGAATTTAAATTTTCGTTTCAAGGGAAGTAGGAAAAAATGCTTTCAACAAATTGGTAGTATATCGGTTATTAAAAGTATTCAATTTAAGGGATTTTGAACAAACAAATTCTGCGAAATTTTGTTGGATAGTTGACCTGATTATAAATCCAATAATGTTTCAGCTAATGCACATTCAATGGCTCTCCAGTGTTTTAGTCACTATATGGTCGATACACATTCACTAAAATCACTATAGGCCAACCATTTTGGTGGCAAATTCATAGTATTAAAACGTCGGCTTTTATATGAAAATCATTACAAACGTGGGAGTCGACTTCTTATCTATTGGACAAAATTAATTCTATCTTTTTAGTATTTTTAAAATTTATGACAAATATCTATAGCATAATAATTTGTGTTAGTATTATTGCTATATATCATGATTTAAGTTTGACTATGTAGAACGCATGTTGTTGATTTATCGATAACAATATTTGACAACTAAAACGGACCTAACATAATTTAAAACAACTAAAGTGAGAGAAATGGATTTAAAAAGGAAATTTTCAATTTAAAGTCAAAAAATAAACGAGGGATATATTCGTGATTTAGAGTTTACTCAATAGATTAGGTTTTTTTTTTTTTTAACAAAGATTAGGCTTTTGTTAGTTGTTTAATTAGGCTCATTAATGACTTAATGGTACACCATAAAAAAAAGTTCTAAATATTTACACCACATAATTTATTTATTTTTGTTTTTGATCAAGCCACAACCTCAATTATTATACTTTTAAGGTTGACCTATTTTGTAAAAAAAAAAAAACTTTTAAGGCTCTCTAGAGTCTCGAGTTTGAATCGTCAAACATTTTCGTTAAAATATGTTGGAAGAAAAAAAAACAAAAAAAAACGAGAGTTGTTTGTGCAAGGTTTTAAGGAAACTCGACCGTCCATTAAGTACCGTACGGTCGGAAGAAGTGACATTTTTGATAAAAAAATAAGAGAACTAAATGAGAGCGCATGCGATGATATCTTTAAACCTTACGCTAAATCTGATCCGTCCAAATATTTAAAGTGGGCCATCACTTACAATTCTAACAGTTTTTTTTATAAAATGTGGATCCCACTTGCATGTGCTATTTCTCAGACATTGCCATGACACCTCCAATGTATATTTTTTTGTGACATCCCAATTTAATACTCCCTCCGTAAAAAAAAAAAATGTCTTAGAAAAAAAATTTGTTTCATAAAAATAAATATTTTGTGTTTTTTATGCAAAAATTATGTAATATTTATTGTTTTGTTCCTATTAATTATAAATAAAATAAAGAAAATAATAATATTTAATTATAAAGTATGGATATTTTAGGTTTTATCAAAAAAAATTTAATATGTGTATAACTTTAAAAATTTATCTTTTTGGAACAGAGAGTATATTTTTTGATCGTCGGTGATACCAATTTCTAAACCAGATACTTTAAATACTTTTCAGGATCTAAAGAAATATACAGTGTATATCCTTGTCATGATTCTGAAATGGATCCAATGTCATTGATTTTTTTATTTAATTGACAAACAAAAAAGGATTCTGAAATGAATATTTCAAATTTTCAATACTTTCTCAGACTTTTATTTATTAGTTTACCAGTTTTAACTTTGAACTTTAACGGCTTAAAAACTGCCGATTCCAAGAGAAGGCATCCTTGGGATTAGTTTCTTGACGAGGTCGTAGCACCGTAACGTTCTAATGTTAAAAAATAAATAAAGCCAAACTTGACGAAACAAATTATATCATATTATATGCAATTAAAAACTCCACTCCTGGGAATGAAATGAATTTATACTTCTTCATATGTTACCAAGTCTAGATCTTTGATAAGATATAATAGAATGTATATACTGATTCGTTATATTAAGATTCTTTAAATGGAAAATATCGATATCATGCAAGAATGCATTGAAAATGGACAAACATAATTAATTATAAAGAAGAAAAAAAGCATTCACTGATATTATATAATAGCCCCTCACAGGGTTGTACACAGATATAATAATAACACCACCACGAGGAGAAAAATTATCAGACTATTTGCTTATTTTCTCCCTACAAATCTAAGATAATAACCTAAATTATACATCACTCTTAGAGGCATCTCTAGAGGTTAGTCACATCTCGTTCTAATAGAAACACTAACCGAAGTGTACCCCTAAATATATGTTGATCGAATCATAGAGGTGATGAGAGATTTGAAAGCTACTTCCTCACAAGGGATAGTGAGGCCCATGTTGTGATCGAAACCAAACTCTTCCTCAGCTTGTTGTAGAAGAACCTGAAACTCGGGTTGGGTCAAAAACGAAATGGGTAAGACGTACCTGACCCGATTGCCTCCTACGTAGACCACGAAGTGACCTTTGGGAACATCTAGAGGAAGAGAGTCTCCATCATGTTCGTGTTCGTCGTTATATTCACTGCTCTGTTTCTTCCCCAAACTCGAGCACCTCTTCAGGAGTTGCTTTATCATAGTCCTTTGTGTCAGCTTGCTCCGGGTTATAATCAGCATTGTCTTTAAAACTCCTCGGAAGTGAAAAGGGGTGTTCTTTGTTTTTGTGTTTGAAGATCTTTGTTTTGTGTTCTTGTTGTGAGTGGCTTTAGGAGTCAGGAGAGAGTGAAGAAGGGTTTGTTGAATGTTGAGTGTGTTTTGGGGGTATTTATGGACGGTTTCGTTAAATATGTATGTATTATTTTATTTTTTTTTCCTCCGGATCCGTTTTTTTTAATGAAGCTATACTACTTTATTATATTAGAAATACTGTGATGAATATGAAAGTCACTAGACATATCACATATCCTAGATTCCTAGTATTGGACTGGGTCAATTTCTTAGAAGGTTTTGAAGAAAAGGAGATTATTTCGGTGTTGTTTATATATGAGTATGGTTGTAACATCCAGAGACGATCCTAGCTAGGCTTGGCAATTAGCATAGCGTTGAAGTCCATAAAATGAAGAAGAGAGCGAGAGTTTTATAATTTATACCTCACATAAGGATATTTAAAATAAAATATAGTAAGTCAACAATTAGTAAACCATTTCTTCTTTTTGTTGGTGCGTTCTTGGACCACAAAATTCTCAGGCCAGCTTTGGTATCATCTTTGTATAAAATGTAAAAATATTATTTTTCAACCTTTGTACATGTGTGCATGTATAGACGAAGGGGTGATTTCGAGGCGTGGAGTTAAAGTTATACTCCATGTGTTTGTCTGTTACTTACGGAATAGATATTTGTGGTACGACTTTTATTTATTTGTCAATTCATTGTACGCTTACAGTATTTATACATATACTGTCTTCTTTAGTGGAAGTTAAATATTATATTAGTTCCGGAATTGAGAGAACTTGGAAATGAGATAGCGACTTTTGGTGGATCTGGTTTAGTTTTAAAAGGATGGCAAATCTAAAATGTGATAAAACTTTGGGTGAATGCAAATCAATGGTACAACGACATAGGTTGTATCTAACTTTCAAATTAGATTCAAAATAACAAAATTTCTAACTAACTTCCGAGTTACACCAAAAAAAAAAAAGTAGGCCTAAATATACTTTAGCTATCAACATGTCCTTATAAGCACACATTTTTAGCTTTAGTACTAATAACCAAATTATGCAAAATAATAGAGCTGGAAAGTTAGACCCCACGCACGCGTATGAGGATTTTAAAATAGATAATAGTTTGTTTGCATGTCTACAATACAATACTTGAAAGATAACAAAACTCGACGTATTTTCTTGAAAAATAATAACTAAAAATAGGCTAGTGATAGCTAATTTTTCCGAATTTCAGTAATTTTGAATGTAACTAGTTAAGCAACCGCTGCTTACAATTTACAAAGAGTGGAGGCCATGACGTGTATTTGTTTTGTATTTCAGGTTTCAACATGTATAAACTGGGACAAATTGATGATTAGTAGCTAAACTTCTTTTTTAAATCATAATCCGAAATTTTATACCCACCGTCAAAAGGAACATTGGCTATACTCTCTATACGTAGTAGCCATTTGAGCCCTAGCTAGATGGCTGAAACATAACAAGACATTACTGATCAACCATAACTATTTCATGTCCTTTCAAAATCAAACAACTTCAACAAAACACCAGAAATACCCTTTTCCGACAGCTTTGTGACGGATTTTTCATGGTGATCCATCGGAACTCAAAGCAGTTCGACGATATTGTCTTCCTTTGTTCTCGCATTCTCGTTTGTATGATCAATTTCTGAAAAAAAAATGATGTTATTTGCTGAAACTAATAGTTATCATATATTAGATTCTGTGGCATGGTGACACCATCGCAACTCTAGCTAGCAGTGTGTTATGTAAAGTGCTACTACACAGCATTATTGAGTATGCATGCACACCATTAACATATCATATTCTCTCCAAAATGACGTTTCTTTTCTCATTTCGAATTTAAGAAAAACTAATTTTACAGAAACCCATCTAAACCACAACATCAGCAGACAGAAACAAAATGTCAAACACAGTTCTTTAAAGAATCTCCAGCACCTTGAAAGAAGAAGGAAGAAAGCACAAAATCCGCAATAAAGATTCCGACAAGAGACATGACAACTGCTGAAGTTGTAGATTCTCCAACACCTTTAGCTCCTCCTGTCGTGGTCACTCCCCAAGAACAACTAATTACCGATATTATAGCTCCAAACACCTGAGATTTTATCATGGCACTGATAATATCCCATGGTCTAAGCGCTCGATGAGCCGAGTCCATGATTATGTTAATGCTAATCCCGTAAACCGCATCAGAGAGTAGAGCACTTGAAGCCATACCAACAGTGAAACACATGAGTGTCAGAAACGGTAGAGCTAGACACGAGGCGATGACTCTTGGTGTGATTAGATAATCAATCGGGTCTGCTCCTAAAACACGGAGTGTATCGGTTTGCTCTGAGACTTGCATAGTCCCTAGTTCAGCTGCAAATGCACTTCCCATTCGTCCAGCAACAACAATCGATGTAATGACTGGACTTAGCTCTCTAGAGAAGGCTAAAGCCAAGACACCTCCTATAGATCTGTTTAGACCTAGCCTAGTGAATTCTCTAACGAACTGGATTGTGAAAGCCATGCCAACAAATGTAGAAGTCAGAAGACAAACTCCTAGAGATTTTGGTCCTGTTCTCTCCAGCTGTTGAAGAGTGTTTCTCCAATGAATTTTACCTTTAAGAATCCGGAGAACGACTTGTCCTGCAATGATTGGTACTGATAAACCTCTCCATATGTATTTAGAAGGTGACCAATTGCTAAATGGAAGCTCGGCTTCTTGAGTTGATGCGCTATTTTCAGTAGAGGTTTCTTTTTCCAACATAGACATGGATGGGTGATTGTCATTATTAGCATTCAAGTTCACATATAATCTTCTTTGCCGTATCAGACTCGAAATCCCACAAGATCGAGTTTTTCCATTGAAACCAACTTGACAAAGCTTTGGGGACTTAATACTGATCGAAGCATCACTTCTTGGAATGCTTCTACACAAAGCAATGTTTTCAAGAATCAAATTTTAGAATCAATCTGAATATGAAGGAAATGAGAAAAGCTTTTAAAACTTATCCTTACACAAAATACCTATGAGGGAAACTAAACGATTGATGGATACAACAAGTCTGCATCATTGTTGTCTCCTTCGTCTTCTTCACTGAGCTCTAAATCAGCTAGTAAATAATGATTTAGGCACCACGTTAAACGAGATTAGCCTGTCATTATGAAGCAATAAGCGAGATTTAACATCGTTATCACTCAATGGCGCTTTTTCAAACATATTTCGGATGACGAAAAAAAAAAACATATTTTGGAATAAACCCAGAATCGAAATTGAATTGATTTAAATCGCAGCTAGAGAAAATAAGACAATCAACAGATACATAACGAACAATGAATCAATCTCGAACGCAGCCAATTTTCGAATCCAATCTAAAACTTAAAAGATTTTGTACTCACTAATCTAATTGAAATATCTTCTTACTTTGAGATCGACACAAAACTTGAAAAGAGTAACTACAACTATGAATTAAAAGCATAATATAAATCATAGATTACAGGAAACTTACGATTTTAGAAACGAAACCAAGCTTGCTTGAGAGGATTCATCGAGAGAGAAAGAAAGTAACACAGAGCCAACAAGAACAATGACCAACACTCTCAATCTTTTCTCCCCAAAAAAAAACACACTGGGCCGTAAAGCCCAATAGATTAATTTACAATTAAAACTTGGGCTTAAGCCATTCACATCTGGTCCACTTGTACTCGAACACATTATTATATATTTTTTTGTAATGTATATGAATGAATAGGTTGTCACGAATATCGAAAGGAAGATTTATGATCTACAAAAGGTGTGTGAGAGTGAAAAATAGAAATGGTGGTGGTCACGTGACAGTAAGTCAGTGTAACCTTTGCGGAGACAACAACGTTAACTTTTTCTTAAGCCGGTCCGTTCTTTAAAAGCACACTCTCTGTATAATATATGCCTCTACGTTTTTTTATACTCACATTTTACCCTATTCTACACTACAAACCAAAACACTACGTCTCCTACACAAAAAGTGAATGCAAGCATTTAGTACAGAGTCTCACTTCTATATACGTAAAAACAAAAAAGGTAGTAGATGATCTTTTCGAAAAATAAATTAAAAGCAATACGTTGATTTAGACAATAACTTATGCATCTTACAATGAAAGATAATCGATATTTGTATGAATGTTCTATATTAATTAAATTTATGTTTTACAGTTTTTAGGGTTTTCGTATTTTGTTACAATATAGATACGATGTTTACTTGTTTAGGTCTCAGTATGAACACTCAATTGATTTGATTGATATAAAAGGTGTTATATATACGTATAATATAGTAAGTATATGCATTAAAAATATAGAGAGAAAGGAAGCATAATGTGATGCATGTGCATTGGATGGGCATATGGGGCCCGCGGGCTCTAGAAGGCCCATAAAGCTAAAAGAAGAGGAGAGGACCACGTGGCAGGGGGCTAGCTAGTTCTACAAGTGGAGTTGATACTAAGAAGTAAGAAAGTAGGAATGAGTTGAATCTCGTGATCGCACTGTTTCTACTATTGGCAATGCAGTGTTGCTTTCATCTAGGGTTTCAGAACCTAGCCCTCTTCCTTCTCTTTTTTTTCACTTTATTTTTCTCACCTATCCAACGATACATAAATCACACTACCACGACAACTTATGTACGTGTCTTCTGTAGAATTTGTAAAGCAGGTTAATGAATTTCATTTTCTTAATTGGAAGTTCTAGTTATTGTCTTCTTTTTTTTTCATACTCGGTTTTATCTAGACAATGTACTTTTTAATAAATGTATATTAAAAGGATAGTTGAATTCCATTTTCTAAGTATTAATTCCGTGAATTGACATAATATACAAGAATAAAGTTTATATATCTTAACTTTAGCAAGAAGCTTTGAGTCACTTCCTTCCTTTATTCAACAAGACAAAAAGCCATTCGAGGCGGAAAGAGCATAATTATCACTTAGCTTTATGCTAAAAAAACTGATGGTCCCTGCGGAATGTGGAGTGGAACCTTTAATCTTATGTTAATTTTGATAAAATCTACGTCCATTTATTTTCTTCTAACATCTTGTTATCATAATTCTAATGCGACTAGAGAAGCTATAATTTCGTGCCAATACGGCACCCACCACGAGTTCATTCTCAAAATATAAGAACTTATTGTTAAAAATCTGAAGATACTTGTATCAAAAAAAAAATCTGAAGATACTAGGCTCAATCTTAAACTGATGGTCACTAAGGAGAGTGGAACCTTTATTGTTATGTTGATTTTAACAAAATCTACATCGATTTATTTTCTTCTAACATCATATGGTGGGACTGCATCTCGTATCTCTCCACCTTCTTGTTATCATCATAATTATAATGAGATTTAGAGAAGCTAGAATTTTATACCAATACCGCCGGGTGTACTTAGTTCATTCTCAAAATTAAGTTTTTTCTTTTTAATCTGAAGATTCCAGGCTCAGTCTTAAACTAATTTTAGAGTCTACCATCGCTATGCATATATAAATTTCCTAGTGGCCACTAAAAAAAATGTATCAAACAAAACTAGGTTTATATATAAACGTGACAGTAAGAAATCACAGTTTAACTATTATGCGGTACAATTATATAAATATATCATTATCTATTAGAAAAATGTGTATAAACTGAACCAGTCTCTTTTTGTAATCTCTAATCCAATTTCTCTCTTTTTTTTTATCATCTCGAAACCAATTTATTCCCCCCCCTCCTATTTGTAAGCTTATGAGCCAGAAACAATATCTCAGTAAATTGTTTTTGTTATCAATATATATGAGCCAATCAACAAGACAAAAACAATGAAGGAGCATGTATATACCAGCTAGCAAGGATAATGATTGACTTCTAGTCTTAGCTTTTAAGAGAGAAGGTAGAGAGAGGAAGTTATGGTGAGCACAAGGCTCGAGATTGAGAGACAAAGACATAATAATTGGGACTTCTCTTCTTCTATAAATTTCCCCAAACAAGTCATGCACTCCTCAGTCCTCACCGATCTCTACTTGCCTTTATGTGTGTATCGACAAATCATAGTAAGATCATGTTGCAATAATCATTTGTAGTTTACCACTAAAACCTGCCTCGAATGCTATATAATTTGCCATAATTATTTCAGAGCACGCAACACAAGTTACACAATTTGCAGTTTAATATGCTATATATATAACATTGTCTCTGTTTATTTTATACGATGTGTTAGTTAAAAATAACATATGAATTAAATTTTAAAAACTATATATATCGTTTCAAGTAATGATAAAATATGAAACTATAAATGGCAAACTGTAGTCATTTTTTCATTATGGAAGTTTCGTAGTAGAATAAACTGAAAATCTCATCAAACAGTTTAAACGAGTTATTTCTTTTCACCTGTGTTTAGTTATGTTATTTTGTCTTCTAATTTATTTCACATTTTACCATTGTTTCGCCATTTTTTACTGTCATCACTCATCAATTTATCAGTCGATCTTTTCGTACGGATACTTCACAAGATATCACGAGTAGTTAACATCGTTTTTAAGAAAAATAAGTAGAGTATCATCTGTGTATCAAATCCAAGCTAGGTAGCTTCTCATCGAGCGTAACAAAAAAAAAGAAAGAATAGAAAATAATCATGTGTAGAGTCGAGAAAAGACAAAAGGGAGATTAGGCAACTAGTTTAATCATGACGATCCGTAGACCGTAGTCATCAAAGTTAGGAGTTCATGATTTTAATTCACATAATACGACTATTTAGTTTACAAAAACAATTACTACATGTGAATGAAAGATACTCCCGACTCCCTTCGTAATTACACTTGATTTTATTAGCGTCCATTAGAAACATGGATATTTGGATCTGGATCTATTAAAAATTAAAACCAAAACCAAAACAAAAAGTATCAAAAGAATATTTTGGAAATTGAAAATTTATTCTTTAACTATATAATATTTTAAGATAAAATCTGATAAGCATATTAAACAAATAATTGCTAGCTAATTATAATATTCTATAGAATTCAGTCATCTTATTTCTGGAGCAAATCTCAGATAATAATTCAACCCTCATCTTCCAGAAGACAAATAATAGTACTAACTACTAGTCATTTATCAATTCCTTTTAAAGCTTAATTGCTGCTAACGCATAACCCATGATGAAATGTTTTTATTTTTAGTTATGGTTGTTATTTGAATTTTTGTGGACGTTGGTGAAGAATGGTTTGCGCATTTTATCTTTTATTTATCGTGTATTAAATGGTCGGTTGATAACGATGTTTTTGCATCTCCGATAAGTCAAAATCTCAGTCATTGTCTTGAGTCGTTACTTTACTGAACTAAAATTAACACTTTTTTTTTGTTTTTGGGGGAAGTGACAAACTAAACTTAACACTAAACTGAGATAAACAAAAAATATGGATATTGAGACAGCATTGTTTTTGTTTCTTAAAGATATTTAGAGAACAACATTAGTTTTGTATCAAATTCTGCTCATTTTTATCGCTTAAATAAAGAATACCCCTTATCAAAAAAGAAAAAACAATATTAGTTCTAAATCTAGTTTTCTCATTAATTGTGGTATTTTAACACAGCGCTTATATATAAGCGAGAAAGATGACTAAGTTTACACCAATATATTCGTCGACTTTTAATTATGTAACAACGTCAACGCGGCTGCAAACAGTTGTATAAACAGATTGTCTTTATTCGTAATATATTATCGTTGACGAAAAAGAAAAACCATACACCAATGCCTGAAGCTATGTACATTATTACAACCGTTTAGGTGTAATAATTTTTTGTTTGTATTATTAGTATATATCTTGGTATTATACAGGAGCCGAAACGTATTCGAATGTTGCAATAGATTTGGTTTCCGCTTTTTAACAATTATCCATGAATATAACTAATTCAAAAAAAAAAAACAACAAATCAGATACGACAGTTAAAATGATTTAAGTATTGACTTTTGACGCAAAATTTGATAGACTTTAAGTTAATTAATACCCAAATGAAAGCTAAATTACTATTTAACATCATATTGCGCCGCTAAATTACGCGGTTCCACGTGATCAAAGTCCCCGGAGTGGATTTGCTTGTTTGGTCTCACTCTCACGCCAATTAACTTTTTACTTCTATAGTTTATAGACTATGATATCGCCAGGGAGTACTTAATTATACTACGAATCAATATGCTCACGGATTTAAGAGCTATCTACATAAAACGATCCAATGAAGTTAAATTATATTTAAGTATACGATTTTTAATTATAATTCTAATTAAAACCTTTAAACCATTTCATGGAGTAGTTCGGTTCAAGAACGAAGTGAATCCTATCCATCCGTTGGTTGATAATTATTACTCGTGACCTAAAGCTTAGACTATAGGGTTTGCTGTCAAGCAAACATTCATAAAAAAAGACCATTTATTTAATTATTTTGTTTACCCGCATTTTCATAGCACTTGTTAAAGTTTCAATTAAGAAACTCAGTGATAGTTATATTATACTGATTGTGGTTGCATTAAGCTCATGAACGGCATTAGTAATTCCACAAAAGATCATTTTATTTTAGACGATTCAATTTGGGGGTTAGCAAAATAAAGTAAGGAAATACTCTCTCCATTTCAAATTATTAGAATGTTTGACTAAAAACACACTTATTAAGAAAATTAGAAGGGTGTATTGGACTGAGTATTTGGAGAGATTTGAGTTTTAGTGATAAATCACGTGTTATTGAAACATGAATTTTAAAATAACTTTTAAAATCCAGTGTTATTGGTTTAATGATTTTAAATTTTATACTCAAATCTACTGTTATTGAAAACATGATTAGAATTTAATTTAAAAGTTTCATGTGAGATTTGAGGATATTTCTTACTAAAAAATACAAAGACCAAAATCTCATGGTTTTAGGTGAGATTTCAGAAAATTTAATAACAAAATTCTTAATTCACCAAAATTTTACCAAATCATCTCAAAATTCATTAAAACTCAAATCTCTCCAAATATTCAATTCAATACACCCCCCTAAGTTTTTAAAATTAAAATCACCATTAGCCACTTTTTTTTACTTTAATTGATTAGTCTTCCTATTTGCAAAATATAAAAGCAACTTAAATGACTATATTGGATTATATTAAATTAAAATTTATTAAAAAAGTGCATAGATATTTGAAAACATTATTATAAAATGGAACCAACAAATTTAGCTAAAAACTCTTATAATTTGGAACTGAGAGAATATGTGAAAGTAACAAGTTTAATGACATATCAAAATGATATAAGATAATATTTGAAATCTTCTAAATCGTAAGATTAAAAAAAAACAAAAAAATCGCAAGATTTAAGTACATTTGCGGCGTCTTACCTTCGATTAATCAAAAGAAGGAATTAACTATTAAAACGTTACCGCACGAGGCAGCGTTTGAAAAAAATTAAACATTCCATCACGTCGGTGAAATTATGTCAAAGGCCTCTTGGACGAATTTTCAGATTTTACTTTCTTTAACAAAAAGAAAGAAAGAAAATAAATTATGTCAATGACCATCTAATCGTCATCTGATTAAGCGGCAACATTTTTTTAATGGTTATATTATATATAAAAAGTATGGTTTCGGAGTATTGTTCATGTAGATTTGGCTATTAGTATTTAGCACCATGGAGAAAGATAAAAGCATCAGAGAGTGACTGAGCATATATTATATATTCATATACATAACTAGGATATATATAAAACGGAATGGTTTATCAAACAAATTTACTTAAAAATAGCGTCGATAGTATAGTTCTGAAAAATAAAACAAGACATTTACATAGGTTATTATAAGTTTAATTTGTCCATTATATATACATATATATATATATATATTAATATTGTTTGGTAATTTTTAATCAAAAAACAAAAAAAAGGTGTGATATTTAATGTGATAGGGATTCAATGAAACTGGAAGACAACTGTAGAGAAAGTGCCCCATAGAAGAAGATCTTCATAGTACTCTCCATATATCTCTTTACTCTCTCTCTCTCTCTCTCCACAGAGAAGACTAGTAGAAGAAGTAAATTTCTCGAGTTCTTGATGAGGGAGACAATATCTTAAATGATAAAGAGAAAGAGATGTAATAAAACCTTGGCGGCTTTTGCAGTATAGTTTCTTAAATTTCCTCACCATCATTACTCTCTCATCTGCTCCCCAAATCTGCTCCTTTCAAATACCTAACAACACATCTTCAAGTCTAGCTAGAAATTAATGAGCTAGAGAGCAAAATTGAAAAAAGGTAAAACTCAAATCCCCAAAAAATAATTTATTCACAAACCACAAAAACAGTCGTAATTAAATTCTTTCTTTCTCTCTCTCTTTCTTTGGTTTGTGTTTTGTGATGTGGAAGTAGAAGAAAATGGCTGGATTGTTCTATCTAGGAGGGAGAGATCACAACAACAAGCAAGATCACCATCATCATAATCATCATCAAGACAAGGATCATAATGAAGACAAGAGCAATAACTATCTTTATCTATACAAAGACGAGATCTACAACAACAACAAGGGTTTTGAGATTTGGCCACCTCAATATTTTCAACAACAACAACAACATCAACAAAGTCAAGTGGCTCCTCAAACAAATCTCTACTCTTTTGGTACGGTCCCAAGTAGTAGCAATAACAACAACCGGAGTGGTAATCGGAGTTTGTACTTCAACGTCGTCTCCGATCATGAGCCGGTGAGATCCTCTACGGGAGGGTTTACGGTAACGAGGCAAGGAAGCATGAATTGCCAAGACTGTGGCAATCAAGCCAAGAAAGATTGTCCTCACATGAGATGTCGTACTTGTTGCAAGAGCCGAGGGTTTGATTGCCAAACTCACGTGAAGAGCACGTGGGTCCCCGCTGCTAAACGCCGTGAGAGACAGGCCCAGTTAGCTGCTGTGCCAGCTAAGCGGATAAAAGAGGCTAGCTCCGGCGGTGGTGCTGAAGATGATGAAGATAGAGAGGACAATGAAAATGGCGGTGGAGATGGAGGTTGTGGTGGTAGTTCGACTCTTGTTTGCACGCGTGTGGTTAATGCTAATTCTTCAGGTATATAATGAGTTTTTAACATAAGAGTGATCTTTTTTTTTTTTTGAAAATTTGGAAAACATTCAAACTTTTTTCTTTCTAATTAATGAGAAGATATGATTATGAATGTTTTGACAAGGAAGCAAAAAAATTATTTGATTGTGAATGGAGTCCATCGGATTTTTGCTGCTTTTTTTTTCTTTTCTGCTGTTTGATTTTTGATTATACTCTTTTTTCAGTCACTGTTTTTTGGTAAACCTGACGACACAAATATTAGTCGATTTTCAAGAGCCTCGATCTAATTTAACTCACTTTCAAAGATTTATGTTTTTATTCAATATGTGACTGAAAAATCAATACTTAATAAATAAACTAAGCGGCTTTTTAAACAAGGATTTGTTTTCATCCATATATTATTCAAAATTCAGAACTTTGATGGAAGAATAAACAAGGTAAATTATGTTCTGTTTGCTTACAAAGGTAATTAATTACCTTATATAGAAAATAGGGTTTGTTTGGATGTTACAATAATCCTTTATTTTCTTATGAAACTAGGGTTAGAGACAAGTGACTTACCGCCGGAAATAAGTTCACCGGCGGTTTTCCGGTGTATGAGAGTCAGCTCAATCGACGATGAAGAAGAAGAGTATGCTTATCAAACGGCTGTGAGCATCGGAGGACACGTGTTCAAAGGCATTCTCTACGACCAAGGTCCATCAGATCACCACCACCGTTACAGCTCAGCCCTCACCGGCGAAACCTCTCTGCAACATCTTAACCTCTTCGACTCAACCACTTCAGCCGCCACTACAACCGCCATGACCGCCGTTAATAGTAATAACGGATCGATTGACCCTTCATCGCTTTACACTTCGACGGCTCCGTTCAACGCCTTTGTCACTGCTGGTACCACTTTCTTTGCACCTCCTAGGTCTTGAGATTGAAACATTTAGAAAATGCTAAACTTTAAAATGTTTGTGATCAATTATAATAAGTTTTATAATTATCAGAGAAGTACGAGTACAAGAGATGATTAATTTGAGTTGTTTTTGTTGTTGTCGGACAATATGGTGTCTTTTCGTACCTAGCTAGGGTTTGTGAGTACTGATTAACATGCATATTGTACCTTCTTTTTAGAGATAAATCAGAGATTATAATCAAGTTTTTTATTTTATTATGGGGAGAAACAATCTTTAGATTATTACTATTAAATTAATGTCAGAGTTTCAAGTTGATCTTCTGCTTGTTCTTTTTAATGTTTGATATTCCCAATGTGATCGACATATTATCTTCATTTTTTTTGTTGACGATTTTTTTTTAAATAAATAATAGGGGGTGGTTTTAAAAAAGTTTGGTCTTCTGTATAAAATAGGGGGTTTTATTATATAAAAAAAAATGGTTTCCTTCTGTATAAAAATAGGGGTGGGTTTGATAGTGAATTAGCTTTCTGGCTGGTGTTGAACTCGAAGCTGCTTTTTCCCAGTTTATCCGTTTGCTTGCCGGATCTAAACAAGACTTTAACTAGGTTTCGTGTTCCATTGAGCAAACAATTTCAAATCTATTTTTATATATATATATATATATAAACTTTTCTGTTACCCAATCCGATATATATACCCGCAGTAACACAGAGGACCATCATTATAGTTCACAAATCATTTGATATTCTTACATCTATGCAACATTGAAACTTTTATCACAAAACAGAGAGTAGCTAGGAAATTCATCATAACAAAAACTTCCACGCGTGAATCGATTTATATATGTAAATCCAGTCGCATCGTTCTACTGTTTCATATAAGAAAAAACAAATTTTAACTATGTGAATTTTCAACTGTCTGCATAATATTATATCCTAGCTAGTAAATGAGCTTGTTTAGTTTCATTGCATGAAACATGGAAACCGTTTAAAAAAACAAACTGAATTTGGTTCCTTCGCTGATCGGACGACTAAAAGACTAATCCTAAATTAATGAAGTTTTGTTGGCTGGTTCCATTAAATTTTGATTGACATTTATATACAAGTTGTCGTTCTCACATATGAAGATGACGACTTATCGTGGAAGATCGGACGTTAGGTTTAATTGTTGTGAAGAAAAAAACATAAAATTACGAGATGACAATACATTCAGTGCATGTGATGTATTAATTGCTGTAGATGAATGTAAACGGAGAGTATTCTAGGGCATTTAAATCTACTTACTACTTCTCTATAGAAACTTAGCATTTTTAGCTATTTTGATATAACTTGCATGGATGTCATCGATTGTTGGATCTAGGACATGCAAATGTGACCAAGGAGCAGATGGAAGTTTCCCAAATACTATAGTCTAGTTTGTCTGACTTGCGACATGTGATCTGTTCTCGCAATCTCTCTCTATCGCTTGAACTATTTTCAGCTAATTTACATTTTTCTGTTAATTTTCCTGATTCTGCCCCACTTCGTGTTTCGCTAATGCAGCCTCATAGGATTGGTTAGCCTAGTGCTTTAATTGGCAACTAATAAAATGACAAAAATGAAAAAACTTCAGCCAATTAACTTTCTTTGTTTGTTCGTCAACTAAAACAAAATACTTGATAAAGTCAACTGAAAACTAGTTACTAATTAAAGTTTATAAGTTTTTATTTTCCATTTACGTGCATATTTTTGTTTTAGCAATACCTTTCCAATCGTATTAATTAGTATTAGGTTTGGCAGAATTTGAAAATGGATAGAAACAGTTACTTTTTGAAATTGTGGAGAAGTACTTGTTAGTGTTTTGTTTTGATCAACAAATTTAGTACTTGAAATGAAATGGGTCAAGAAGCATAGTAAAAGTCAATGGTCAATGACAATGTAAAAAAGGCCATAGA
>CM051362.1:8253196-8528196 GCA_028015245.1 Cardamine occulta | reverse complement strand
TCAATTTTGTAAACATAGGTTTTTTTATGCATCCCACAACATCTGTATACCTAATTCGATTATGAGTCTATGACTGATATGGCATTTTATTTATAAAACCTTTTTTTCAAAAAGCAAATAAAACTTCTCTATATATCAAACAACGAGCATGTGAAAAAAGTTGGTCCCTTTAGATTTGCTCTTTTTTTTTGGTGTTTGAATAATCTGTAACCAAAAAATTCACCAAAACTCTGGATGAAAATATAAGAAGAATATGGGATAATGAATTTGGCACAGGAGAATGAAAAAATTCTTATTCAACGAAATAGGAAGAGACTTATTCACTTATTTGATATAAGGAAATTACTTAGTTTTCATTATTTAGTGTTTAAGAAATGTGTTAAGAATTCAATCTATAATTACGTAGCGGGCAAAGAAGAAGCAGATGAACAAGAAAAGTCTTACGTTTTAAGCTTTTCTTTATCTTTCTATGATTGTGCTCGATGCTCCGAGTAACATGTACAAATCTCAATATATAGGTTGCCAAAAAGTAAAATGTACAAAACTAAATCCTTCGTGAGAGAGGTTTAATTAAAGGCTACGTACACGAAGGACTCATCATCAATATCATCATCACACGTTCTTTCATTATATTATAAGACTCGCAATTTAGAAACTAACACAGAGAAAGAAACTATTAACTTTTTTTTTACCAATAAAAACCAAGAGAATAAAGGTAGAACTAGAAATCTTTGAATTTGACGTAATTTGCCGCCACGTGATTAGTTACGATTCTCTTTGCGAAGCTTATAAAAATAAACGGCGGCGCTTAAGGCGGCAGTGATCAAGGCAACACCTTTGAAAACATCGAACTCATCATCCATGTCATTGAAAAACATCACCACCAGAACCGACACGATCGGCCACGCAATGACACTGATCACGTTCGAAAACACACTCGAGACGGAGAAGACGAGTCCCACGATCCCAACCCAGTAGACCTGCCAAGAAACGGCTTGACCAACCGTAACCATAACCATAACGTACGCTCCTTTCCCTTTTGAGAACCCATTCATTTCTCTCTTCAAATCGTCTTGCTCGCCGTATATTAGCAGACTCACGACGGAGAGGATTGTAGCGAAGATCGATGAGAAGATTATGACTTTGAAAACGGAGGCGAAACTTGTTTTTCCGGTGGTTGATTCGACGAGTTTGAAGACGTTTTCGATACTACAGAGGAGAAGAGAGAAACAAATGGCGGAGACTAAGACTTTTGCGTAATTCACCTCGGCGAAGGAGGAGGAAGTGAGAGCTCCGGTAATGATTGCTAAGAACAGAGAGATTACAATCCATCTATTGAATTTGATTTTGTTGATGAAAGCTGAGAAAATGGGAGTGAAGAAGAGCTGTGTTGTGTAGATTAGAGTGAAAACACTAAATGGGGTTTCGAGCTTTCTTTGGCCGGAGAGTGTTCCTTGATTCGTCAACAGTACTCCGATGCAACCGGAGAAAGAGAGTATGAGTTTAGTTGAGGATGGATGGGAAGTGATCATTGGAGGTTGTTCTTGACGATGATTGCGTTTACTCTTGGCGGTGAAGATGATGAAAGGGAAGAGGAGGAGAGGGAATCCAACGGTTTTGAGGAGAGATTGAGTCCAAACGCCGCCGTTTTGACGTTTTGCGTTGTTGTAGTCTCTTCGTTGGATTTGGTTATAGTAGTAGAAGTTTTCGAGGAGTTTAGCTATGGATTGACCGGTGATGACGAAGATGATGCAGAGGATAATGGTTGGCCAGTGGATAGGTTTCTGGTTTGAGTTTCCGGTTTGGTTTGAGAGTCCGGTTGAATCTTGCTCGATCTTGATTGGTACATGGACATGTTTTTCTGCAAAATTGAGAACAAAAACAAGAATTGAGAATCAAATAGAGACAATTCACAGAGAGTAGATGATAGTAAGATTGTATATATGGCTAATTATCACCTTGTGGTTTGGTTTGAACTGGCTGATCATTCTTGGCCATGGTTTCAGTTATCTGTGACTGAGCTTGGAACTGAAGTTGGAGATTGTAAATAATTTGATTTCAATATTCAAAGAATCAAATATGGTTGGATAATGTTTAGGAAAAATCTAATATGTGGTGTTTATTCTACTACACAAAGAGCAGAGGGGTCGACATCTCTGGCAGTGTACTAGTTAACTTACCATTACATTCAACTCAATGATTCATTTAATTACGCATATGTTCACTTAAAAAAAATAACACACTTCCAAATATTTCATTGTATAACAAACAGATTAAAATTAAAATAAAATTTACATCAATAACCGAAGCTGTTACTTACACACTTACACACAAATAAACGATTAAGTTACCCACAAAAAAAATTAATGAAAAAATCCCAAATCTAATTAGCCATACGATTCTCTTTGTGAAGCCTAAAGAAATAAGCGACGGCGCTTAAGACGGCTGTAATCAAGGCAACACCTTTCAACACATCGATATCATCATCCATGAAGTTGAAGAAGATGACCACAAGAACCGACACGATCGGCCAAGTAATAACACTGATCACATTCGACAACACGCTCGAGACAGAGAACACGAGTCCCACAATCCCAACCCAATAGATCTGCCACGAAACAGCTTGACCAACCATAACCATCCTATACGAGCCTTTCCCTTTTGAGAATTCGTTCATTTCTCTCTTCAAATCGTCTTGCTCGCCGGCTATTAAGAGACCGACGATGGAGATGATTGTAGCGACGAGGGAGGAGAAGATCAAGACTTCGAAAACAGAAGCGAAGCTTGGTTTTCTAGTTGTTAATTCTGTGCGTTTGAAGATGTAACTGTCGAAAACGTTTTGAATGTTACAGAGGAGAAGAGAGAAACAGAGTCCAGCGAACAGAGCAGCCCATGCGCCTCTTGCGTAATTCTCCTCTGCTTCGTCTGGCTCGCCGCCGAACGAGGATGATAAAGTGAGAGCTCCGGTGATGATAGCTAAGATTACAGAGATTACAACCCATCGATTGAATTTGATTTTGTTGATGAAAGCTGCGAAAATAGGAGTGAAGAAGAGCTGTGTTGTGTAGATCAAAGTGAAAACTCCAAATGGAATCTCGAGTTTTCCCATGGCGGCGAGTCTTCCTTGAACGGCCATGATGATTCCGATGCAAATGTAGATTACGACTAAGGATTTGTAGTGGATTTGATCGGAAGTGATCGGAGGTTGTTGATGACGGCTGCGTTTATTCTTGGTGATGAAGATGATGAAAGGGAGGAGAAGAAGAGGGAATCCAACGGTTTGGAGAAGAGCTTGAGTCCAAACGCCGTCGTTTTGACGGCTTTCATCGTACTCGCTTCGATTGATTTGGTCGTAGTAGAAGTTTTCGAGAAGTTTTGCTATGGATTGACCTACGATGACGAAGATGATTGAGATAATAATCGTTGGCCAGTGGTTTGGTTTCCGGTTTGAGTTTCCGGTTTGGTTCATGAGTGTGGTTGAATCACGCTCGATGTTGATTGGTATCTGCACAAATTGTTCTGCAAAAAGAGAGAAGAAAATTGAATCAAATTTTGTTTGCAAGAAGAGGAGATCAAGAAAGGAGAGATCTGGCTAGTTAATGATTATTACCTTGTGGCTTGGTCTGAAAAATCGGTTGATTGTTCTGAGCCATGATTTGGACTTGATTGTCGGTCGGAGATCTTAAGCGGTTTGACTTTGTAAGTCGGAGGTTTGATTTGGTTGTGTGATATTTTTGAGTTGATGCTGATATTGTTTTTGGTTGGGATAAGGGAAAGAGATGTGTTGTTTATATATGGAAAGAGATGTGTTGTTTTTGGTTGGGATAAGGGAAAGAGATGCAAGAGAAGTCTACCATGGCGGCGTCCTGGTCAATTAAGTGAGATTTTGTCTACGCGTCGTCGTTTTCAACTCTTCCGCGCTGCTTCTTCATAAAAAAAAGTGTGTAAGTTTATATATTCATGTCTTAACAAAATTCAAGCAATAATCGACAAAAGAGATGAGACGATATTCAGGATTCAGTTATTTCTGTCAACGATTTTCATGATTGGATTTCTAATTCGGTTTTTAATTAAACGATTTATGAAGAAAATGGCATTATAATATATGTTTTTTTTGGATGAAAATATATGTATGTTGTTGTTGACTTGTTATTTTCGCCATCGACAAAGAAAGATTACGGGATCCAAACTTCCTACGTTATGGAAATTAGAACAAACACGGTGCCCGGTTTTGGCAGCTCTCGATTAAACAAATCAATGTGCGTGTCGTTATGAAATAGTAGTCTTTACAAATTACAACAATGTTGCATTCCCTTTTATTGAGCTGAAAGTTAGGACTATTACTTATCCATGAAATCATTTCAATTTAGGATTTCAATATATGATTATATTTTTGTGATGATTAAAATATAATCAATTCAAAAGCTGCATGATTAGAAAGAAATTAGAATCAAATTGTTTGCAGTAACTACACAAATTTAGAACTCAGATTTAATAAGCAATTGGATTCTTCAGTGCAAACATTTATCATTCTCAGTTCAAATGTATCTCTTGAGATTTGGATATAACAAGATTGGAAACTAAGAGGGTATTTCCTTTAGTGCTTCTTTTGACAAATTTTACTTAGAATCTAGTCTACAAATTGATGTAAAGCCTACTTGAACGCAATCGCCGTGTTTGACCATTAAAAACGTCCCCACACTGTTTATACGCCGCTAAACCCATTAACCCATTAGATCTAACCTTTTTCAATATTGATGATCTGAAACTATATGACCACCCATATAATACATAAAAGCTCTCAACTAAACTGGACCCATAATTCAAATCACACAAAACGTAATAAACTAAGCCCATATCTTGACAAAGAAAATGAGGCAGCCAAAGTTGTCCATAGGCATAGCTCAACTAGGCATAATTTATCATGTATTAAGAAATTCAAAAAGGCAAAACAAGCTTATCACCTAAACCAGTTCTAGACATGTGTTTTGAATTCCCCAGTTCAACATCAGAGTAATTTAGTACTAAAACGCTATGAGCCATTGAACTCTGATCAAACAAACTTCTATACATAGCATTTTCACAGGCTATTCAACGAAAATGCCAACTCGAGAAGCAAGGATTTGGTATCAAGAACCATACTTGCATCAGTAGACCATTCTACCAAAGATTTGGTATTGAAACTATGATTAAGCAAACTTCTATAGATAACATTTTGACAGGCTTTTCAATGAGAATGCTACTATAGAGCCAATCAAGTAAAGCCAATATTTTTCTTGATCAATCCCAACTATAAACGATCCTATGAAACATCTTCACCATCTAGTTACCTACGTTTCTGAGACTTTACACAAATGATCAAATATAATGTATCCAATAACTTAAAACCGCTGAAGAAAGAAAGACCAGAAATTTCTAAGTACCGATAAAGCTATGGTTGCGATGGGAAGACATCTTTCACTGCAGAAGCTGCAGTCAAGTAATTGAGTGTATTCCTCAACGTCTCCCTCTCTCTCTTTAACCTAGCCGCCGTGTCTTCAAGCTCCAGCAACGCTTGCTGCTCCAATGGAGCTCCTTCAAACGTGCTTCCAACAAAGAACGAGAACGGAGTCGGGAACTGATTCTTCCTCAGATCCTGCGATTCCTTCTCTGGCTTCCCATTCAATCTGTTAGACAATCGAATCACTTCTTTCATCAGAACCTCGACCTCGTTCGCCAATTCGTCTAGATTCTCTTCACCGGACGGTCGATCTTCAAGCCACGTCACCTTCGCGACTAGGTAAGGTTTCGTACGGACGAGATCCGTGACGCGGAATCGTTCCTGGCCTTTACAGATTAGGAAGAATCGATCATCGACGAGCCGCTCGTGTTTGACAATCTCTCCGACGCATCCTACTCCGGCAGCGGAGCCTGATACGGCGTCGGAGTAAACGACGCCGAATCGGAGATCGGATTGAAGAAGCGTTTGCATCATTACACGGTAACGGAATTCGAAGATCTGGAGCGGGATTGTTGCGCCGGGGAAGAGAACGAGAGGTAGTGGGAAGAGAGGAAGCTCGACTAGGTCATCTGATTTGGACGGATTTGCGTTGTGGTGCTTCTCGGAGAACGACGACGATGAGCATCGGAAGGATGAGATGAGCTTACAGCTTCGACGGTTATTATCGCTCCAGTAAGTAGGTGGAAAACGTAGAGGTTTAGGATTGAAGGCGGAGAGATACGGCGGCGTGGATTTGAAGGAAGGAGATGCGACTGTGCTTGGAAGCGCCATTAGAGTGAAGGAAGAGGAGGGTGAGTTGTGGTAAGCCACAAGTGAGCTAAAGATTAAAAATTAATAATGCCTAATCTTATCTCTTGACAAACAAAAAAAAAATAATTCTTATCTGATATTTTTATTTAATTCGTGTGACTATGCGAGCGGTTTGGTATGGTGTGTGTGCATTACATGCATGAGCCCTGTAAGCGAGCCACCGGTCCAGCTGGACACTATTTCGTAGTAACTGTAAATAGGCAGGGGTAATTCTGTCAATATCAATCCCTCTATATTTTTACAGCTGACAGAGAGGAACGGCGGAAGAAAGAAAACAAAGTAGTGATCGGAAATTTTGGTTATTTCCTTGTCTCAGATTCAGAAGAAATGGCAGCTGAAGAGGGACAAGTGATCGGTTGCCACACGACCGATGTGTGGGCTGCACAACTCGACAAAGCCAAAGAATCCAACAAGCTGGTCACGATTTGAATCTTCTTCTTTTTTTTTTTTTGATTTGGGAATTAGGTATTCGTTTTCCATCATGCGTACGATTAGTTGATTAGGTAATGTTTCTGTTCGTGTTTCAAAGATAACATTATGGTTCCGAAAAAATTAGACGAGGTTTTGATTTCGGTTAACGTTTTGAAGTAGATCACAAACATAAAATCGATTTGATCTGCGATTGAAAGCGAGGCATCAGTGAAATGAATCTCTTTCTGTGTTAAGAGTGTTTTTTTTTTTGTGTTCTTCGTTTAGTTATTGTAGATCAGAGTCATCCCTATGTTAAAATTTGATTTGGATATTGCTTAGATTATTCAGACTTCTGATGGTATTATATAATGTCTCATTGTTTTCAGATTGTGATTGATTTCACTGCTTCATGGTGTCCACCATGTCGTGTGATTGCTCCAATTTTCGCGGATTACGCCAAGAAGTTTATGTCAAGTGCCATCTTCTTCAAGGTGGATGTTGATGAGCTTCAGGTGAACACAAAAACCACACTTTCTTTTACAAATTTCTCCACTCTTAAGGCTCTAGAATTATGCTTCAGTGGTGACACAACATTCACTGATAGTAAATACTTGTGCTGTTTGTTTAACAGAGTGTTGCTAAAGAGTTTGGTGTGGAGGCAATGCCGACCTTTGTGTTCATAAAAGGTGGTGAAATTGTGGATAAGGTCGTTGGTGCAAGGAAGGAAGATCTTCATGCGACTATTGTGAAGCATACTGGTGTTGCCACTGCTTAAATCCGTTTGAGGACTTAATAATAATAATAAGGTCTTAAATTTAGCTAATCGCAATGGGGAATATTAGTAAATGGAGATGAATAATGTAGAAGTTAAGGTGGTCTCTAACTGTTTGAGCCTGCACCATATCAATAAAACCATGCTTTTATTATTTGGTCTTTGGCTTTTGCTGATGCGATCTGTTTGATGTTCTTACTGAATCAGTGAAACCAATTCCTGTGAATGATTTGTTCCATGAATATAATTTGAATATCTGAAATCGTGGACTTACAAGAGCTTTATAAACTTCGGTCTCTGCGCTGAAAATTGGATATGTTTTTCGAGCATTCATGTGACACGTGTCAAAATTTGATTGGAAGTTGAAATTCTTATCACGAAACGTTTCATATTTTTGCCAAAGTACCCCATTTACCGAGGTTCTGTGTTCTTCCTTATCTTCTTCGTGAGCTTAGACTCTTATTACTCTGTAATCTGTAAGCTCTCGTTGGAGATTTTGTAAACGAGAAGACTTTTTTTCGTAGAGGCATTCAAGTTAATAACAGTATTTGTTAGATTATGGAGAAGCTCTTTGTACCATCATTTCCCAAAACTTGTTTGAATTATCAAATTCCAGCAAAGATGGAGAATTTGCATGATGTTCATCCAAAATCCAGAAGGAAAAATCTATCGTTCATCAAGAAGAATGAAACCAATATCTTTCCCGACGAGCAATTGGATTACTTGTGTAGAAACGGAAGTCTGCTCGAAGCTGAGAAAGCTCTGGACTCATTGTTTCAACAAGGTTCAAAGCTGAAACGAAGCACTTACCTCAACTTGTTGGAATCATGCATTGATTCTGGTTCTGTTCATTTGGGTCGTATCCTTCATGCTCGGTTCGGTTTGTTTCCTGAACCTGACGTCTTTGTGGAGACTAAGCTGTTGAGCATGTATGCTAAATGTGGGTGCCTTGTTGATGCACGTAAGGTGTTTGATTCAATGCGTGAGAGAAATTTGTATACATGGTCTGCCATGATTGGTGCTTACTCGAGGGAAAATCGTTGGAGAGAAGTCTCTAAGCTCTTTCGTTTGATGATGGAAGACGGAGTTTTGCCTGATGATTTCTTGCTCCCAAAGATTTTACAGGGATGTGCGAATTGTGGAGATGTTGAGACTGGGAAGTTGATTCACTCGGTTGTCATAAAACTCGGGATGACGTCGTGTCTTCGTGTTAGCAATTCCATTTTAGCTGTTTATGCGAAATGTGGTGAACTGAGTTTCGCTACGAAGTTTTTTAGACGCATGGAGGAGAGAGATGTGGTAGCTTGGAACTCAGTACTGTTAGCTTACTGCCAAAATGGTAAACATGAAGAAGCTGTAGAATTGGTTGAAGAGATGGAAAAAGACGGAATTTCCCCAGGGTTGGTTACTTGGAACATATTGATTGGGGGTTACAACCAGCTAGGAAAATGTGATGCTGCTATGGATTTGATGCAGAAGATGGAGAGGTTTGGTATAACTGCTGATGTGTTTACGTGGACAGCTATGATTTCTGGCTTGATTCATAATGGGATGAGATTTAAGGCATTAGATATGTTTAGGAAGATGTTTTTAGCGGGTGTAGTGCCGAATGGAGTCACTATTATGAGTGCTGTGTCTGCCTGTTCATGTTTAAAAGTTCTAAACCTGGGATCAGAAGTTCACTCTATTGCAGTGAAGATGGGTTTTATCAATGATGTGCTTGTGGGAAATTCTCTGGTTGATATGTATTCGAAGTGCGGAAAGCTGGAAGATGCGAGGAACGTTTTTGATTCGGTAAAGAATAAGGATGTATATACTTGGAACTCAATGATAACTGGATATTGCCAAGCAGGCTATTGTGGGAAGGCTTATGAATTGTTTACAAGGATGCAAGATGCAAATGTAAAACCAAATATTATCACATGGAACACGATTATCTCAGGATATATTAAGAATGGAGATGAGGGTGAAGCTATGGACCTATTTCAGAGGATGCAAACAGATGGAAAAGTTCAGCGGAATACTGCATCATGGAACCTGATTATTGCTGGTTACATACAAAACGGAAAAAGGGACGAGGCCTTGGAACTTTTTCGGAAAATGCAGTTTTCTCGCTTCATGCCAAATTCAGTTACCATTTTAAGTCTCTTACCCGCTTGTGCTAATCTTCTTGGGACCAAAATGGTAAGAGAGATACACGGTTGTGTATTGCGAAGAAACCTAGATGCTGTTCATGCTGTTAAAAACGCTTTAACAGATACTTATGCTAAGTCAGGGGATATAGGATACTCAGGAGCCATCTTCAAGGGTATGGAAACGAAAGACATCATAACTTGGAACTCTCTGATTGGAGCTCATGTTTTACATGGTAGCTATGGTCAAGCTCTTGATCTTTTTAATCAAATGAAGATGCAGGGGATTAAGCCAAACAGGGGAACTCTTTCGAGTATTATCCTTGCACACGGTCTAATGGGAAATGTAGACGCAGGAAAGAAAGTATTCTCCAGCATAGCGAATGATTACCATATTATTCCTGCTCTGGAACATTGTTCTGCTATGGTAGCTTTGTATGGACGATCCAACAGACTTGAAGAAGCTCTGCAGTTTATTCAGGAGATGAATGTTCAGTCAGAGACACCCATCTGGGAAAGCTTCTTAACTGGCTGTAGGATTCATGGTGATATTGACTTGGCAATCCATGCAGCAGAGAACTTATTCTCCTTGGAACCTGAAAATCCGGTCACTGAACATATGGTTTCGCAGATCTATGCATTAGGTGCAAAACTTGGGAGATCACTAGAAGGAAAAAAGCCGAGGAGAGAAAACTTACTGAAGAAACCTGTTGGGCAGAGCTGGATTGAAGTCAGAAATTTAATTCACACATTCACAACAGGTGATCAATCAAAATTATGTACTGATGTGCTCTATCCTTGGGTGGAGAAAATGAGTCGGCTGGATAATAGAAGTGACCTATATAATGGTGAACTTTTGATTGAGGAGGAAGGAAGGGAAAAAACTTGTGGAATTCACAGCGAAAAGTATGCCATGGCTTTTGGTCTAATTTCCTCATCTGGTGCACCTAAGACGATAAGGATCTTGAAAAATCTTAGGATGTGCCGAGATTGCCACAATACTGCAAAATACGTCTCTAAGAGATATGGCTGTGAGATAATGCTGGAGGACACGAGATGCTTGCACCACTTTAAGAATGGAGATTGTTCCTGTAAAGATTATTGGTAGAGTGTTTATTACACCACTAAGGTACGACTTAACTTGATTTGAGCTATCTTTTTAACCACATAATCACGTAATATATCACTCTCATATTGTTTTCTGCAGTTATTAAGAGATTATGGAGTTAGCAGCATGGCTTGAGTAAAATTTGTTGAAGTTTGGTACTTCTTAAACTCCAACAGTACCTTGAAATCTAAATATTTTTAATAATATGGGCACCAGATAGGGAACTTTACCAATTTAGGAAAGATTCAAAATAGTGAGCGTTTTTGTTATCTTTTATCTTTTTTGATAACAACTTTGAATCTGTGTATCATATTTTTTTGTAACAAATTGTTTTTCTTATCTTGGGAAATATGATTCTATGAAGAATATGATTCTTTTTTCCTTACATGACTTCCCTTGATAGTGGAAACAAGAATGAGTTGCTAGTAATAACGTGTATTCTGCAACTTGTTTTGATATATTCCAGAAATCCCCAACCACTAACGTCACCTTTTCATCCATCATAAATTCCCATCAAATTTCTAAGCTTTGTTTTGCAGTAGTCAGCTATCTCTTTACTCGAACTTCTTACACTTGCTTTGAGACTTAAGAGATCATCTTAATCTGAGGATGGTATTGGCAAAATCTTTTGTTTAGCCTCGTTCTTCTGTTTCTCTGTATTGAAATTTCCACTACAAAAAGCTGATATTGCAGTTATGAACTTATGATTATGTAAGTATTAACATGAAGTTGGTTGTTGCAGAGTGTTGAAGGCAAGCTTGCATCAGTTGGCCCATGGGGAGGCCAAAGTGGTCATACCTGGGATGATGGAATATACACTACAGTAAGGCAAATAATTATAGCTCATGGTTCTGGTATAGACTCTATCCAAGTTGAGTATGACAAGAACGGTAGCTCGGTTTGGTCTGAAAAACGTGGAGGAAAGGGAGGCAAGAAGTTTGATAAGGTATGATTGAGACTCTTAAAATCTTATATGTATTTTTAAGTTTCAGAAATTGATCACTGATCTCTTGTTGTGTAGGTGAAAATTGATTACCCACATGAGTATCTGATATCAGTACATGGAACCTATGGTAGCTTTGACGTATGGGGGAATATATGTGTCCGGTCACTTACTTTCGAGAGTAACCGCAGAAAATATGGACCGTTTGGTGTTGAGTCAGGCACATTCTTCTCCTTATCAAAATCAGAATCGAAGATTATTGGGTTCCATGGGGAAGCTGGTTGGTATTTGGATGCTATTGGTGTTCACATTCAACCAATTCCTAAAGAGAATAATCCCTTCTCGAAAATTATTATGCACTCACATCAAAATATCCATCATGGTTATAAGAAACGTGAGTACTCAGTGATACAAGGAAGTGTAGGCCAAAACTATGATATAGTTGTTGCCCTCAAAAAGAAAGATCCAACTTTGCCTTCTTTTGAATACCGAGATCACGCAGGCGCTGAAATCACCAAACATAAGGTGATTTCAAAACTTTTAAGTTATACATTCAAAAAAAAAAACCATGACTTATTGATTTTTAGCGGTTTTTTACAAGAATAAGAAATCGAATTTGTTTTATCAGATGGTGTCAGATACTGAGAAGTCGCAGTCAAACGTTGAAGGTGGTGCGAAAACACATGGACCATGGGGTGGAACTGGTGGTATCATGTTTGATGATGGAATCTATACCGGTATTAGACAAATCAATTTGTCTCGCAATGTCGGGATTGTGTCAATGAAGGTCTGTTACGATTTTAGAGGACAAGCTGTGTGGGGAAGCAAGCATGGTGGTATGGGGGGATTCAGACATGATAAGGTATGTGAATTTGAAACGTTTTTCAGGTTTGTTTAAAGCTAAATACACTCTTCATTATCACAGTCTTTGTTTTTTGGTTTGAATTTAATTTGCAGATTGTGTTTGACTATCCATCAGAGGTTTTAACTCATATAACGGGAACATATGGACGGTTAATGTATATGGGACCTAATGTGGTAAAGTCACTGACTTTCCACACCAACAGAGGAAAGCATGGACCTTTTGGAGATGAACAAGGACCTTCTTTTACACATAAAATCTACGAGGGGAAAGTTGTTGGATTCCTTGGAAGAGAGGGTTTGTTTCTTGATTCCATTGGGGTTCATATTATGGAATGCAAGATAAGTTCCCTTAAGTCATCATCTCCTCACAATGCAATTGTTCCTCACAATAACTCTGGCGTCGCGGAAATCGAAAATTCTCCGTGGGCTAATAAGCTAGTCCTTGCAGCAAACGGCCATGGAGAAAAGGTACAGTTAAGATTCCATCACCATGGTAATTTGGTTTCGATTCGAATTTTCATGTTTTCAAGTTTTCAGTCTCTAGAAAATAGCAGCCAATGTAAGCTATGGATTGGTTTACTCAATTTCAGTTCTTGTTTAGTTTGGAATGGGTTTTTGGGTTTGTGGATATCTAAAGAGTCATTTTACCAAATTAGAACATAAATATTCGTTTTTTGGATTGGTTCTACTTATCGGGTTTGAGCTACACCCTGATAGCACCTTACTTATTGGTTTAAAACCTTTTGCGTAGGTTGAGCATGGAGTTGTCAAAGAGCCAACGCCAAGCGGGCCTGGACCGTGGGGAGGCGACGGTGGAAAACCGTGGGATGATGGAGTTTTTTCAGGGATCAAACAGATATTTGTAACGAGAGGAAATGATGCTATCTCTTCAATACAAGTCGAGTACGATAGAAATGGACAATCTGTTTGGTCCATTAAACATGGTGGTGGTAACAATGGAGTCGCCACACACAGGGTAAACAACAAATCAACTCATCTTTTCCATATAAATAGTCATAGTCATTTCACAACCATCATTAAATGCTATGTCCTCAAATCTCTCTTTGCAGATTAAACTTGAGTATCCAAACGAAATGCTCACCTGCATTTCAGGATATTATGGACCTCTGAACAATTCAGACAAAACTATTGTTGTCAAGTCTTTGAGTTTCTACACTAGCCGGGGCAAGTATGGTCCGTACGGTGAAGAAACCGGGACGTTTTTCACTTCGACTACAACACAAGGACAAGTGTTGGGGTTACATGGAAGGAGTAGCTCTTACTTGGATGCCATTGGAGTTCATATGCAGCACTGGCTTGGCAACAATAAGCCTTACAACAACAACAGGTCTTGTTTCAAGCTCTTCTGAAAATCATCTCTTCTGCACGAAACGATGCCATTTGACTTCATAATAATGATTGGACCGAAGCCAGTAAGAGTTAAAATAAATAAAAATGCGCCTAAACGCATTAAATTTCCTTTCCAGTTAATTTTGTTTCTACTTTCTACAGGCAGATTAAATAAAAAAAGCTTGAGAGATATGAAAAGAGTGTACAATAAAATGAAGCAACATTGTCATTTACGTGCTAAATTCTGTTTAATGATCTGAACTTGTAGTCCGTGAATGAATTTTAGCGTGTTGCAACACTTCTCTGAGCACAGAAGCTATTCGATGAGACATATGATGTTCCAAAAACATCTCTTTTACTCTCTCATACCCTTCCTTCCCCATTGTCATCCTCATCTTCACGTTTGTCGCCAGCTTCACTATGTTTTTCGCAAGAGGTAACACACCGTCTTTACCGGTATTGTGTAATAGACCGGTTGTTCTGTTCACTACAATCTCCATTGTTCCTCCTGCTGCAGTACCAAGTACAGGAAGCTTAAAGGCCATGGCTTCGATTGTTATTCTCCCAAAGCATTCTCCTCTGGCTTGGGAGTTTTGGACAAGAACGTCAATGGCTGCTAGATATGGTGCTACTTTCATTTTTTTGTTGACAAAGTGGACAATCTTCTGAAGTTTCTTCTCTTGGACAAAGTTGCGTAGCTCTGTCTCGAATTTCGTCTGTGCACTCATGTCGCTTCCTACTACCACTGCATGCATTGTTGGTGCCTCAAGTTTTTTAGTCTCTTTGATTATATTAAGACTTTCATGGAAGGCTCGGATGAATAGATCTTGCCCCTTTCCTCGAGATACACCTGCAATAAGAGAAGCACCAGTCGAAGGCGAAATAAGTAAAACTTTTGAGTCTTTATAAGATTCAAGGAAAGACAGTAATAGATGGTTTACTATTAATAATGCCAAATAGTATGTCTTCATTCCGCACTCCAAGAGATTCTCGAACTTGCTCGTGTAGAACTCTCTTGACGAAACTATCTTCGGCTACTTCCATCAACTCCTTGCTATTTCCTAGGTGCACCACATAAGTTTTAGGCATTTTAATCCTGTGTTACAACAGTTTAAGAGTAAACACTGTTAAGCTGCTGACATTATAGCTGACTGTAAAGGAAAAAGAAGAAGTTGCGAGAGAGAAAACATACCCTAAGCGAGCATGAGTTCTATTCTTCCAGTATTCAGCTGTAGCGTGAGAATCAATCATAGCGCCAGCAACAAAAGGGAGGTGCTTGACTAAATCAGGTTTGAAATAGTGACCTCTCATCTCATGAATCCACCAGAGAACTTTAGGAAGAACTTTAGGAACATTGTCCTTGAGAACTGCATCAAGCCATTTCCCAGTAACAGCAGTATTTAAAACAACCAAATCAGACTTGAGTGCTGTATCTATAGCTTTCTGACTCTTTGCTGAAATGAGCTGAAAGTATTCAAAAGATCTGATTCAATACACTAAAGATAAAGAATCAAAGAAAACAACTATGAAGATCACTGGGAGCTCAATTTGAAACCTTCACTCCTCGATCCAACATCTTATGTTCCAAAACCTTCACCACTTCATCTTCTTCAACTGGTTTCTGATTAGTGATCCAAACAACTTCAGCATCAACTCCTCTCAACAAAAAAGCTAATTCCATTAACAGTAAAGGTCCACCTAAATCAATCACAACGAAAATCATCACTTGAGAGAAGAACCAACGGAGAAAAATCCATAGAGGAAAACACACGAACTTAACCTGAGAGTGAGAGTTCATGAGAAACAAGCAAAACGAGCTTCGATTTCATGAAACTGAGAGGATTCAACGATCCCGAAACAGATGTGATCTTAAAGTCACTGATCTCATACTTATCCACCACGATTTGGCCGCATAGCTTCCCACTAGTTATACAAGAACCAAAAGTAGCATTAAGGAGAATCATTCCGAGTGTTGATACAGATAAAATCAAGAGAATCATAGGCCATCTCTTCTTCTGCATTGTTTCCCACACACTCGTCGATGGCTTCACCATTGTTCTCTCCTCATATAAGAGAATCTCTCAGCCTCTGAATAAGAACAATCACCGATTGTGACTCTTATGACGAAGGAGATGATGAATCGTGAGAAAGAGTAAAGTAAGAGAGACACAGAGAAAAGAGGAATAAATTATCTCAAATGCAGAGTACTGTTTCTCAAAACGACATAGCATCGATTACATAGTGAATACTGAAGCCATCGATTACATAGCTTCACCATTGTTCTCTCCAGCTAAAATCAAATCCTAGGGTTTCTCAGAGTCACGATTCCAAGGATCTATCCTCTCCCAAGTAGGAAACTAAAGAAATCGATGCTAGGAAGAAGAAGAAGAAGATGGATCACTGTGACTAGAGAGCTTTTGATTGGTTAAATAAATCGCTAATCAGTGTTGACTCTTTTACAGGACTTTACAACTCACGCCGTTTTCAGTACTTAGAAGGAAAATGCTTGGTGTTTTCCGCTTCGTATTTCTTAGTGGACCTTTTTTGTTTTGGTCAACATTATAATGGGCCTTATAAGGCCTAATCTTTTGGTTATCCCTAAAAAGCCTTTTTTCTAAAACTAAACTCATTCTTATACTCTCACCCTTTTAAAATATAAAATGTTTTAGCTTAAATTGTGCAGATTAAGCAATTGCTTTTAAACTTTTAAAAAGTAACTATTTAATACTCCCTCCATTTCTAATTGATCTTATTTATAGGAAAAAAATTTGTTTAAAAAAGATTCAATTTTTAGGTTTTTTTATAGTTTTTATCAGTCATTGATGATTGATTGTAAATTTCAAGAAAAATAATAGAATACTATTGGTTTAAAATTATTAAAAACTATTAATCACACAAAATGATGCATTTATAACCAGTTTTTACTGTATTTTCTTAATATGTGTGAAAATGTTAGAAATAGAATCAATTGGAAACGGAAGGTATATATAAAATAAAACAATCTACCTAATTATGAAAAACTGTAAAATACTATTAGTATTCAATAAAGTTAAAAGTGCATAGAAATATGAAAAACCTTAAAACACCTTATATTTTGAAACGGAGAGAGTATTATCCTAATTGAAATCGATTTACAGTCAGTTTGGTTCGGTTTAATACTTATTTGGTTTTGGTTTTACAGCAATATAATCTCTCTTTTTAAACCCAACCCAACAAATAAAACAATTTAAATTTAGTTGACAGAAAACAAATTTAACCTTAAGCTGGTTATTAAAGCTATGCTTCAGTTTAGCTTTGCTGATACGAATTTGGTTTTAATATTGGCGAGCATAATTAATGACTAAGGTGTAGTGGTGAGCATTTCCAACAATTTCGATCTAAAAACATGAAATTTAGTGGTGATGATCGGTCGTCATATATATGGTCCAACAATGTATGTCGCAATAAATACATTTGCTTTTCGTTACACGGCCATAACTCGTGGCTATTTATGGAGTATAAAGTTTTTGGATATCCATGTAATTAATATAGTATTTGACAATTGGCAAGAATTACACTTTTAACTTTTTTTTCCTCCAAACCAATTAACCAAAGGTCTTCGTTTTTTACTCATGAACCTTTTTCCCGTTTCGCATCATCATCTTTAAATTATTATCTTTTTTTATTTTTAAACACTTGTCATAATTTTATAATACCTTTTTAAAAGAAAATCGTCATCATAATATTATAAAAACAATTACATAATTAATTATCTAAAATTTCATTACATTTAATCCATCTCTCACCAGCTAACTGCCTATATTTATTTTTAACATCCACGTGGAAACAAAGTCAATATAATCATATCTCAAAGACTCAAACATATGAATAATTTTCCAACACAATGGTACTTCCCAAATGATTTAGTGTCGGCTGCTCGAAAATCCAATCTCCAACAAACAAAAACGAGTTTTTTTTTTTTTTACTATAATAGTTTCTTATTTCCCGCTGGAAAGGAAATTAATATATTAAAAATGAGAAGAAAGAAATCAGTTAGTGTAGCTATACATGTATACGTATACTATAAGAGATAGAATACATGTAATATAAGTAAAAGGTTTATAACTTTTTTTTTTTGACAACATAAAAGGTTTAAAACTAAGAGAAAACAAAAAGACAAGAACTTAGAAAGAATTGGGTATAACAGAAGAGTAAGGAGGAACTCACCAACTGGTTGTTAAGTCATTTAATCCCTCAATTAAGCAATTGAGCAGACACTCACCCACCTTTGTTTTCTCTTCTTCCCTTAAACCAGCTTCTCAGGGGTATTTTTGTAGTTTCAAGTTTCTACCTATAATGGCATTTCTGTGTTTTTATTTGATGAACTTTAATTTCCACCACCATCCGTTATATTAAAATTTTAAAGAAAAATCTCAAAAAATATTTAATATAGTTACAACTCTCTCAAAAGCTTAATTAATAAATCAAGATATGTTTGAAATGTTATCCAGTGTATCGAACTTTAGAATTCTGATGAAAGCAAGGGAAAAGGGAACTTAGAATAATTATTTATTTTTATTAAGAACATTTTAAACCTGGAACCCAAATCCAGACATATAATATGTGGCAGGTAATAGTTTCAATATTTTTATCAAGAAATAAATTCAATATTTCGGACTTCAGAGCCTCACATACACAAATGAGGAAGTCGTTAAAGTTTCGCACATGAGGATTTCGTATATATATGATATATCTACGGCTATGTACGCATTATAGAGTTTTTCGTTTATTGTAAATAGGTAGATTCGGTTCTTTTTATTTGTACTAGTTAGAGCATGTTTATTGGCATATACTAATAATGGGTTCTTAGGTAATATTATATTATTAAGTTTAGATTAAGAACTTTTGATAAGAAATATATGGAATTACATGTTTATTGGGAGAACCCCTGAAGGGGTTCTTAAAATTTTTTTTTTTTTTTTTACATCATCTCCTCCCGCCATAGGAATGTAGAAAGAAGAAGAAGATGATGAGCAGAAAGGGAAGGAAAAGGAATGAAACGCCGCGTTTCGTTGCCAGAGAGGATTGGAACGCCGAGGAACAACTTCGCCGGAATAAAGAGGAAGAAAATGGAGATGGCGATTTCGTCGAGGAAGAAAGAAAGAAGAAAGAAGAATGAAAAAAAAAGTGGAACCGAATGAAAAAAAAATTATGAGTAACACGTGCCATTAAGATTCGTTTCTTCCAGATCTAAATTAAGAATCGACTCTTACAATTTGTTGGGTTTATTATTTATTTTTGGACCCATAATTGTTAAGATCTACAGCTAAGATCTCCCGATAAACATGCTCTTAATTATTATGTTGACAAATATATTGCGGTGGCGAGTTGCAATGGTGTTTTAATGGGTGCAAAAGTGTTATTAGGAGGTTTTGAACTCTTTATCTCAAGTATTTATTGGGTGCACTGTTAACTAAATAGACACTTTTATTAGCTGGTCAATGTAAAAAAATCAAATATTTATATTTCACATTGTTTAGACCTTGTCTTTGTCCCGGAAGCTCTTTCGCAAATGTTTAACCGAAGTTTAAGTACTTCTACACTATACATATATATTTGGTATCCATTTCCAGAAAATCCAAAATTAGTGTAGATTAATAAAGAATTAAAGACCAATATATTATTCGTCGATCATAGATTATTGTAAAACATATAGAAGTATATGTTGTAAAATCATTCATGAAACTATTAACCATAAGATTTTTCTTTATCAAACAAAAAAACCGTAAGATTTTTCAAAAAAAAAAAATATATCAACCATAAATAATAGTTTTGTAATATGAAATTCTTTTATCTTTTAATAATGATAAGTTGATAACTAATAGACATTACCATACATCCTTGCCTTGGTTTTTTTTTTTTTTTTTTTTGTATATAGTTATCATTAAACAAACGGGAAAGTAGTATGAGTCAAGTCAATGACAACACAACATCACTCAATTATTTTATAAAATTCATTTATTTGTGCAATCGTTAAATTTGTATGTTAAAGTCGTCATATAGAAAATATTATCCCTAATCCGAAAATGGGTGATTTTTATGCGCTCACGTGTTTCTCTAGGAATGGTTGGCACACAAAAATTCACTTAATTTATTTATACTCAAATCATAAGATTGTACAGAAGCTTCTGCCGGGAAAGATTAAAAATTACAGGTAGCGGTTGTCAAAAATTTCCGGTAGTGTCATTATTTTATTGTTGATATTGTATAACTTAAAAAATGTTTTTAATTTTAAAAAATTGGGTTGGTGTCTAAGTCCCAATGATAAGTCGGGTTGGTTTTGTTCTTGTGGAGTGAAAAACAAATTGTTTATTTTAGAATTTGCAACTATTAATCGTCTCTCTATCTCTCTCTCGGGATTAGGTTCTCAAATCTTTTTTTGTCTTCAACTGTTGGAAACTCTTCTGCTTTTGTGATTAAACCACATCCACACTCACAAAACAATCTCTAGGGTTTCTAAAAGCTTGATTCTTCTCTAACTCAGGTAGTTTTTTTTTCTTTAACTTCAAAATCTAAGTTCTTGATTCTTGATTCTCTCTATGATTGATCTGTGCTGTGTTTTTTTTGTTTACTTTCTATTTTTTATTTTCTCCCTTTCTTTTTGGAAATTCTCATTTGGAGATGAAATCATCAAAAAAAAAACACTTTACTTTATGTAATAATTGAATCTTCTATGCTTTTGAGTCACTTGGTTGAGCTACACAACTTCTTTTACTCTGCATTTTTTTTTCATCTTCCAATTAGGGTTTTTTTTGTCTTTCTTTCCAATTTCATCTCGATAGATCGGGTATTCCTCTACGATTACACAATTCCAGAATTGGGTTTTCTGGGTTTCTTCAGTTTTACACGAAAAACATATACTTTATTCAAAATTTGACTTTAATCCTCGGAAGGTCCGATTCTGTTTGTTGCTTTCGAAACTGTTGATGATAAAAAAAATTGAAATTGTTTGGTGTGAATGATTACGATGTTTTAGCATCTCTTAGATTCCATCAGAAACTTTAAAATTTCCACCTTACACGACTCTATCTCTCTTTTTGCAGGATCCGACCAAACTCATCGAACTAAGAACTCATTGTAATAAAAATCTCTGAAAAAGCTGTCTGAATACTAAAAACCATGGCGGTTTATTACCCAAGTAATGTCGGCTGTTACCAGCAAGAACCAATCTTTCTCAACCATCAACAACAAGCTTCTTCTTCCTCCGCCGCCGCCGCATCTTTTGCCGGCGGTGATAATGTTCGAAACGAGATGGTCTTTATCCCACCCACCACCGGAAACATCGTAACAGGTCTTCAAAATTTCAACGGAGACGTTACTACAGGAAACGGTGCCGTCTCAAGCAGCGACCTAAGCTTTCACGACGGTCAAGGACTGTCACTAAGTCTCGGCACTCAGATCTCTGTTGCTCCGTTTCACTATCATCAATACCAATTGGGTTTTACACAAAACCCTGCAGTTTCAATCAAGGAAACGTCATCGTTTAATGTGGATGATGAGATCAGTGTGAAGAACAAAGAGATGTTGTTGTTGGGTCAATCTGATCCTTCCTCTGGCTATGCTGCTAATGGCGGGAATGGATACTGCAACAGTTTTCGTTATAATGAAACATCAGGAGGGTTTATGAGCAGCATTTTGCGTTCTCGGTTCCTTAAACCGGCTCAGAATTTGCTCGATGAAGTCGTTAGCGTCAAGAAAGAACTAAACCAAATTGGGAAGAAGAAGATGAAATTTAACCATGGTTCTAAGGAGATAGAAGGAGGAGGAGGCAGTGGCGAGTTATCGAGTGATTCGAATGGGAAATCAATAGAGTTATCTACAATTGAACGTGAGGAGCTTCAGAACAAGAAGAATAAGCTTTTGACAATGCTTGATGAGGTAGTTAATTTAACTAACTTATAACTACTTCTTCAATTGGTAATTTATATATTGTCGACCTTCAGTTTTGGTTGAATCGGTGTATGTCTTCTCTGGTTTAATGTTCCTATTGGATTGGTTTAAACCCCTGATTGAGGCAGTTTATGCTTGTTGTGGATGTGTTCATGATTTGCAGGTAGATAAAAGGTATAACCAATATTATCATCAAATGGAAGCATTAGCTTCGTCATTCGAGATAGTAGCCGGACTTGGATCAGCTAAGCCTTACACAGCAGTCGCTCTAAACCGAATCTCTCGCCATTTCCGCGCTCTTCGCGACTCCATAAAGGAACAAATTCAGATTATTAGAGAGAAACTTGGGGAGAAAGGAGGAGAGTCGTTGGATGAGCAACAAGGAGAGAGAATACCAAGGCTGAGGTATTTAGATCAAAGGTTGAGACAGCAAAGAGCTTTGCATCAACAGCTTGGAATGGTTCGACCTGCTTGGAGACCTCAAAGAGGACTCCCTGAAAACTCTGTCTCTGTTCTTAGGGCTTGGCTCTTCGAACATTTCCTTCATCCGTATGTGTTTCTTCTCTCACAAGTCACAACCTTTTCAATCTCCCATTACTTAACATGAGACTTAATGTTTGCTTTTCTGGTTTTTCTTTGTAGATACCCGAAAGAATCAGAGAAAATCATGCTTGCGAAACAGACAGGACTGTTGAAAAACCAGGTAAACCGAGGTTTTTGTCTGTCTTTTCTTAAAGTTGCAAACTTTGTGTGTTCTGTTTGAGTCACTCTGTTTTCTCTGCTCTGTAATTAGGTTGCTAATTGGTTCATAAACGCGAGAGTTCGTCTATGGAAACCGATGATTGAAGAGATGTATAAAGAAGAGTTTGGTGATGAATCTGAGTTACTAATCTCCAAATCATCTCAGGAACCTAACAGCACGAACCAAGAAGACTCCACCTCGCAGCAGCAGCAGCAGCAAGAGAACAACAACAACAACCTCACTTATTCATCTGCAGACACAACAAACATTTTCTTATCATCAGAAACTAAACCAGACCGTGTTGATGATGAGCCACAACAACAACAGCAACAGCAACAGCAACAGCTGAGCCGGTCAGCTGATTACGAAACTCTGATGAACTATCACGGGTTTGGTGTGGATGATTACCGTTACATTGGCGGAAGCAACCAGCAAGAAAGCAGATTCTCCAATTCTCATCACTTACACGACTTCGTTGTTTGAAATTATCGTTCTTGGCACGCAGAGAAGATGATTCTTGAAGCACAAGAAAAGTGCTTTTTGCATTTTTATAGTTAGGCATAATACAAACACGTATCTGTGGAATATATAGTAGATGCGTAGGTTACTTTTTGTGTATAATACACTTGTAAGCCAAATGTTGGTATGTGTGTATAAGATTCACGGTGGTGGTATAAAAAATACTTGCAGTTGTGATCTATCTATCTATTAATTTTTGTTTTTACTTTTTATCAACTACATGCATTGTGCAATATAGTAGTTTAAATCCGAGAGGTGACATATATACTAACATAGACGATTACATTACGAGTGTGAAAAATTCTTCAAAACATGTTAGACTTTTGTAGTAGATTCCTCTATATATTACTGATGATATACGAGTCACTGGATTGTAGAAACGGCATGCTGTTTTTGAGTATTGGAAACAAAACGACAAACGGCACGTAGTTTCATCGTGACTGAGAATCAGTGTAACTGTAAGAAATGACCTTAGACTACAGTCCTCCGATTTCAATGGCGGTTTTTCAGTTACCAATATTGTCGCCGGAGATTCCTCTTCGTTTTCCTCCTAAACCACTTAATTTCGCAAATCATAGGGGAATCAACTTTTCCCGGCCATTTTCAGCGATCAGTGATTCTCGATCCGGTGGACCAGATTCAGAATCCAGGAACCGTATGTTCATACTCGGGATGGGATTCGTCGGAGGAATTTTTGCACAACAGCTCAAAGAATCAGACTGGTCAGATATCAATTTATCTCTCTCTATCTTTTTCCTCTTTTTCTTATCCTAAGTCTTTGCGTATATAAAATCAGTCTGCAATACAAGTTTTTAGTGTAAATGAGTATGCTGCTTATAATCAATACGATCTTTCGGATCTTAGTCTTGGCTAGGTTCATATAATGATATCAAATCTGATAATTGTTGGTATTGCTTTATGCGTATGATCGCTTCTGTTGTTTGAAGATTGAGCTATTTTCAGAAAGTTGAGGAAGAAGGTATTATTAACATTTTTGAGGGATTAATGGTGAGGTGTTTAGGGTGGTTTCAGGGACTTGCAGGAGTGATTCAAAGAAGAAAGAATGGGAAAATAGAGGAATCGATCTTCATCTTTTTTCTGCAGATTCACCTCAGTAAGGGTTCTTACCAGCACTTCCATGGTCGTAATCTCTGAATCTGATTCTTAAACTCTTGTGTTTTTTCTTAATCAGATGGAGTGTACTAGAAACAGTGAAAGATTATACGCACCTGCTCATTTCGATTCCACCTTTAGCAGACATTGGTGATCCGGTTAGCTAAAATTTCATTTCTTCCACAGCTTTGATCGTTAGTGTAATGTGCTTTCAAATTTGATAACTCTGCTTCACTGACAAAATTTTATCTTTTCATCACTTCCAAAAGATGCTGCGGAATGTACAACTTGTTAGAGACAAGCTTTCAAGTGGAAATCTTCGATGGCTTTGTTATCTCTCATCAACAAGTATTTTCCTTTTTCCCTCTCCTCATTACATCAATGCTTCTGCTTTCCCCTGGAACTTGCATTTCTCTTCTTCTTCTTCAGGTCAATCTCTTTCTTTGTTTGAATTGGGTAAAACATGTTTGCTTGCAAGTGTGTATGGAGATTGTGGTGGTGCATGGGTCAATGAAGAGTATGTTTTATTTTACCAATTGGCAGCTCTTTTTGTCATAATAAGCTTCTGATGTGACACTATGTTCGTTCCATTACAGTCATCCCCCAAATCCTAAAACTCAGTCAGCCAAATTGAGATTAGCTGCAGAGGAAGGATGGTTAAGCTTGGGTCGTGATCTTGGTGTCTCGACTCAAATCCTTCGACTTGGAGGTATCTATGGACCTGGTCGAAGGTTGTTTACAGCTTCTGCTTGTGCATGCATTGCTTGAATAGGCTTTAAAACTGATTCTCAAAAAACAAATGTTTCTTGCTGCAGTGCAATTGATACCTTGTTAAAGCGAGAGCGTTTGTCTGAAGGTCAAAAGAGAAGGTCATCCCGGAAATTCACATCGAGAGTCCATGTTGAAGATATATGCCAAGCTCTTCAAGCTGCCACTGAAAAGCCATCATCAGGGTATATGTATATCCCTCTTCATCTCCAGTTTGTGAGATCAATCAATATTAAGGCTGATGATTCAACCATTATTGCAGGGAAATCTACAATATTGTCGATGATGATCCAGCACCAAGAGAAGAGGTGTTTGAATATGCCTTGGAGTTGATTGAAAAACGTTGGCCAGGGAATATCGAAACAAAACCATTTCCATTTCTGTATGAATCTCGGGAGGAGAGTTCACTGAGAGGCGAAAAACGAGTTCCTAACAAACACGTGAAGAGTAAACTAGGAGTGAAACTGCTATATCCTTCGTATAAGTCGGGATTGCAAAGCATAGTCGAGAAGATGGACAACCCTTTTTGAGCACAGAACAGGACACATTCACTGAGCAGAATCTATTTCATATTTCCTGTGAAGGTTTTATTCCACTTGGAGCTGATGGAACCAAAGTTCCATTTTATAAAAGACTTAGACGAGGAGCCTTTGGTACTCGACCTAGGATCCATCTTCAGAGCATTTCCTTCTCGTTTTCCCATTTTATGAAACCTTCACTGCGGACATAACTATCTACAACACGGTTTTTACATCTCCTGTAGTTCTTTGCCTTCAATTCTGCCTCAGCCTTTAGAGCTTTCCTAGATAATTTACCAACTTGTTTCTCTCCAATTGTGCATATGGGACACATAGGATCATACTTTTCCGTCTCACTTGTCACTGTCTCTAAGCATGCCGCATGGTAAACATGACCACATGCTAGAACAGCAGCAATTGGGAGGTCAAATCTGGCATTTGAAGACCTCTCAGTTAAAAGCTTTGAGCAATTCCCACAAGCCTGCTGATCTACAGAAGGAGAAAACGAGAATCTACTACTATTACACCCACTTAGTCTCCGTCGTCCAGAGCCTAAGTGCTCACTATCAAACGACCATCTCTCCCTCTGAGATTGAGCCACGAGCTCACAAAATGCATTCATGGACCAGTCACCTTCAGAAGAAGCATAATGCGACCCAGTGGCCAAGTCATTGCTACAGGTCGAAAGCACAAAGGAGGACCTTCCTTCAGATGTTGAGTAATTATTAGGAGACTTCAATCCCAAACTTTGACTATCAGAGACCTGCCTAAACAACTGCTGCCCAGGTGAACCTCGAGCTCGTCTAGGTGGAGTTGATCTGGGAGGAAGCGAATGTGTGTGAGCTGATGGAAGATCACAGACCGATGTGGAACTTGAAGGCTTTGGTAAAGCTGATGAAACAATATCTGGTGAGTCAACTATACTCTTCACCTGAAGAATTAAAATCCAAGAGAGTTAAGACACTCTTAAGGGAAGAATAGAGAGGTCTCCAAGGAGAAACACACATGATAAGGAACAACTCAGTAATTGGAGCAAGTTCTCACCTCAACAGAAACAGGGCTTGCCAAGGATACATCTGTCCAGAGAGACAGCAAAAGATGTAGTCAGCAAGAATCATTCATTACAGTAAGAAAATAAAGCTTATCAAATACAAAAATACACAGACGATGTCAACTCAATCAAAAGTGGAGTATATTACCAAAACGAAGAAACTGAAAGTTCCTGCATTTTCCTAAAAACTCCAAAAAAGAAGTGTGTCAACGAAATTACCTGAAGGAGAAGATTGAATAATTGGACTGGTGCCCATTAAAGGAAGCTGAATCATGGAAGAAGTTGTGGCCATCTCTGAGTTTGCAGATCTCTGAGATGCAGGAAAGCTTCCATTTTCAGAAGGAGGTCCTCTCTCTAAGCCTAAAGACATCTTCTCCATTCTAATTCCTCCTCTATTCCCAGCATAAGAATTATGACTAGATGAATCTTTAATCTCATCAGCCACACGCCTCCTATTGTCCCGTCGAAAACTCCACGGTGGTGAGCTCACTGGATTATGAATAGCTCCACTTCCAGATTCCCTATGAAGATTTCTGTCCTTAGCAGCCACACAGCAAACTGACCCCATAATCCTTTAAGAACAGCTTACCACTGAAGAACGTATCACAGTAGCCAAGTGCTTAGGCCTCTAAAGGAGAAAAAATTAATGGTTGTGACACTTGGTATAAAAAACAAAACAGATGTGAAGTTCAAATCAGAGAGCCATTACAGTACATAAAAACTCAAATAGTGAACTTCAATTCCAGTTCTGATGTTTTTTTGTTACTGAATCATCAATGCAACGGAATAATGAAATCAACAGATGATTCTAAAATCCAAAATGTTACTGTATACGAAATTCAGCAACCAATGGAGAAACAAAGGACTCACCAAACCAACACAGGCTTGGATCCAACGGCTGGGAGCGATTTCAATTACTTGACGGCATAGACATAATCGATCTGAGAGAGAGACGGAGGTTCGTGAGAGGTTGGTGCGTCTACGGAAGAATATAAATCGTTGCACACGCACAGAGGACTTGTGCCACGTCTTCATCCTTACTTTTTTTTTTTTTTTTTTTTTTTGTCAATGTAGCTATGCTTAAATTGGTAGTCTTTGTTCCGACATAGAAAGGACAACTCATGTATGCGCAGATAAATTGGCAAAGGAAGCTCCATAGTAGTTTCCAATGGTCTTCGTTTCATTCATGTTCCATGTTTCTGTTTCCATTTTTAAACTATGATTTAACTCTATTAAATTACCACTGCTATTAAACGCATAGTTCTGCAGCAACACATCATCTCTTTGTATGTGTTAATTGTTGTAGCCTTGTAGGGTAATTGTATAATTTGGCCTCACTTATTTTTGTTTCCACATATACTACACTGCTATAGAATATTTCATGTATTTTGTCTGTTGGATGCAAAGTGAGGCTTTTCATCCAGAGGAGGATTCTCTCAGCGTTATGTATTTTTGACTCTTCTCGGCGTTGTGTATTTTGACTGCGTTACACCATGTATTTCTCCTTGATAATAAAATTCAAAGATGAAAGAAACCAAAAAAAAACTTGCAACAATTGGAATCAACACGTGCTCTTTTATTTAAGCAGCCCATTCATTTCACACGAGCTAAGCCTACGTATGAAATTTGGTTACGAGAAGCCGAGAACCACATATATAATTAAAATGGATAAGAAAAATTCACGTTATAGATTCTCTCCTATAAATGCAAACAACTAGAGCTCGAGATATTCATTTTCATACGTAAAACGTACTAGTTAATACACCTTTTTATCTTATAAAAAAAATGGCTGCGATAGATTACACTCCGACGTTTTCCTCAGCGGAAACTCCCACGGCATTTGAGATAGGCAGCCTTCCAACAACCGTCATAACGACGGATCCATCGGAAAACGATTTAACGGCGCCGCCAAAGCCGGTGAAAATCACATCTCCAACAGTCGCCGGAACTTAATTATCCCGTCGTCTTATTCTTCCATGGCTTTTATCTTCGCAACTACTACTACTCTGATGTTCTTAACCACGTCGCTTCTCATGGCTACATTCTTGTAGCCCCACAGGTATACGTTAATAACTTTATATTATAAAATTTTAAATTTCCAAAGGATATATATAAACCAAATCATATATTTGAAAAAAAAGATTTTTCATTTTCTTGGAATGACAGCTGTGTAAATTATTGCCGCCGGGAGGTCAAGTAGAAGTGGACGATGCTGGAAAAGTGATAAACTGGGCATCGAAAAACCTCAAAGCTCACCTCCCAAACTCTGTTAACGCTAATGGCAAATACACCGCATTCGTGGGTCACAGCCGTGGTGGGAAAACCGCGTTTGCGGTTGCGTTAGGACACGCCGCAACATTAGACCCATCATTAAAGTTTTCAGCTCTAATAGGAATCGATCCAGTCGCAGGAGTCAACAAATACATAAGAACCGATCCGCATATCTTAACGTATAAATCGGAATCGTTTGACCTGAACATACCGGTTACAGTGGTGGGAACCGGACTCGGACCGGAGCAGAACACGGTGATGCCTCCATGTGCACCAACGGGCTTGAACCACGAGGAGTTTTATAAAGAGTGTAAGGCGACGAAAGCCCATTTCGTGGCTGCGGATTATGGACATATGGATATGTTGGACGATGATTTGCCCGGTTTTGTCGGGTTTATGGCGGGTTGTTTGTGTAAGAATGGGAAAGGAAAAAAGAGTGAGATGAGGAGATTTGTCGGTGGGATTGTAGTTGCATTTCTCAAGTATACTTTATGGGGTGATAAATCAGAGATTCGACAGGTTGTGAAGGATCCTTCCGTTTCTCCGGTGAAGCTTGAACCTTCGCCGGAGTTGGAAGAACTAGCTTCTGGTTAATTATTTCGTCTAGATTTGTGGTTATGTACAAGTGGTATAACTTTGCGCACACACAAAAAAAAAAGGGTACAACTGTTAACTATTATCAGAGGGTTTTAATAAACGTATCGATGTTTATCGATCCAATACCAAAAATGACAAATGATTATAGTACGTGAAAATATAATACATTTGTGAATGAGAAGGATGGTTAAAGAGTCTATGGAATTAAAAATGTACCCAAATTAAGAACTTTCATTACGATTTTTTTTTGTTTGGGCTATATTTTCTATTTATTTCAACCTAGTATAACAGTGTTCAATACCGTAGTAAGAAAACTTTAGTTAGCATGATTCGATTTTAATTAATACTATGTGAATATAACCAACTAAGTAATAAATCGAAATTTTGCAAATTTGTATTTTTCTAGCAAGGAGAAAGCAAATTTTGCACCTGCACTACAATAATTAGCGAATATTCCAAGTCTCCGACTCCATTACATTAACGATCGACAAATGTTGTGCCTGCATTACGACAACGACACAACAAAATGGAGACAGAAACACAAAGCTTTTTTGTATCGTGGCGACAAATGGGCCTTAGATTGTCTGTATGTGAAGATGTGTGTTAACGTTTGCGTCAACTCTTGTGTGTGTGGGCTTATCAAATAAAACTCTTGTGTGGTAATCATTTGTCAAATAAAACTCTTGTGTGAAATAAATTGAGTTTTAAAAAAGCATTGATTTATGTAAAAACTATTATTTTAACTCTTTAGTAAAAAAACTATTATTTGAATGGGCATAGGCCCAACTTGGCGATATATACTTGCGAGCCACAAAACAGTCTCCACACATCCCACTAATGTCACTATCCCGTCTGAGAGTACAATCCAACAGCCTTATCCAATAATCCATAACCATCCTGACACAAGCGCCGTACACGTGGCGTCCATTTAGGCTAAATTTATTCGGCGACTGTTACTTGATGACTTGTCAGTTTTTTACGAGTTAACTCTTCACGTCATCACGGTGAATTCTCATTTTTATCCTTCAATCTCCGAACTTCAACTAAACGCAAGAGATTGGTAAAAGGACAAATTCGTCAATTTTTAAGCAAACATGAGTCGATAAAATTGACAGTCACCGAGTTTTTTTCTCTCTCTTTCATTTGCTTCGTTGTTGATCTGTCTGTGCGAGAATCTTTCTTCCCTTTAGTCATCTGTTGATCTATCCAATCGAATCTTACGAAATTTCAGGTATAAATCTCACTACTTATGGTTCTTGGATTACAGTTTATCTCTGCGATTCAAAAGATTTTATGTGATTCAGCTACTAGATGTTGTAAATTACAGTTTTCACTTCTTCTGATTGAGAGAATACTCCGATCATTGGTTTTTTCTTCTGTTTCTGATATTTTTGTAGTTTATTTATGGAAATAACTCAAATTAATTGATGTATCTTTGTGTGGGGGATCAGTGATTTCTCTTGCAAGTCAAAGTAGTTAGTATTTTTTGGAGTTCATTTGGGATTTTGAGAAATCAAGTTAGAATTTTGAGATATTGTATCATGGTAACGTTGGATACTAAAAAGTTTTCATTTTTATGATTGAATTTTCATGGGTTCTGTTTCAAAAAAGAGTGAAGATGAGGTCGCTTCAAGCACCAGTTGTTTGTCCAAGTGTTCGTCCCAGACAATTAGGTGTCTCTGCTTCACTTGTCAACAACTCCTCTGTTTCGAAACCGAGGTTTCTCAGAAACCAATTCTTGGGTAATCAGACCAGAAATGTCAAGTCCCAAGTTGCTGCTACAGTCACTCTTCGGAGGTGTAGTAAGAGTGTAAGATGTCTTTTCAGCTCGCATTCTGATGGCACTGGAAGCACTGCAGAGAATTTCAACGAGAACGATGAAGATTATGTCAACTCTAGTGTATTGGAAGCTGGTAATTTTCTCTCTTCTCTCGCTCTCTCTTCTTCTATGTTTATTATAATCATCGATTTGTTGTTGGTGTTTTTTGTATAAAGTTGAGGTAAAGAGTGGAGCTGATGGTTTCATGGTGAAGATGAGAGATGGAAGGCAACTTCGGTGTGTTCACAATAATCTACAAGGAGGGAATCTTCCTAATTATGCTCCACACTCTGCAATTGTGCTGAAAATGGAAGATGGAACTGGTCTTCTTCTTCCTATTATCGTCTGTATGTGATATCAAAACTCTTTCTTTCGTTTATTTGTGTTGAATATTTCCATTTTGTCTAGTGTTTTGAAGCTCTTTTAATGTTTTTTTTTTCATTGCAGTGGAGATGCCTAGTGTGTTACTTATGGCAGCATTGACAAATATTCAAATAGTAGGCTTCTATTATTCTTGTGTTATGCTTCTGTTTGAATCAGTCAAGAGTTATGAAGAGAGAGGGTTTATGGATTTTTTTGGTTACTGCTTGTAGGCAAGACCCACTATGTATCAAGTGGTGAAAGAGATGGTTGACAAAATGGGTTACGAGGTAAGCCTTACGGTTCCTCTCTCTATCTTTTCTAGTTTCTGTTATTTTCTCTTTAACAATGCAAATTCTTATGTGAGGAATGTTCCAACTTTTTTTTCTGCAGGTTAGGCTTGTTAGAGTTACCACAAGAGTTCACGAGGCATATTTCGCACAGTTATACCTTTCAAAGGTTTGCAACTTGTGGCCTAGAAATGCATGAAAATCAAAATTTGTCATCTATTAGTATCTCATTTCATTTCGTCCATTGAGGCTGCTCTGAATGGGATTGCAGGTGGGTAATAAGTCGGATTGTGTCAGCTTCGATCTTCGTCCTTCTGATGCAATTAACATAGCTGTCCGATGCAAGGTATAGTTATGTTTATGTTACCATAACCATATACTCAATTCTTTCAGGGGAACACTCGATCATCTTAACCGAATATGTTTAAAAATTGGTGTCAATCCTTATTCTTTAGGTACCTATCCAAGTCAACAAGTATCTAGCTTATAGTGATGGAATGCGAGTCATAGAGTCCGGAAAGCTATCGAAGCAAACACCTGCTTCAGATGGTTTATTATTTACTGAACTAGATCGGTAATTCTATGACACTAGTGAATTTAGTCATTTAAGATCATTTGCTTGTGAATTTGACAATGACAAAGTTGAAAAAAATGGTTATCCTTGGGTAGGCCAAATGGTCAGCCTTGTCTTGATACAAAAGAGTTCGATCTACTGAGCAACATGATGCAAGCTGTTGATAAAGAACGGTATGATGAAGCTGGTAAGTTAAGTCTCATCCTCTCTTCAAATCTGTTGAGATCCAGTGATAAAAAAATTTGTGCATTGGGATATAAGATGTTTTTTGAAAATGTAGATCAATATCTTGTTTGGTTTGCATGATTTTGCAGCTGAGTGGAGAGACAAGCTTGGTCAGTTTCAGGCAAAACGCAAATTAAGGAAATACACATGACAGGTATAGTAAAAAGAAAGAGACCTCAATCAATAGCTGTGTTTAGGCAAGCAAAATAGTAATTTTTTACTGTGTATTTTTTTCTTCAGGCAACTCGCAGACAAAGTAATCTTATATATATAATTTGATGTAAATAATAAAGAAGCCATTGCCAGGAGCTGTGATCAGGTGGTGGAAGAAGCTGTTTGCTAAAAAAAAAAATATCTCTTTCTCTCGTATGGTGGAGATTGGAGAATACTTTCCCTGAAGTGTACACTTGTGCACGTTGTTAATTCTAAGAAAAAAAGAATGAGGACAAAATAAAAAAATGTATGTAGCGTGATCGTTATGTGTACATATTTACATTGATCTTCATTAATATCTGTAAGTAAGACTACTCTATTAAAAAAATAAATAATTAATATCTGTAAATAGAAAAAACCCCGAGACAGCGGAGAAAAATGGTGTAAAAAACTGAAAGCGAGTTCCCGCCAAGAGCTTTCACATGATACACGAACGTCTGATTGCCACGTGTCTTGAAGACAAGAATAATTAACCGCTTTGGGGGGGGGGGGTAGAAAAAATAATTAAAAAGGAAGAGGCAGACGAAAAGAGAAAACGCCAGAGTCTTCAATATTTATAGCTTTAGATTTCCGGCGGCCACTAAAATTACTTGTTCAAATTTATTTCGCATTCGCATAAATAAATTCCTCACAGTTTACCTTCCCTTCAATTTCGATTTCGAATATTTCGATCGATTCTCCTCATGTCGTGTCCTCTTGATCGATTCACAAGACCCTGTAAGTCTTCGATTTTTTGAAATTTTGTTGTTTTCAAGAATGGAGATTACTTACTACTACATCTGTTATCTTTTTTCAGTTTGGTGTTTCGCTCGCAGATCTATATTATGATTATTTTTGTTTTGAGTATGATTTGGTTCTGTCCTCTCAGGTTGCTCCAACAATGATGAGAGAAGAGAACGGACGAAAGCAGCAAAAGCTTCAAGCAAATTCAAACATTTGAAGAGGAAAGGGTCCAGCTCTAGCAGAGGAAGAAGAAGCATTGACCGGACTCTCTCCCTTACCTTCGAAGACATTCATGACGCCGATGAATTACGTTATGTCTCTGAATTCAGACAATCACTCATCTCTGATCATTTGCTTCCTCCAACCCTTGATGATTATCACATTATGTCGAGGTTCATCATTTCTAGTTTTGTTCCCTTGTTAAATACTGATGATGGCTTTTTATGTGGATGTTGAGATCATGCTCATTTGTGTAAGTATATATTATCTCTGCAGATTCCTTTATGCTAGGAAATTTGATCTGGGAAAAGCAAAGTTAATGTGGACTAATATGATCCAATGGAGAAAGGATTTTGGTACTGACACTATTTTGGAGGTAAAGTGTTATTTTAATCACACTGGTTCTTATAATTTGATTGTTACAATTGTTGGGTGATTTCTCTGTCCAGGACTTTGAGTTTCATGAATTGGATGAAGTTCTTAAGTACTATCCTCAGGGATATCATGGAGTTGATAAAGAAGGAAGACCTGTTTACATTGAAAGATTAGGAAAAGTCGATCCAAGTAAACTCATGCAAGTCACTACATTAGAAAGATACTTGAGATATCATGTTAAAGAGTTTGAGAAAACTGTTACTGTTAAGTTCCCTGCTTGCTGCATTGCTGCTAAGAGACACATTGACTCCAGTACAACAATTCTAGACGTCCAAGGCTTAGTACATGTCTATCTTTTCTTTTACTGAAACTTTTTTCTTGTGTGGTTTCCTTTAGGCTTTATGTCATAGTGTAAATATATTTGCAGGGATTAAAGAATTTCACTAAATCTGCTCGGGATATTATAATTCAGTTGCAAAAGATTGATAGTGATAACTACCCTGAGGTATTGTTGTGCTGCCATTGGTTTTTATAAGCAAAATCTGTTTTTGAGCATTGTTTAATAACATGTGATATGACTTATGTGCAGACACTTAACCGTATGTTTATCATCAATGCTGGCTCTGGTTTTAAGCTACTTTGGGGCACCGTGAAATCGTTTCTTGATCCAAAGACTGTCTTGAAGATACATGTAACTTAAGTTAACTGTGGTTTCTACTTATCCACGTTTACACTTTTTATTGTAGAAAACTTTATTGTATCAATATAATCTTAATAGGTCCTTGGCAACAAGTACCAGAACAAATTACTTGAGGTGATTGATGCAAGGTAAGTAGTTTTGAGTCATGTGTTTTGTTTTCTAATCACATCTCCTGAATACAGTTTAACATCTGACTATATTTGGAACCTTTTTCAGCCAGCTGCCAGATTTTCTTGGCGGTACTTGCACTTGTGCAGATCAGGGAGGTTGTATGAGATCTGATAAAGGACCCTGGAAAGATCCTGAGATACTAAAGGTGGACTGCTTGTGTCTTGATATTCCACATTTATGTTTCCGTTATGCTAATGTTAAAACCAAAATATAAAGGATTCATTTAATGATTTCTCAGCTTTTATGCAGATGGGTCGCAGTGGTGAGAAATTCTGTAGGCATACTGGTTCTTTCCTAAGCAGTGATTCCCAAATATCTCATAAGCCACCTTATTATAGGGTAAGTTTTTTTTTGGTAGTTGGAACATAAGTTTTTAGTTTTGTTTTGTGTGAATTTTTTGTCAGACTGTAATAGTATTCCTCACTTGGCTGCTCAGATGAAAGCTAGTGACACATCAACAGCAGAGTCAGGGTCTGAATTGGAAGATATGGCTTCACCGAAAACAAATATGAACAATCATATACCCAAGTTGACTCCTGTTTCTGAAAATGTAAGCGTTCTCATTTACAAAAGTGACATGAAAAACGTTGAAAGTTGTTAGCTCTTATTGGACCTGACATGCTCTTATGCTTATTTTAGATCAAGGTCAATGGAAAAAGAAGTCGTACTGTTTTATCTGAGTATGAAGATTGTGTGCCAATGGTTGACAAAGTTGTGGATGTTGCTTGGAAGCCCCAAGAGATGTCAAATGCTTATGAAGGTAAGACTGGTGAAAGTTAAACATTTGCACAATTGCAAAGCTAAATTTAAAGGTTGCCATATAATGGAACGTGTGCAGGTCCGAAATCTACATCAAGTTTGGGAAAAATAGGAACGGTTAGTCATATGTGGAGGTGGCTAACTGCTTTCTTCATAAACATTTTCACAATCCTTGCGTCTCTGGCTCTGCTACAGACTAAAGAACACTCACAGTTGAACTTTTCAAGCGCTAGAGCTGAGCTGTGTGATGAACGAATTGCAAGGGAATCTCGTCCTCCTTCGCCTTCTCGTCCAACTATCTCTGAAAGAGTCATCATTTCATCTGTTGTAAGCAGACTAGGAGATCTTGAGAAACAGATAGAAACTCTTCACTTGAAGAAATCCGAGATGCCTCAAGAGAAAGAGGAGTTGCTGAATGCTGCTGTTTATCGTGTGGATGCACTAGAAGCAGAGCTCATCACTACCAAAAAGGTATAAAAATGCTATGATCTTTTTCCGAGTAACCCTTAATGATACTGATAATGAGTCATTATGAACCTTGTAATGACCGAGTATTGGTCTTGAACAGGCATTACATGAGGCCTTAATGAGGCAAGAAGATCTTTTGGCTTACATAGACCGTCAAGAGGAAGCTAAGTACCGGGTTAGTCTCCTTTTTGCAGCTAGTTACGCTTCACTTATATGCCGGTATCTATGTTTTAAATTTTTTAATGTTTTGGAATATGATGCAGAGAAAGAAGTTCTGCTGGTGAAGAGAACTCAAGGTTGTAAGGTAATTAACACAAGATTGCTAGTTCAAGGATCTGATTATAGAGCTTTGAACATTGACATAAATAGATTCTGATAGCAAATATATAACATAAGAAAAAACTTCATTTTCATCTCTTTCTTGTTGTGCTTTGATACTATTTGATAGTGTGAATAATTGATGTTTGTGACATTAGATTCTGTATTGTAGATTAGTAGTTCAAAAGTAAAAAAAGTAAAAGAATGAGAAAAAAATCAATTCTGAGTTGTGACATGAATGTATAGTTTGGTGTCAGATATAGATAGATAAAAGGAATGGTCTTGCATGTTAGAAGAAAGGGGACTCATCGACCATCCACATGTTTATATGACCAAACAAATGACTAGTCACTCAGGTTCCAAGTACGGATTATTCAACCTTTTACTTGTCCTATGATACAATCTTCTCTAGAAATGAGGATTCATGCATTAAAATACCACGATAATATCGTTTTCGTTTTACCATAAGAGTTGCTAGCATTGAATTAGGCTCAGCCAAATTTAACAAAAAGAGAGAATTAGGCCCAGCCAAACTTTAATGAAATGTGAATCGAATCTTGGAATAGTACAATATGATTTGACAAAACAAGATTTATTATTATTTAGGTCATGATGATAAGTCTCTATCAAATTAACTAGATCTATGCAAAAGTTTAAACTAAACTTAAACGAATATGATAGAGACTTGTTTTTTCAACCACGATAAAAGCGTGGACACAAAGGCGTCTCTCATCAAAATTTACCTTAAATTGTTTTGATGAAAAACATTTTTTGTGTCTACGAATTTTCATACAAGCGACATTTGGTTCGGTGCAATTTATTTTATTTTATTTTTTGGATAACGATTTTATGCAAGTTGTTTGGTTCATGATTAAGAGATTTAACTAAAACGTCTAGAATTCAATCAAAATTCGAAAATTAGATGATTATTGTTTTCGAACTGTTTGACGTCGCGTAGCCACTAGAGCTATGAAGGTTTGGAGCACAATGGTTGGATTCATCTGCTTCTTTTCCACTCCACATGTTTATATGACCAATCAAAGGACTTCTGTTAGATATTTGGATCATCTAATGGACTTTAACGTAATCTTGTACATTTTTTATAGGAAAAATATGGAAACGGGTTGAAGGAATAAATCTATGTGTTGAATTCAGACATTGTTGACAAGGCAAAGACCTAACTTCCATGTTTAGTCTCTAGCAAAGAAAATATGAACCATAATAAGATTTAAAATATTTTGGCAACAAAAAGCTGGTTGTTGTCAATTGTGAGATTGAGATAAGGATTGATTCTCCTTAGGAACATCATCTAATCACTTTGATCACAATCAAACACATTTTTTGTCTTTCTTCCTTGTACTCTTCGATGATGACTTTTAACTTTTTAAGTAGTGATAACTGATAAGTTAGCAAAAATGAGAGTATTGACTAGTGCAGAAAATATTAACTTTTCATTAAAAATAAATTTCATTTTAAAGACAAAAATTTCTATTTTTTTTTCTAAATTTGTATTAAACCAAAGAAACAATATAAACTTGACTTAAGCTTTATTTAATTTCGTCTACACAAAATCAATTTAAATTTAATTACATGTGTTCATATTATCATCCAACTTATACAATTCAAAATCATTACGTTAAACGTACCGAAGTATTTTAGAAATTTCTAAATTTTACTTAACTTAAACAACATTGCATAGAAATATAATTTCATAATCACTAATTATATAAAAACTTTTGGCATAGGTTTTTTACCTTTTTTTTTTTGGACAACGGCATTGGTTTTATTCCTAAAATTACTAAATTCAGTATATTTTTAAAATTTGTTTTTCAATATCAACTATACGAATGTACTAAACTAAAATATATATTAAAAATTTATAGAAAACTCGTGGCAAGAATCATGAATAAAAAAGAGCATTGTACTAAGTGCGTGACAAATTATCACACCAGAAACATGTTTTGCCTTTTCTTTAATAGCTTCATCGTCTCAACTTACCAAACACAGACAGGTAGGCAAACACTAGCTGGACTTGAATCCTTTCTTTCTCCATCATCTATATCTTATGTCACACTCAAATATTTATCAATGGTTAAATATTTTAATATAAATCAATCAAGAAAATATCATATTTAGTAAATAGTAAGTGAATCATGTGATTGGAGATTTCCTAGATATCATCATATTTAAGAAAATTTGAATATGTAGCTAATTTCATGAATAGAAAAACAAAGAAATGTAGCTTTTAATTAACATTGCTTTAAGAAAAATTTAACAAATATGTATATACTATGTGATTAATAAGACATGATAACCAAAAAAAAAAACATAATTCTTCAGAATTAAGACGTATAAAGATTAAATAATCCAGTATATATATATAAGGAGAAAAGAGGATCATCGTCAGAACGTGAAGCAGAATGTTCACGTGAAACTACTAACCTCATTTGGCAAACTCGCGTCTGAAAACTACTTGGCAGCAAAACCCACGTGCTTCACGACTATTCTTTGGTTTTTATTCATTTTAATTGTATAATAATGAAAAAATAAAATAGTTAATAGATTGAATATTACTTTTTTTTGTTAAAAATGAATATTACTTTTTAGTTTCGAGATATTATAAATTCGTTGTTAGATATCATTATTGATTATACAAATACAGTAGGCCGTCTCTCTATTGTGTGGAACACGAAAAAAGCATGACAAAAATAATGTATTCTCTCACAAATTTTCTTCAGGAATCATTCCAATATAATTTGAAATTACATGTTCCACGAATCATGTGCCGTGGTCCAAGCGAAAATAAGTCAAATTTATAACTTGATCTCAAATTTTTTTTAAGTATTGAAATTTGGAACCTATGTCTTGTGTATTCTTTAAAAAGTTGGTCGGGAACATGTATGTGTTGACATTATTTAATCCTATAATTATTTAGGGAACAAAATTGTCCTAGGACATACTTATCTTTTCTTTTTGCCTAGCTCAGGCTATACAACATACAAAAAAAAAAAAAAAAAAAAACATACAAGTGACCTAATCTGATTTTTTTTTGCCTACCTTATAAACTCGAGAAGACAAGATAAGTATCTACTATCTAGCAATATAAGTTTAACATATTAGATGCAGTCGATTAAGACCAATTAAGTAGTTGAAGTTTACAATCTGTTTACAATTGGTTTTAAATTCTTCTTAATATATATAATCATGTTGTTACTAAAAATATATATACACGACTACGAGTTATATATAACAACAACCCGTGTATTAGTGTTAATAACGATCCTAAGATAGAAATAAATTGTAACTACTTTATTAGCTCTGATAAATTGACTGTTAACTACCTAATACAAGTTTTATTTTTATTTTTGATAAAGACCTAATTAAGAGAAGTTGACAGTCGATTAACAAAAATCATTCATCAGTCATAATCAATCAAGGAGAATTGTAATTTATAATTTTTGCTTTGTGGTTAGTCGAAATTCTAAAATTTGTTTTAAATTTTTCCTAATAAGTTCATGTTACTACAAAATATGAGAGCTTGAGTATATATATATATTAACAAGCCTTGTATAGTTGTACTAAAAGGAAATTTAGTTTTATGCAATTTAAATTAAAACAAAAGAAAAAGCCTTGCACTAGCTAGTGTCAACCGTCAAAAATGATCCCAAAATGGAAGTTGATTGTTAACCACTTAATTATCCTTACCAGTAACATAATCACAATATACTGTCCAAGTCTTTAATATTTATAGACCTGACGAAAAAATGTTTCCATATCGAAATAGAACACTGCATGTTAACATTATGCGTGGAAACACGTTTTTTTGTTTTTGGGTATATATATTCTATTAAAACAAAGCAAAAAAAAAAGATAATCTAATTCTGTTTTTCCTCGCATATCAATGAGTTTCAATTTTTTTTTTGGCCATCGACCGTAGATGAAAAATATTCTTCTTCTCTTACACTTTTTCCACCATGCTGTGGATACAAAAGTATTGGATCTTACATTCGATTCTGTTACTAGATTGTCTTGATATGTATATCAATAGTGCCTATAGATTCTCGTGACTATGTATATTAAGTATTACGAAAACAAATAATCAATCCTCTAGTTATCATACGTACTCGATTAATACTAGAGAAGAACAAACACTAAGTGGACCCAAACAAAAGAGACCCATTTCCTTGAGCCTTACTGTCTTAGTTAGCCATTAATTGGTTCTTGTTTTGCTTCGCTTTCTGCGGATTAAAATTTTGTACAACTTTTTCCGGTAGTCTTTTACCTGCATTATTTTATGATTCAAATCTTAGATAAAAATCTAAACTACTTCATGGAATCCGCAGCAAACAATATGAAATCAGCCGAGGTTAATAAGAATCTATCTTCAATTCTTCATATCCGACTTACACGAAATTAACTATATTGGACTATCAACCGGATTGAAGTAATTGCGTGTGGGTATCGTTTAACTTAATTAGTTGTTAATTAATATAGAGGATATACTCGTAAAAGAGACCATAGTATGAATATGCGTGTGTAGAGAGAGAGATGTACTCAGCGTATATAAGATGCATGAGGTTGTCAAAACACTAATCTCTAATGCCTCACCTCTTTCCTTATATATATCAACCCAATATCACACTTATTAATATATCTTCATTATAACCTTCTGCTTCATCAAAAAGAGAGAGAGAGAGACACATATATAGAGAGAGAGATGGAAGTAATGCGAGTTCTTCACATGAACAAAGGAAACGGTGAAACAAGTTATGCTAAGAACTCCACCGTTCAGGTTGAATTTTCATATTAGAAACATAAATATGCATTATAGGTCTTGTATACACATTTATATATGTATATGAGTGAATTAATGTCAAAAAAATTCTTTACAATACAATTAATTAGGTTCTAGAGCTAAAAATCATAATGACAAGTGTATAATGTTTTTGTGATCTCGCAGAGTAACATAATATCTTTAGGAAGAAGAGTAATGGACGAGGCCTTGAAGAAGCTAATAATGAGCAATTCAGAGATTTTGAGCATTGGTATCGCCGACTTAGGCTGCTCCTCCGGTCCGAATAGTCTCTTATCCATCTCCAACATCATCGACACAATCCAAAACGTGTGTCTTGACCTTGACCGTCCAATCCCTGAGCTAAGAGTCTCTCTCAACGACCTCCCTAACAATGACTTCAACTACATTTTTGCTTCTTTGCCGGAGTTTTACGACCGGATTAATAATAACAAGGAGGGTTTAGGGTTCAGCCTCGGAGGAGGAGAATCGTGTTTTGTGTCGGCGGTCCCTGGCTCCTTCTACGGACGTTTGTTTCCTCGCAGGAGCCTTCACTTTGTTCATTCGTCTTCTAGTTTACATTGGTTGTCTCAGGTGTGTACTGCTGCTTTTCTATATATGCGGAATCTTCACTTATTAAAAACTATAATATTTACGAACGTAGATAAAAAAAAAATTTGCATTCTGGAAAATGAATTCCAACTAGCATTTTGGAAAATGAACTTTTTCATTTTGGAATTTTCATTCTGAGTTATGACCGGAATATCATAGTTATGACAAATTGTTTATTATAAAGTTTAGAAAATATTCAGATGATAAAATTCTCTATCTTTAATTACTTATTTTGATTGAAAAACAAAAGTTTAAGATACTTGAGATCAAGTTTTCATAAAAAGTATTATTTCACGAAATTACCGTATCGAGAAAATACTACGCAAGTAATAAACCTTTTATGAAACCAAATTGAGTGCGTAGGAATCTTTCTTATTCGAGAAACCAACACAAAAAACAGAAAACCTAGTGGTTCAGACATCACACGCACACACAAGAAAATACGAAATGTGGTCCACATAATTTTTTTTTATTTTATCAAAATATCACTCGTTGTACAATAAATAATAGACATGCTAACAAATTACACTTATCATCCATATATAAGGTTCCATGTGGTGAGGTGAAGAAGGAAGATGGGGCGATAACAGTTGATTTAGACAACAGAGGGAAAATATACATATCAAAGACAAGTCCCAAGAGTGCACATAAAGCCTATGCTCTTCAATTCCAAACCGATTTCTCGGTATTTCTGAGATCACGATCCGAGGAGTTGGTCCCTGGAGGCCGAATGGTTCTATCGTTCCTCGGTAGAAGCTCACAGGATCCTACAACCGAAGAGAGTTGCTACCAGTGGGAACTCCTAGCTCAAGCTCTTATGTCCATGGCCAATGAGGTATAGTATTGTATTTATGTTTACCTATAATTAGAAACAACATATAAATATAGTATATCAGGGTTATATATATTAATTACTCTATGGGGATCTGACCGTCGCATGTTACTTGACCATTTAAGACCGGGGAGTAATGTGGCCCATATGTTCTTTTCCAAATTTGTTGAGTTTTCTCATAAGCTAGTCATTTTAATAGAAAAAATTGATACACATCATATACAAAAGCTTTGATACCAAATAAAGCAAACTGTAGTGCCAAACACTAGCACAAAATCGTAATGTCCAAAAATACTTGAAAAAGGTCGAGTTACTAAACTTTTAAATTATAACTATGATATATACAAATATATATAGAAAACCATCTTATTAGTTCTTGACTTTTTTTTTCTTCGTAGTAAAGGTACATAAGTAAATAACTATCACCTCCTCACAATTACAAAATATTTAAATCTTGGTAGTTTAATTCAACATGATTATTTATTTAGAAATAAATTATTGTAGCCTAGATATAGATTATTAAATCAGTAGCTGATAGCCCAATCAAGTTTAATACCCAATAAGTCATAGCTAAAAGGTGTCTTCTTTTATTTTCATCATCTTAACTAAGGGTATTATCGAAGGAGAGAAGATCGATGCTTTCAACGCTCCTTACTACGCTGCGAGCTCTGAAGAGCTGAAAATGGTGATAGAGAAAGAAGGGTCTTTTTTGATAGATCGGCTTGATATAAGTGCGGTTGATTGGGAAGGAGGAAGTATTAGCGAGGAGAGTTATGACCTAGTACTGTCCAAACCCGAAGCCCTGGCTAGTGGACGAAGAGTGGCTAATACCATAAGAGCCGTTGTCGAGCCGATGCTAGAACCTACATTCGGTGAAAATGTGATGGACGAGCTTTTTGAAAGGTATGCAAAGATCGTGGGAGAGCACTTCTGTGTGAGCTTGCCTCGATACGCTATAGTTAATGTTTCGCTCGTTAGAACGAGCTGATCGTGTTATTACCTATACATGTCTTTGGACCGACAATGACATGATTTGGTACTTTACTACTTTTCTAATCAAGTATATGTAATGTTATTTGCTTCGAGAATAATATAATAAAATAAGTGTGATTTAACGATAGATCGATCGATCTAAATAAGTGTGATCTAAATGTACGCGTACATATATATATATATGCTGATTAGAGAAATAAAGAAAAATGTAGTTCGTTGTTTAATGACACTCAAGCTAGTTATAGAGAATTTATTTTATTTTTGAATAATTAATAATTTGATATCTGCAATGTAAAATTGAAGATTTTTCTTGTCTTTTATCTCTTATTTTATTTTTTCATAATCGAACTAAACATAAATTCGATATTTCTATAAATGATTTTTTTTTTAAATGTTTTCTTGTTTTAAATATTTTTACGGAAACACTAAACATCCAAATTTTAAAATATTTCTAACATCAAGGCATTGTGAAATTATCATTGACTTGTTGCATTCCCAACAAAATGAGAGACATGAGGGGGATGCATATAGAGGCATCAGTCGCAAATTATTCAAATAAGAGCAACTTTTGGGTAAATGTAAATCACATGCATGTTTATTGGGATTTTGTCTTCTTTTAACTTTTATAGAAAATGGAGATTAAAGCGGAATGTGACGTGAGAGTGTTAAAAGTGATTTTTCACTTTACTTGCCACTTAGGAGTTGTGTCGCAACAAGTGGAAAACAAGTTTATCATGACCACTCACTCGTGAGAATGTAGTGCAATACCCCAGTAGCCTCTCTCCACCGACCACGTGTCTCCCATATTATGCTTTTTCTATTTTTGAATGTTCCTTTTGTTTCAGCGCATTACGTCACCTCCCATGACCAAGACAATTTTATAACGAGAGATAAAGATCCATAACCATTCACAGCCGTTGAAACGTTTTCCAGATGCTCATGATTTATCCTTATTTTACCCAAGGATCGGAATCTTTTACAATAGATTACTATTTATTTTGTACCTTTGCGGTCTCGATCTCATAAACTATATACTATAGTGTTCTCAGTATTTATTTTTGTAATCAAGCAACTCAAAATCTATATTTTGTATAGCTTCTAATATGATATATATAAACTAACACACTTTCGTCCAGAAAAATATATACGTATATATATACACTAACACACACACACACGATCTTACATGTATATTCAATATATTTTTAGTCTAAAGAAACATCATGAGGAGCAGAAAAAGATCAACACCCCACTCACTCGTTACAAAATATCTCCCTATATTTATAGATTTATAGGCTCGATCCAAGATTGTATACAAAAATTCATAATCAAGTCATAATAAATTCATATACAAAATCAAATGGACCATCTTTGCCTCATAGCTCTACTCCTCTGCGTGGCGATACTAACACTCGGAAAAATATTCAACTTTGTGACCGGAGATCGAGAGAAATCAACGGCTAATATTCCTCCGGGAAGCCATGGTTTTCCGGTTATCGGAGAAACACTTCAGTTCATGCTCTCCGTTAACAGCGGCAAAGGCTTTTACGAGTTCGTCCGTAGTCGCCGTATCAGGTAAACAGAGGAAGCCTCTGAACGGTCTAGAAGGTTTCGGATTTACATCGCATATATTAGGGCTTTTATCTTAAATCTCCTCCAAGCCACCAAATTTTTCTCAATACCCCTATTTAATCTCTCATCTCCTTCTTTAAGTGATATTCCGAAAATACTCTTCACCCAATTTTAGAATTAAAATTTGAATATAATTGTTCCAAGTATTACCCAATTGTACCAATACAAAGATAAGACTCGAATCCTCAACCTCTTTACAAGAGTCATTACCATCTGAGCTATCGCATTTTTCTTAGTATCATTTACAATTACAAATATATGTACTTAGATTTCTCAAACAATTATACAAAGTTGTACCTAGTTGAACCCATTTGTACCACACACGTTGTATTGCTTTTACTACAAATAGCAGATTCGAACTTTGGGGGCTTGGGCGCGCACCGTAAATTTAAACCATTTGAACTATTGTGTTTTTCTTAATATTTCTTACAATTACAACTATATAACCCGATTTGGTCAATAATTAGATTTCATTAAGGATAAAATCGTAATTTTATTACTTTTTAATAAAAAGAAAAAGAAAAAAAAAGAGACATAGGAGCATTATAATTTTTAGAGACATAGGAGCATGAGAGAAAATCACCCAATATATTAGTATAACTTTTATTTTAATAAAAATATATATAATTTTTATTACAGGTACGGAAGTTGCTTTAGGACAAGATTGTTCGGAGAGACACACGTGTTTCTGTCGACGACCGAGTCAGCTCGGGCCGTTCTGAATAATGATTCAGGGATGTTCACGAAACGGTACATAAAGTCCATAGCTGAGCTTGTAGGTGATCGGAGCCTTCTCTGTGCTTCTCAAAATCATCACAAGATTCTCCGTAGCCGTTTGATCAACTTGTTCTCCAAAAGATCGACGGTTCTGATGGTTAGACACTTCGATGAACTCGTCGTGGACGCTCTTAGTGGATGGGAACACCGTGGTACGGTGGTCTTACTCACAGATTTGCTCCAGGTCTGTTTCACACGCTGCGTACTATTGGGCCTATGTAGAACCTTTTATCTTAATGAAATAAGTTCTGTCCACTATGGCCCATTTAAAACATTGTTCTATTTTACTATGAGAAACAGAATTTGCCAAAAGACTCTGATAATTTCTCAAGTAAAATTAAAAATCCATATATTTTCTTGTAAAGGCAAATTTTAATATGTATATGACTAATTAATGGGGTGATGGTGCAGATAACATTCAAAGCAATGTGTAAGATGTTAATAAGTCTAGAAGACGAAGAAGAATTGGGTTCTTTGCAAAAAGATGTGGGCTTTGTTTGTGAAGCCATGCTCGCTTTTCCTCTCAGTTTACCTTGGACTAGATTTCACAAGGGCATCATGGTAACTCAAACCCATATGATATATTTAGGATTAAAGTTAAACTGAAATTTTGATTGATAAGAAGAGAGGTGTTTAATGATGCAGGCAAGAGGAAGAGTCATGGAGATGTTAGAAAAGATAATTAGAGAAAGGAGAAATGAAATAGATAGTCAAAATAATAATGATCATGAAGATTTTCTGCAGCAGCTTCTGGTAGTAGATAACGAAACCTCTTCATCGTCTCCTAAGTTGACTGATGCTGAGATTAAGGACAATATTTTGACCATGATCATTGCAGGTCCCATTTACTTTGTTTTTATACCCACAAGCCTAGAGAAGAAAAATAAAAATATTAAACAAGATTAATTGCATCTTTTTAATTTAATCTGATATAAAAATTGCAGGGCAGGATACGACGGCTAGTGCTCTAACATGGATGGTTAAGTACCTCGGTGAAAATCAGAAGGTTTTGGATATTCTTATTGTAAGTTCTATAATTAATTTTTCTTCTGCATATATAGTCTTAACAATTTATTTATCACTTTTATTCTAGTTGAAGAAAGGTTTATTTTTTTTAGTTTTTTAAACATGTCATTATCTTGGTCGGTCAACAGGAAGAACAATCTCATATTGCGAACAAGGCATCAGATAAACCATTTCTTGAACTAGAAGATCTCACTGAAATGCAATATGCCTCAAAGGTTATATATAAACGATATTTAAACGTTTTTCAATGAACTACTTTTTTTTTTTTAATTATGTGGATGTATATATAAATTTTGGAAATAGTTGGTGAAAGAATCGTTGAGAATGGCGTCTGTTGTGCCTTGGTTCCCAAGATTGGTACTTCAAGACTGTGAAATGGAAGGTTTGCTTTAGTATTACCTTGAAAGAGATTAACTCTTATATTCTTAGTTTATTTTTTAGTAAATTATCTCTGACTCAAAAACATTTTTTTCTGATTTGAAAGGATATAACATTAAAAAGGGGTGGAATATAAATATTGACGCAAGATCCATTCATCTTGATCCTAATGTCTATAATGAACCTCACAAGTTCAACCCTTCAAGGTTTGACGTAAGTACAAGATAAATTTTAAGAAAACATATTTAATTACACAGTTCCTCTTTTACAATTTAATTTTCATATTTCAAAATGTTTTTATCTCTACATAAAATTATCTTGAATAAAGGAGGATGCAAAAGCAAATAGTTTCTTAGCATTTGGGATGGGAGGAAGAACATGTCTTGGACTTGTTATGGCCAAAGCTATGATGTTAGTCTTTCTCCACCGTTTTATAACCACTTACAGGTTCGTACAAATCTTTATTTACTATTGCAAAAATTGAATAGTTCTGTAAAAATAAATTTAATAATTGTGACCAACAAAAAAAAAACTGAAGATGGGAGGTGGTAGATGAAGATCCGAGCATCGAGAAGTGGACATTGTTTGCAAGATTGAAGAGTGGATATCCAATTCGCGTGTCACGTAGATGAATAAAATTTTTATGTTTCAAAATTATATCTTATATCTCAGTATTATTCCTAGATACGGTATTTTCATGTCCAAATGTGTATTATTTATGTAATATTTACTACTATTTTGCATTAATATAATCATATTGTCATTACTATAGCAAGAATGCCAAGAAAGATAGGCGAAGTTTCTCTTTGTCCTGTGTTTTGTGGACACGTACATGATTAAACTTTCTTCAAAAAATAGTATATTTAACACCATAATCATTCTTAGGTAAGACCCATAAACAATTATCAAATAAATCGATGACACTAAAATAAAAAATTAAGATACCACATGGATTCGTAAAAGTGGCACTGAAGTTAAAACTAAAAGCATAATAAAAAAACAACTACGATAAAAATAGAAGTTGTTCCTCGCAAATTCGATTTTTCTAATGATCTAATCTAATAAATTAAACTAAATTCAGAAATTTTTTACATGTCTCTTAATTCGAAATAGCTAAGTAAGAACCAGAACCGGTAGAGCCAGAACCACCCACGAGCTTTTTACTACGACTACGATGACGGCGACCACCAGTTTCATCGTCACGCGATCTTTGCCGCTGAACGTCACCGTTTTGCCACTGATCAACGACGCCGTTTTGCAACTGAGGGACATAGTTTTGCCACTGATCAACGGCGCCGTTTTGCAACTGAGGGACATAGTTTCGCCACTGGTCAACGGCGCCGTTTCGCCACTGATCAACGACGCCGTTCTTCTTGGCCATAAAAGTCTCCACCGTCATACGAATCTCCTCAATACTTAATCCATTCATCGTCTGCGACGTTGTCGTTCTCTCCGATTCCATCCTCCTATACTCCACCTTAGTCCTCGCCTTCTCCATGTTCTTCTCCTGTAACTCTTCGAACTCACCTCCGCCACTACTCGCTCATAACTACAATAACTCTCCCCAGCCTCCCTAACCGCTTGAAACGCCGGCACATTAATCTCCTTGTATCTCGAGTTATTAAAATAATTTCCATAATCTTCAGACTCCCCTAGACCAATATAGTCATATGACAATGCTCTAACGACGGGAGGTTCCGGAGGGGAGGCGGCGTGATATTGATGGTATGATTTTGGTTTGCTTTCTCCGGTGGTTTTCCAAAAGAAGAAGTAAATCAAGAAGAAGAGAACGCTTACGACAACCAAAATTATGGAAAGGTAACTTAAAACAAAACAAAACCAATTGAACCAATCGATAAACCATTTCAGAAAATCAACAATCGCCGGGAGCCAAACGTAACCGAAAGCTACGACGGCGACGACGGGGATGGTATATAGATTATGCTAAAAGCTTAACGAACTACTGTTGTATCTCTTATTCACATCATATATCTCTTCCTCCATCTTTTTTTTTTGGCATACAGAATTTGTGAGCTTTCATTATGGTGTGTATATGTATATATATGTATGTATGTATGTGGGTGAAATAAATCTAGGTTAGATTTTCCGGGGAAGTGAAACGGGAAAGTGAGGATATATGGTAAAATTTTCGGGGAAAGTGATGAAGGAAACTTTTGGGAGAAGAAAATATTCGTTTGGAGAAAGAGACAAACTGAATCACTAGAGACTAGAGTGGGCTTACTTATATAGAGACTTAACTAAATAAATATGATTGCATAATGGTAATTTAATATGTCTTACGCAAATGAATTAAGCAAATTGCATGCTGAATCGTACGGAGGACTTATATATAATGTATATATAAGCCATGTAGGTTATCAAGGTGGATGTTTAGAATATATTTCTATCTACGTGCCTTGTCCACTTTAGAGCACCTCCAACGGAGGCTCTTAAATGAGGTTTTAATTTTTTTTTGACATAAAAATAAATCAAAATTGTAATTTGAGAGAGAAAAGATTAAGAATCGGCTCTTATTTAAGAGTTTTTTGAAGCGGTTCTAAACCCATACGTGTCAACACGTGAATGGTTGATTTTATTTTAACGAAAAAAAAAAATCTAGCTCTTGATTTCGCCATGGACGTAGGAGGAGAAGAAAAAAGCGATTTTCATTGGTTGAAGAAGACGATTCCATGGACGATCTCATTAGAGACCGATTCAGACTCAGCGTCATCTCTATTGCCGAAACTGAAGGTTAGGTTTCTCTTTCTCTCCATTTCATTCGATCCTCAAAATTTTTGGCGAGTTTATGAATCCATTAAATGAAACGTTGTGTGGATTTTTGTTTGTGCTGATTGAATCGGTGTTTATTGGGGATTTGATTCAATTTCATTCCTAAAATTGAAATCGATGTTTACTACGAACATAGCTAAAATTGATTTTGATTGATTTCTCCTTCCCCTTCTTGATTTCGAATTTTGATTTTGGAGATTTTGAATTTTTAGAATTGATGAATCAACGTTAGTAACGAAGCTGCTTGAAATTTAATTATGCTTGAAGCTGCTTCGAAAAGACTGTGATCCTTCTTCTCTCTGTTGGACCTTAAGAAGTTTGATATTGGAGAACCGTGAGGTTTTGACGTTGTATCTCTGGGTTCTCATTATGTTCAGCGCCGACCTGATGTGGCACAACAGCTCTATATTTGCTCAGTATTTAAGCTGTAGTAGATAGCCTCCTAATGAGTTATATAGAAAGGGATGTAAATTGGCTACCTCCTATTTTATTTTTGGATCAACACTTGTCTTAGTTTTAGTTTTTAAGAAATGCAGAACGAAATTCTTAAAACAAACTGCAATTTTTCACAATATTTTTCACGAAATTAAAACAAACGGTATTGAATTGATTGAGAGAATTTATACACAATATTTTAAAAATTAAAAATTTAAGAACTTCATTAGAAGTTCTACCATTGGAGTATGTTTTTTCTAAGAACCTTTATGAGTATCTAAACTTTTGATTTTCTAATATTTCAATTATAAATATGGTTAAGAACCCTTCATGGGTTCTTAACCATTGGAGATGGTCTTAATTGATAGATATTATTATGGTATGATCAGTACGATACATGATTGTTATATAAAACTATTTTCAATTCGGTAAAATGTTGTATAGATTGTAGGATATTCCTCCAATCTACAATATTCTTGGCATTTTTTTGCGTTGGTAGATTTTTGGTTTTAATTAAAATTTATTTTTTCCATTTTATATACATGTACATAAATTACATTATATCGTACATGTTAAATTTGTTAAAAAAGTTATAGGTGTATATACTTTTAGATTGCAGACCAATTAAAGATCTCCTATCGATATAGCAAGTTTCCGATACGTAAAGACCCCAATATTTAATGACCATCTCACTGAGGTTTAATAGATTCGGGTATAGATATTCGATCTAGATTCTACACATGTATACATATTCGAGCTATTTTTTGAATCTTTTTTTTTATTTGGTTTTATATTTTTTGAATCTTTCCTGAAGTAAAATATTATTTTGCATCAAGTAATAACGGATCATAGTATTTAAGTTACTAAAAATGCGATCTCTAAACAATTTATTTACAAGGTATATGTTAGACCAAGTCACCAAACGTGAAGAACAATTGTTTATGTACTTGTAAGCAAGCATATGAATCCACTTGTAAGCTCTTCAAAGCCACCACGTGAAAGTCACGCGCCAAGAACAAACTTATCCACGCATAATGATTCAGAACTACTATCACAATCACAAGGGTGATGAACAATCGAAAGTTCAATAAAATGGTCTAGCTCCGAGAACCACGTGAGATGAGATGAGTCACGTGCTCGTATGCAATTTTACGGTTTACATAACATAATAAAGATGTAGGGGGCATGTAATATTTCAAAGATAACGGCTGATTCCATTTTTTCAATAACAGAGAGGCTTTAAAGAAATTACAGGCAAGAGTGGTTTTATTTTGTTTATATTCCGACAATATCGATCAAGCAAATAACTAGATGTTGACAAAAACTGACTAAAGTAATTAATTAGATACGGCTACATGCATATTCCATATATATAGTTTGTAATGCTTATTGGCCTGATTCCAGTCGTGGAGGGTATATATATGTTTATAGTTACTGTGTGTTATATTTAAGAAAATACTATATTTTATTATTTATTAGGTTAGGACCTGTCCAATAGACGAGTTTTAAATTTTAAAATAAATTATATTTAAGTAAAATTATTAAACTAAAATTTTATTGCTAATAATATATTTTGAAATTGTTTTAGAAAAATAACTAAACATATTTCGTTAGAGAAAAAGTTATATATGATGTAAATATATTTTAGAACCAAATATATTTTACCTCTTGAACATTCATTTGCCTTTTTTGTGCTCGATTTGTCTTTTTCAATCAAACATCATATAACTTATCCCTTCCGTCGCCATCTCTCGATTTGTTTCGTATCACGGAAATTATTTCTGCATAAGATGTTTATTTTTTGTTGCTTTCTTTAATTTCCGTTTTTGGATTCTCATCCACATTTATTTTTAATTTTTAGCAGAATCTCCACCGCCTTCGTACCGTCTCCGGATGCATATTTCTCCTCTGGTTCATATCTTATCTCAGTTTCCAGCCGAATATCTTTTCCCTCTTTCACTTTCACTCACCAAAATCTTTTGCATTCTTTGTCTCCTGGCATTTTTTGATAACATCCTCTAGGCTCTATCTTCACTTTGATGTCACCAAATCTCGTTTTTTGTATTCCTATCACGTGCTATATTTCTGAAAAAAATTGTTTTTTGCTGTTTCATTTCTTTTCCGTCTTCGGATTTTCATACACCATCATCTTCAACCTTCAACAGAAGCCCCACTTCACTCTTCCCTCCCTTAGATTCAAATTTATGTATAAGAGTTGGCTCCGACTAGTTAACTCTCTTTAAGCGGATCTCTGCCTCTTGTTTTGGTTTTTTTTCACTTTAGAAGAAAACAAATCTGACTTCCTTTTAGAAAATATCATTTATTCACTATGGCTCCTCTATGGAAAAAATATTTCTTTCAATTTATCTGTCCAATAGATGTGCTATTTTTTTAGTCGTAAACTTCGTAACCAATTTGTTATATTGTGCCAATTATATGTAACCAAGTTTATAATCATCATTTTGAATTCATTTTTTTCCCACAGTATATCATATCAAATTCTTGATTGTTGATCCTTGTTTATTTGAGTTTTATTTTTTGCACTTATAACTTATTTGATTTTCGGTTTTCTTGTATGCATGACACATATTTGTCACCAATTATCTAATCTTATAATTTTTTGTAAAAAATATGATTCTATAATTTATTGAATTTTATGAAATTAGTTAATAATAAATAAATAATCATTAAAAATATTTAACACTCCCTTTGTTCCTCAAAAATGATGTTCTAGGATTTTTGCTTGTTCCACAAATATTAATTTTGTATATTTTTTTTAATTAATTAATTTTAGTAACTTATAAACTTCAAGAAGTAATCATTGAAATATTTAAATATTTGAATTTTTTTTGGTCTATAATTAAATAATAAGTTTTTGGTGAGAGAAAATACTAATATTTAAAAATAGTAATAATTGTTTCTTAATTTGTATAAAATGTTCTAAACATCAATATTTTAGGAACATAGAGAGTATATTTTTATGTTTATTCAAGCCATTAAATTGGATATATTTATTGGTTTATCTAATTAATTTACTCTATAATTTATTTAACACTTAACCAATTATTATAATGAATTAGGTTGGACTATACTCAATCAATTTTTTTTTTGTAAAAATTAGAAACATGTGAACTTTTCTATTGGATCATAATAATATAAAACTCTAAATTTAAAATAAATGTTTTAATTTTATTGAAATAAAAAGATTGAATATATATTATAAAAAATAAAATTTAATAATTAAAATATAAATTATCTAAAATATATTTTCCTTTATTTATTTATTTATTTTTTTTTTTTGCTTTTCCTTTTTAATGAAGGAAATAACTTTTTTTTAACAAGTGTCATCATCTAATCGGTCAACCGTCATGTGTCATGATCTCGTGAATTAAAATTTTGACAAGTGTCGGCTTCTCGTGAGTACAATCCAAGTTTCTATAATAATTTTTTTTTTTGAGAAAATTAGAAACATGTGAACTTTTCTATTGGATCCTAAATAATATAAAAATCTAAATTTAAAATAAACATTTTAATTTTATTGAAATAAAAAGATTGAACATATATTATGAAAAATAGAATTAAATAGTTATTATATTTTTATTTATTGGTTTTTCCTTTTTTTGTTTTGTTTAGTTTCCTTGTTTATTAAGAAAATAATTTAGGTAAATAGTTAATTAAAATATATTTATTGATCTTAAAATATAAATGATCTAAAATATATTTTTCTTGATTATTTATTTAGTATTTATTTTTTTTGCTTTTTCTTTTTGATTAAAAAAATAAATTTTTAAACACGTGTCATCATCTAATCGATCAACCAACACGTGTCATGATCTCATTAGAATTTTGAGACGTGTTGACTTCTCGTGAGTGCAAATTAAGTTTATATAATAAAATATCAAACAGTATTTCAACTGTAATCATAAACGCAAAGACAAAACTGTTGAATGGTTTGCATTTACGTTTTTCTAGATGCAAACATAAAATTTCAACTAATTCACACATACGATAGCAACATGCATGTCCGAACAAGTTAGATGTCAAAACTGTATCATCACAAAGTCTATAGTCAACACTCTTGTAGGGGGTTTATGGATAAGTTTTTGGATAAATATAGGCTTGGTTGTTTCTTCTTGTTCACACTACACTTAATAAATACAAAGACAGTTGTAGATAATGAGAGAAGTTTGGAAATCAAAAGATAAAAGCTTTTCCTATAAATATATATACACAGAACTTTCAGCTAGTGAGTAGTGAATATAATTACCATATAACAAAAAGCTAGCCATGGCTTCTTCTTACACACTTATGCTCTTCCTTTGCCTCTCCATCTTCCTCATTGCTTCCACTGGTATGATCATCACTCCACTCTAAGTTCCTTCAACTCTGCTGATAGTGATCTCTTTAATGTTTTTATAACTTTGGAGAATTTGCAGAGATGATGGCGGTTGAAGGAAGATTGTGCCAGAGGCGAAGCAAGACATGGACAGGGTTTTGTGGCAACACCCGTGGCTGTGACAGTCAGTGTAAGAGATGGGAAGGTGCTTCACACGGGGCTTGTCACGCTCAGTTCCCGGGTTTCGCATGTTTCTGCTACGTCAATTGCTGAACCAAACATACTCTTTTAAGAGTTTTCTTAATCTTGTACCAGAGTCACTCTGTTTTCTTGTTGCAAATCCTAGTGCCTATGCCAAAACCGTAATCTTTAGCTTGTGTGTACACTAATAATAAAGAGTCCGCTTCCGTGTTTTGAGAGTTACCACTATATATGTGTAGAGTTTCTTGTGATGAAATCTATTATAAGAGACTGTTTCGCAGTTTCTTTTCTCTTACTACTTCAGCACAATAAATAGAGCTATAACAGTAATTTGTTTTTTTTTAATTGAATGTAAAATTTATTCAAAACAAAAAAAAAACAGTTTTACAATGAATGTAGCTTTTAGAGCTGTGATGAAATTGAAAGTTTCTAAAATAAGTTTGGATCACACATGTGCAACACTACTTTGTTAGGCATTAAGGGAGCCGAGCAGCAAACCAAAGGGTGAGACCATCTTCAAAAGTGGAGTCTCTTTGATTCCGGATAGAGCTGAAACGGTTTTTGATATTCTTATCTATAAGTTTGGCGAGACGAACCGTGGAGATAGGCATTTTACCATGACGCCTCCCGTTTCGTTCTCTCCAAAGATGATAGATTGTTGCTTGAAAAACATACATGTAAATGAATAGTTGTGTCTTGTTGTAGACAGAACTATGTAGCAAGGAAACCAGCTGGTCCCAATTAAGAGAAAACCATTCCCGAGGAGTCTACCTACAAGTGAGGTTCATACTTGTGCTGAATAATTACATGAGAAGAACAAGTGATTACGAGTCTCATTCATGTCTCCACAAAAAATGCAGTTTGTTCTTTGTCATGAGTTCCACCTCTGTATTCGATCACCCGTTGAAAGTCGATTGTTTAGAGCTAACCACATAAAGAAAGAGTATTTGGATGTTGCTTATGTGAACCAAACTCCCCTGTACCAGTTTTTGCATGGTTGAGAAATGCGTATCAGAATCTTCGTCGTTTTAGTGCTGAAATTCTTCTTATATTTGTCGCTGGAACTTCTCCATAAAGAGATATCCTCATCGTCTTGTAATACAACCTTTTCAATTTCATCTTCTATCTGGATGTATGTGTTATTACGATGCCTTCTTTTACGACGATTTGACTTTGCTGAAGCAACTGTGGTCTGTGTGGGAATTCCAAAATCAATATAACTCCTGCTTCCAGTGATATCAATTAAGCAGCCCATACCACACCAATTCTCAAACCAGAAAGAGGTAGTGTTACCATTTCGGATCTCCACCTTATAAAACCGTTTAGTTGTATCTCTATATTTCAAGAGCTTTCTCCACCTCCAAGATCCCATACTTGTGTTTGCCTTTAGCGCCCAGAGAGATTTCTGCTTGACCCATTTGACCCATAAAGATTCTTTGGCTGACAAGATCCTCCATATTAGCTTTAAGCAGCTTGTCTTATTTGCTTCTTTTAGAGATTGCAGACCTAGGCCTCCTTCTTGTTTAGGGCGACATACCTCCAGCCACTGTACCTTTGTTTTTTTGTGCTTAATTCTGGTCCAGACCAAAGAAAAACAGAGCACAACTGATCAATCTCCTTTATAAAACCACTTGGGAGATGATATGCTGACATCCAGAAGTTCATTATACTGGTAATCACTGAACTAAGAAGTTGTAATCTACTAGCATGCGAAAGTTATTCAACAGAGGAGTGTAATCCGATTTAGTCATTTGCTTGGTGAGAAAGTGGTAGTCCCAAGTATCTTACTGACAATTTTCCTTGAGCAAAAGGAAAATGTTGTAGTATATCCAAACCATTGTTTTCCGAGAGGCCAGCCATATAACAGTAACTTTCACTAATGATTTCTACAGACCAATGCGACAAAATCATTACCACAAGCTCTATTCTTAGATTTGCAATAACTAAATTTTCGTGGGTCAAACTCCATTTTTTGAAACTTTTTACTAGCGACCAAACCACACACATGAAGAAAATCATAGTTCTTTGCTCTGCATTCAAGAACAGAGGATATATATATAACTTAACAGCTTAAATTATCGATAGCAATCAAATAAAATTACCAGTAAAAGAAGATGAAACACTTTTCGAATTTACCTGACCGAGTTACAGAGAAGCAGCAAATGGATAAATTTCACACAATAATTTGGAAACAACAATATGTGTACTGAATAAAAGTGAGTACTCAGTACAGATAGCCAGATACATCACACTTGCTTTTTTAAGTAAAATGCTGTGAGACTCTTTAGGAACAACATAAAAGCTAAGAGAAGCTTGAATAAGAAACGCCCCTTAAATTCAATTGCTTGAAAATTCATAATTTGTTGGTGATTATCAGTTGCGAATGTCAGGAACAGGTAAGTCCTTCAACTGCAACTGTTTGTGCATCCATTGCCAGTTTTCTGGGGTTACTTCTCCACCGAGAGCACGGATGACCGATCCTCCACTACATGATCCCACTTTGCAACATTCTTCCAAAGACAATCCCTTTATTAATCCGTACAGAAACCCGCTTGCAAACAGGTCACCTGCTCCTGTGGCATCAGTTGCTATTGTCTCTCCTACGGCCGGTATTTGTACCACCTGATCAAGTTAGGACATGAAACATACTTATTCATTCAATTCAGCCATAACCTAACAAGAAAAGTAAAATGTTGAAATAGAAAAAGAAAAAAAAGGTACAGGAGATTGAAAACCAAAGGTTCCAGCTTATCTATCCTTCAATCCCAACCACAACGTAACCAGAAAGGTGAGCTTTTGAATCACAATTTGAACTACGGCCTTTGAATGGCAAAAACTTTTCTCACAAACGAGCGAAAAGAGTTAAGGATAAGTGAAACGTAAAGTTATGGTCACCAAGGTTTCTAGAAAAGACAAACCTCTTTATCATGTTTTGCAATGCACCCTTTAGCCCCAAAAGTTACCACGGCCCATCTGCAATGTCTGCTTAGGAACTCTAGAGCAGCCTCCGGGCTCGCTTCTTGCGCACCCCTGAAACTCACAACCTAGAGCTTAATAGTATGGACTTAAGAGAAAGGGTTAAAAAATATCCTTGAGAAGATCTTTGGAGGGGATAAAGAAATATCAATTACCTTAGCAGCTCTGCTGCTTCGTCCTCATTTGCAAAGCAAAGATCTATGTTACCAGACTCCAGAAGCTGTAGTAGCTCTGATCTAGAATTGCGGACCATCTAGTCACACAAATGCTTATATCTTTTAATTCAAATGAGAAGCTCAAATGATTAATCATTTGTAATTGTAAAGCCACAGATTACATTCAAATGGAGGTTTAGAATCAAGAGGACTTTTTTAATGGTAGCTCCAAAGATATACCTCAAAACTAGCTAAATCCAACGATACAGAAAGACCTTCTTGCTTGGCAAACCGAATGGCTGCTTGAATTACTTCTAAACTAAGAACTGCATATCTTAGGACCAGCCACTGTAACAGAGAAAGACCATCAACAACATTGTCTGAACAAATCTCCATAAATTAACAGTGCTTCCTAATGGCAAAGAGAGAATAGAGGAGCTAGGCTTTAACCTTAGAGCCTTTGAAATCATCTTTGCTTAATTCATCTGCCTGAAAGAGAGAATTAGCTTTTACCATCATTTCTTATTGACAAAACCAATTGACTGAAACAAAAAAAATCCCTAAGAAGAGAATACACAAACCTGAATCTTCACAGCACTGGATAGACATGGTCGCATTGTTCGATTACCAGAGTCATCAACCAAGCAAACGCACTAACAAGAAACGAAGATCAAAATCAACTCTTTTCAAAAAAGGAAGAAGCGCAATTTCACAGTTTTAGCAAAAGACCTGAGCAGTGGAGCCTTTCTTCTTCCTCAACCTTGAGATACTCACACCACTAAAACCCATATTTCTCACAAATAACTGACCTTGTTCATCGTCTCCATAAGCTCCGATAATCCCAGTGGCTACACCGAATCCAACACTCAAGCCTCGAACTGTATTGGCTACACTTCCTCCGGCAATCTTCTTTAATGGAGCCACACTGATATTTGTATTAATCTCTTTTAGTATGTGCTCTAACTCATCCTTTTGCACCTTGAATCAAAAAAATGATCCGCCAAGTCAAAGATCAGCACTGATTTCAAATTCAACAGCTATAAACAGATACAATTTCAAATCCAGATTCTGATTCAAAATTTTGCTTAAACCCGGAAAAAACCACAATAAAAAAAACGTGATAATTAGCTCTGAAAGCAGTCAAATTGCAACAAAACAGAATAGAAAATCTTACGGGAATGGAGCCGCCGCGATCACCGGGAATTTGATCGAGTAAAGACCAATCTACGTGAGCGACGTTATCGATTAGAGCTGCGGGTTGGAGTCCAAGTACGAGTGGAGCTTCGGGGTTCTTGGGCAAGGCCTCCGCTACCATTATCTGAGATCTCTCTAGTTCTGCGTGTATCTGAGCTCAGCTGTGAACTCTCTCTGTAAGGCCTTGCCCAATTTTTCTAGGCGGCTTCGTATCAGTTTTTATATTCGGTGGAGACGAAGAGAAGAAGAAGGATTATTGGATAGATTACGAAATTGCCCTTACGGAAATAAAATAAAATACGATAAAACCTCTATAAATCTGTAAATTAAATGATTTAAAATCTATCCACTCGTGTCATTGAGTGTGAATAGGGAACAGTTTTCTTTGTTCTTTTTTCAAAAAAAGTGTTAAATGAAAAGGGAAGATCCATTTCAGTGTTGTTCGATTACCCATTGCATTTTGTGCCGCATATAATTACAAAAAAAATACAAGAAATTTGCTTTATGTTACGTTTTTATACCATTTATATAATCAAAAGTACTTTACCTGAAATGTTATCATATCTATATGGTTTTCTTTTGCTTAAGATATTACATATTAGCTATGATTTATATACCCATTATTTCACGGAGCCCTCATTGTTCTTTCAGTGCTACACTTATATAACCTTTTAAATTTGGTATGTACATAACCAATCATGGAAACCATTTTAAGTAGACAGACTAGCGGCCGAACATTTTAGTTTCATAAAGCAAAAGTGTTCACTTATTGAGTTCTACAAGGGACTTGGTGAACATTTTACACAATCTACCATTTCAAACTTTGAGCACAATGTCTCGTGGTTATAATATTGAGAGAACAAAATTGGTCCACTAATTGAGGTCTACAAGGGACTAGAGAGGATTGAATTATTCGTATTTATGTAATCGAATGGTTGATTCTTGCAGAAACGGCTACGAAAAGCTAGAAAACAAAGACAACTAGAAACAAAAGAGAAATTTCAAGAAAAGAAACGGACATTGACAAAAAGAAAGAGACGAATCTTGATAAAAGATGCACGATACAAGATTTGATTTAATCAAAAAAAAAAAAAAGACGACCAAGGAAGCGTAATTCACGGTACCAAAACATCAACCCCACTAATAATTTGCAGAAATTATATAAATATCTATCAAGTTTCGATCTTTATTCTTCATGCTTGCCTAGCAACATAGGCGCACATGAATTTGCATATGCACATGCATCAGTCTATTATTCAATACTCATTGTTTCATAAAGTTGATTCTCAACATTCAAATAACCAAAGTAATAGCATCCAAAGTTTTGACCTGAAAATACCATTCCCTAAGAAACCATGAAAAATTCGAGCAAAGCTTCTCCAAAAGCTGTTAATTCATCTATGCTAATGTACTCTACCTGCCAATTCAAACCAGAGACCAAAACATAATCCCCTTGAACATCTTATACTATAGGGTTTCAATCAGAAAAAAAACATACCTCAGAAAAATCAGTTCACATTTGAAGGACGCTTGGTTTCTTTATCCGGCTGTATGCTGTTGATAAGCTCTGGTGGAGTTTCTCTCACAATACCAAACATTGAGTCATACTCCTCATCTTTTCGAGCATGCTTCTTGCGTAGAACCTTCTCGAACTCAATAGCATTTAATTTCTTTGCATTCTCTGCAGCGTGAGCCTGTGCGAGGTTTGAGTAGTTTATTGCTGACTCAGAGATAAAAGCAATTTCCTCATCCTTGAGCTTCCTGAGGAACCTTGCTGGGTTTCCTCCCCATACCTGAGTCATCATAGATCAATGAGTTAAATATTTTAAATCAGGCAGTAAATCTTGCTCTTGAAGGAATTAAAATCGGTCATGATGAGATTCAAACATCCTTTGGTATTCAAAAGCCAGTAAACCATAACAAAAAGAACATTTACACTTTCATCTAATTGACTTCTGTTAGACCATCTGAAAAATGGATAAGATATGTTGTAATAGAGGAGAAATTTCTCAGACTCGAAACTATACTTCACACCCATTCTCCAATACTATCAGCATTAGAGATCAATACCATTGAAAGCAAAAGCATTAATAATGTCAATGATATATAGCCTATGCATTCTAAGTAGCAATTGAAGAATGTCAACGCAAATGGGTTATGGGATATCAGGTAATCAGAAATGTTAACACAAAATCATACCTCTCCAGAAGGAATTCTAGTGTTTTGTCTTACAAGCGCACCAGCAGCAACCATGCCATGCTTTTCAACCACGACCCCATCAAGAAGTGTCGCACCCATCCCAATAAAGGTCTCATCCTCAACAGTACATCCATGTAAAACAGCACTATGACCTGTTACAAATCTAGTTTAAAACTATATCCCAAATGCTTCTTGGAGATGCATGAATATTAAAATAAAGAGCAAGAGACTCCCACTGACCAATGGTTACATTGTCTCCAATGATGGTTGGAAGCACCTTCCCGCTTAAGTTTGATTTTGCCACATGAACAAGTGAGTTGTCCTGAATATTAGTTCCTGACCCAACACTAACGGTGTTCACATCCCCTGTGCAAAAAAGAGAGGAAGTTTAGACTATATGTTATTCAACAATTTCCTGACAAAGAACTAACAGGCTTAATTATACAATACTGATGGTGAATAACAGAAGAGCATTCTATGTGAAAGGACAGCCTAATTCTATTACCATTAAACCTAAATAAAGCATCAAAGAAAGAAATATATAACAATCCAGAGAAGCTTACACATACTTGCACTGAGGATTCAACCCAACATTGTATAACGGGAACTCATCTACCCATTAGACTAACAGCCAGTATCATCAACATAAAATATCGTAATCTCTAGTTAAGGCACCTTAGTTAATGCTAGAAAGCTCCACATTGAGCACTCTTACTCATCACTAAACCTCAAAAGAAGAGTAAAGTACAGATGATCGTTTGCTAATTTCTACCGTAAAAGTTGAACCATCTAGGGATATCAAAAAAAACTTCAGTCACTACATAAGAAACCAAATCAGTCAAACACCAAACACAGAAGCTTAATAGCTTGCTCACCTCGTAATACGCATCCATACCAAATGGACGATCCTCTTCCAATCTGAACATTCCCAATAATTGAGGCGCTAGGTGCCACAAAAGCTTCCTTATCCACAATCGGAGCCTTATCAAACACGTTCATCAGTGTCCGATGCCTTGATACTACAGAGAAATCCACAATTGCATATGAACAAATCTCGGGACCAGAATTAAAAATGTAGCAGATACACATTTCTATAAGAGATCTCATCAATTAATCTATTCAAATCCAGAATCGCTATACCTACAATAGACATCAATTCCAGATCTCTAACCTAATTAAAGGAGCTGAGTAACCGAAGAGAAACTTATCTCTCGAACGAATTCGAAATCGGAGAGAAAACTAGGGTTACGCTGAAGCTTACGTTGTTCACGGAAGCAATTTTTGCCTTGAAGGCGACAACCGAGGCGATCGAGAGCCTGACCGGTCTCACGGATCCAAAAACCAACCGAGTAAAATGCTCTGCCTAGCGTTCCCATTGATCGTTACCTTCTTCGAGTTCACAGACAGGAGAGGGCTCTACACCTGGAGGAGGAAGACGAAGAAAGTCTGAAGACTGAAGAGAAAGCAAATGAGCTGAAAATGGATTTTGCCACGGGAATATTCTGGAACGGCGAAACAAATTACAGTTACGGTGGTTTAATCTGGTTCAAGCGAACCAATACACTACGACGACTGAACCAAATCTAATTCGAGGTTTCACAAAATCTAGCGGTAATTTCATTAAACCGATTTACATAATATTCGGTCTGAATTTGGACGGTCTAAATTCTGCCGACCAAAAAGAAGTACAACTAATACGCAGTCGTTTTTCGCAGTATCTCTAGTCTGTTGCAGCGCACAACACGTGAAAAAGATAACATGAAATGTCTCTCACTGGTTGGTGGAGGAGAGTAACAATTCAGTTTAAAAGCTTTCCCTTCACTGATTAACTCAATTATTCATCCGTCGCTGCAAAAAATAAAACCTCAAGATGGCTCTCGAAGTATGCGTGAAAGCCGCCGTTGGTGCTCCAGATGTTCTCGGCGACTGTACTCTCTTTTTCTCTCTGTTTTATACTATATTTTGCATTAAGCTTTGATTTTGCGAATTGTGAGTTTTTTATATCTTTGATCGTTGGTTAAATTTCCTGATGAAAATGTGTGTCGTTTCAGGCCCGTTCAGCCAACGGGTTCTTCTCACGCTCGAGGAGAAGAGTGTTCCCCCACAAAATCCATTTGATTAACATCTCCGACAAACCCAAGTGGTCAGTTTCTATCACGCCAAAACCCTAGATCATTCGTTGTCTCACTTGTTTAGCCAAAATGTGTTGTTTCATGGCATAATCTCTGGATTTTACTTGTAATATAGAGTTGAACCTGTTGGTATTCTCATCGGCTTTGTTGATTTCTATGAATCGTGCGAGTTTTGTGTTAACCGGAAATTTTATTGGCTTGTACGAGCTTAAAGTTTTAACCGGAAATTTGACTGGCTTGTATGAGCTTAAGTGTTAACCGGAACTTGGATTATTATATGATGCAGGTTCTTGGACATTAGTCCTCAAGGGAAAGTACCAGTGCTTAAGATCGATGACAAGTGGGTGTCTGATTCTGACGTCATCGTCGGTATTCTCGAGGAGAAGTATCCGGAGCCATCTCTTAAAACTCCTCCTCAATTTGCCCCTGTTGGATCCAACATTTTCGGTACTTTCGTGACATTCTTGAAGAGCAAAGATTCCAATGATGTATCTGAAAAGGCTTTGCTTAATGAGCTAGAAGCTTTGGAGAACCATCTCAAGACTCACGATGGTCCTTTTATCGCCGGGGAAAGAGTCAGCGCTGTGGATCTAAGCTTAGCACCAAAGCTTTACCATCTCGAAGTCGCTCTTGGCCATTTTAAGAGCTGGTCTGCCCCCGGGAGCTTGTCTCATGTCCATAACTACATGAAAGCTTTGTTTTCTCTTGACTCCTTTGAGAACACGAAGACCGAGGAAAAGTATGTGATCGCAGGATGGGCTCCTAAGGTTAACCCTTGAAACTATACAACGCTATGAGCTTATTGGAATGATATTGTGGTTCAAGGTCTCTCTTCTATCAGTTTAATAATGTACTTGGACCAATTATGTTATGTATCGTATCAATGAAATAAGAAACTATCAAATGTATAATCTATATTATTGGTTGGTTTAGTCTGGTAGAATAGAATTAGATGTTGGTTTACTTGGTTTAATGTAAGTGTATATAAACATTGTTGTAACAAACGATTCGAGAGAAGAATTGAGAAAACCATTTCACAAATCTCTTTATTCATAGCTTCTAAAATGGTATCAGAGCATTTCTCAAGCTCAATCTGGTGATTTCACCTTCGATTTCTTCAATTTCTTGTTAGATTCATCACTAATCAAGCTTCATCGTCATCGATTGTTCTTCCGCTGCATCGATTTCGACGAAAATGGTGAAGAAAGGGGAAAAATGAGGAATCGCAGCTCAACACATGATGACGAAGCTTCAATAGTCAAATCTCGTCTCGGATATGCTGTTCCCGGCGATGATGAAGACGCGGTGGCTAAACATCATCATTTTACACGACCGACGAACGCTGGAGAAAACGAATCGGAGCTGAAGATGACTGAGTCAATCGACAATATACACAGTCCTTTCTTCCTTCATTCATCAGATTATCCAGGTTTGAAGATCGTTGTTCATACTCTAGATGGAACGAATTACAACAGTTGGTCTATAGCGATGATAATGAGTTTAGATGCTAAGAACAAGATTAGTTTCATAGACGGATCGCTGCCTAGGACTTCAAACTGATCGTTACTTCAAAATCTGGAATAGGTGCAATAGTATGGTGCAATCATGGATTCTAAATGTTGTGAGTAAGGAGATTTATGATAGCATTCTGTATTATCAAGATGCTTGTTGAGATGTGGGATGACTTGTTCCATGAGATTCAAGGTTAACAATCTACCACGGAAATATCAAATTGAGCAAGCGGTGATAACTCTCAAGCAAGGAGAACTTGATCTATCCACTTATTTCACTAAGAAGAAAACATTGTGGGAACAGTTGGCTAACACAAGATCTCGTCAAGTGAGGAAGTGTGGTGTGATCAGGTTAAAGAACTCCTTGATGAAGCGAGACAAGCCGTATTATTCAGTTCCTTATGGGGTTGAATGACAGCTTCAATAACATCCGTGGTCGGATACTTAACATGAAGCCGAGACCTGGCTTGAATGAGATTTATAATATGTTGGATCAAGATGAGAGTCGAGAAATTGTCGATGGTACATCAAGAACCTCATCTCATCCATCAGCATTTCGATCCTGAGGTTGTCTCTGCAGAGGCTCCTATCTTATTGGCACAAGGAAATTTTCAAAAGCCAAAGTGTTCTCATTGTTTGCGCATTGGACACACGGTTGACAAATGTTACAAAGTCCATGGCTATCCACCAGGACATCCTCGAGCCAAGAAGATTAATTCGATAGGCGATACAAATATGGCATCTGCTGGTCAGTTCTGCATGTTAAGGAAGGTATTTCTGATGAACACACCGAGATGATGTCTACGAACAGCTTCAACAGATGATTTCTTACTTAAGTTCCAAGCTCCAGCCCTCTAGTGTCAAGTTACTCCTAATCCTGAGAAATCTTCACCTCGACTTCAACTTCGCACCATTTATCTCACGGATATCTGGTACATTCCTTTCACTCTACGACTTTTCTTATTATGACATGCTTACTTCATCTATATCTCCGAAACTGTGTTGTCTCTAGGAGATTGGATAATAGATTCAGGAGCAAGTCATCATGTTACTCATGAAAGGAACCTTTTTAGAGATTATAAACCATTAGTTAAGACCTTTGTTAGGCTTCCTAATGGTACTGTGGTTAAAATAGAGGAACTAGTTTTATTCACTCTGATGCTCTTTCTTTACACAATGTGCTCTATATTCCGAATTTAAATTCAATTTGCTTTGAGTGTTAGTGTTTTAACTAAGAGTTTGAATTCTAAAGTTACTTTCACTTCTGAAAATTGTTTTATTCAGGCTCTTACTCGAGGAGTTGATGATTGGTCAAGGTAGTCAAGTAGCAAACTTATATGTTCGAATCTTGATAATAAGTCTCGGTCAATCTGTCTTGTTTGGATTCTCCGGTAATGCTTCTGTTCTAGCATTACAATTGATTCAGGAACATGGCATAAAAGATTAGGTCATCCATCTATAGTTAAAATTGAGTCATTGTCGATGTATTACATTTACCTAAAGAAACATAATAAAACATCGGATCCTTGTCATATTTGTCACTTGTCTAAGCAAAAACGTCTCCTTTTCAGTCTTAAAATCATTTGTGTACAAAACCTTTTGAATTGATACATATAGATACTTGGGGTCCATTTTCAGTTCCCTTGTTGATGGTTTCAAGTATTTTTTAACAATTGTAGACGATTTTAGTAGAGCGACTTGGACATATATGCTTAAACAAAAATCTGATGTTCTTCATGTATTTCCTGGTTTTATTGAAATGATTGAAACACAGTTTAATACTAAAGTCTGTTCTGTTAGGGTCCGATAATGCTCGAGAATTGAAATTTCATTGATCTTTATTTGAACAAAGGAATTAAATCTTTTCATTCTTGTCCTGAGACACCAGAGCAAAACTCTGTTGTAGAGAGAAAGCATCAGCATTTGTTGAATGTAGCTAGGGCCCTTATGTTTCAATCTGGAGTACCATTAGAATATTGGGGGGATTGTCTTTTAACTGCTGTTTTCTTGATTAATAGGCTTCCTTCACCTGTTCTTGGTAATAAATCTCCCTATGAGAAGTTAACCTCTACGATTCCAGATTGTCATTCACTTAGGACATTTGGTTGTCTTTGTTATACATATACATCTCCTAAGTCTAGAACTAAGTTTGATCCTAGAGCTAGAGCTTGTATATTTTTAGGATACCCAGCAGGATACAAAGGTTATAAGCTTTTAGACCTAGAGACACACTCAGTTTCTATTTCCAGGCATGTTGTCTTTTATGAGGATATTTTTCCTTTTGTATCATCCAATATCTCGGATGCTACAAAAGATTTATTTCCTCATCTTCATAAACCTGCAACCTTAGATGAACATTTGCCTATTTTGCAATCATCTTCTGATGCTCCTAAACATTCTTACGAGTCATCTTCCATGATTTATGTTCCTTATGAACTTAAATCAACTCGGCAAAGAAAATTGCCTTCCCACCTGCAGGATTTTCATTGTTATAATAATAATACTCCTATTACTCCTCTTCAAACCATTAAAAACCATGATCAGACTACTCCTATTAAAACCAGTCCTTATCCTATGGCAAATTATATCTCTTATTCTAATCTATCTGAGCCTTTCAGTGCTTTCATTAAGGTCATCACAAATAATACAATACCACAAAAATATTCAGAGGCTAAGAAAGAACAGGTTTGGAATGATGCTATGGGAAAGGAGATTGGGGCTTTTGTGAGAACAGAAACTTGGAGTATCACTGAATTACCACCAGGAAAGATTGCAGTGGGTTGCAAATGGGTATTCACTATTAAGTACCATGCTGATGGCAATATAGAAAGGCATAAAGCACGCTTAGTTGCCAAAGGGTATACACAACAAGAGGGAATTGACTTTATTGATACTTTTTCTCCGGTTGCTAAAATGGCAACAGTAAAGATTCTCTTGTCTCTTGCTCCAAAAATGCAGTGGTCTCTTCATCAATTAGATATCTCTAATGCATTTCTGAATGGTGATCTCGATGAGGAGATCTACATGAAACTTCCACCAGGGTATGCTTTGAGATTCAGGGGAATCTGTTTCCTCAACTCGCTGTTTGTAGGCTTACAAATCCATGTATGGTTTGGAGCAAGCTTCTCGGCAATGGTTTATCAAATTCTCTACTACCTTGGTTCAGTTTGGTTTTGAGAAGTGTCGTGGAGATCTGACTTTATTTGTCGAAGAGTTGACTGGAATTTTCTTGGTGGTTATTGTGTATGTTGATGATATCATCATTGCAGCCTAATGATCTTGCAATGATCAAATTAAAGGGACAGTTGAGTTCTTCTTTTCAGCTGAGAGATCTTGGCCCTCCAAAATTTTTCCTTGGTATAGAAATAGCCCGATCAACTGAAGGAATTTCACTTTCGATCGAGAAAATATGTTATGGATTTACTTGGTGAACTGGATTCTCGATTGCAAGCCTTCTTCGATTCCTATGGAACCAAATCGAAACTCTCTAAAACTGATGGAGCTTTGCTTACAGACACAAAGCAATACATGAAGTTGGTTGGTAAACTACAATACTTAACCATTACTCGACCTGACATTACTTTTGCTGTTTCTAAGCTTGCTCAATACTCATCTGCTCCACGAGACTCTCATCTTCAGGCCTTACACAAAGTTCTTCGCTACTTGAAAGGAACTATTGGCCAGGGTCTTTTTTATGGAACAGAGGCAAATTTTGATCTTAGAGGGTTCTCAGATTCAGATTGGGGTGCTTGTCCCGATTCCAGAAGATCAGTGACTGGCTATGCTATGTTCATTGGTGATTCTTTAGTTTCCTGGAAGTCCAAGAAACAAGATATGGTATCAATGAGTTCTGCTTGAAGCAGAGTATCGTCTTATGAGCATTGCCACAAAGGAGTTGATCTGGATTAGTCTCCTTTTGAAGGAACTTCGGGTCCCATTCTCACCTCCTGCTTATCTCTATTGTGATAATCAAGCGGCATTACATATTGCTAGCAACTCAGTTTTTCATGAGAGAACGAAACACATCGAGTTTGATTGTCATAAAGTGAGAGAAGCGATTGTTGATGGTGTGATCAAGACTATGTTTGTTCGAACAGACAACCAACTTGCAGATATTTTGACTAAAGCTCTCTATCCAGCTCCATTTTGGGAAAATATAGGCAAGATGGGTGTACATAATATCTATACACTTTCATCTTGAGGGGGAATATCAAATGTATAATCTATATTATTGGTTGGTTTAGTCTGGTATAATAGAATTAGATGTTGGTTTACTTGGTTTAATGTAAGTGTATATAAACATTGTTGTAACAAACGATTCGAGAGAAGAATTGAGAAAACCATTTCACAAATCTCTTTATTCATAGCTTCTAAAAGAAACCTCGTTTGAAATAAGATTTACTTACGTCTATTATCGAATCTCTGATTAACTGTAGCAACACAATATAAGGGGAGTTTTTTTTTTCAGACAAACCGGTTAAGATACTCATCGAGGCTTGTGTACTTGACCTCGGGGTACAGCTCGGAAGCCTCAACTCCAAAAGAAGGATCTATAGTGAAGGAGGTAAGATCTCCCTTCACAAGTACCGTATGGATCAAACCCATCACAAAATCCATTGGAGGCTGAGTCTCTGCAAATACAAGTGAAGAAACATAAGTTACAAAACAAAGACAATACATTTAATACTCTTGAATGATTATTATTCTATATCAAAAACTGTTTTTATGGTTGAAGTGATCACCTTTGATGTTTTTAAGGAGTTCTTCTGAAACATAAGTCTTCTCGAGAGTCTTACCGATCTTTCCCTCCCACAAACCGACCATATCGTTCTGTGATACAATGTTCTTGGGAGGGTGAATGTAGAGAATCTTGTTAAGTGTTCTCGAGTCATCAATAGCTTTCAATGCAAATGCAACAATGTCGTCTTCAGTGTTGATAATGGCTGTAACAATGAAAAATTAATACCAAAACTGCAAAAGTAATTCGCGTACTGTAACGTTTTAAGGCATATAAAGTACCTTTGCCATTGCCATTGTCGTAGATGGTAACTTTCTCTCTAGGAGGAGTTCTAAGTCGCAAGTTGCATTGACCCAAACAAGGAACGAAAAAACCAGCAAAACAACCTGTGACCACATACGTATAAGGTATCTTTGCGGCTTCAATGGCACGCCTTATCTGAGCTTTACCGGCGAAATCCGATAGCGTCGCCGGATCAATGGCCACCGTACGGTCCACGTCGTTACCAAATTCGGACGGTAGGAATCTCTGGATGAAAAAGATTCCATTGAGGATCTTCTTGAGCCTAATAGAAAGGACGTGTGTGTGTATAATATATAGAAGAAGATGGTGAAAAAGGACCTTAACATTTCCACATTCTTTGATGGCATCAATGATATTGATTTGATCTAGAATTTGGGGACGACCAACAGCTGATATCACCACATCGGCTTGTTTAATCGCTTTCACTAAGCTCTCTTTATCATTTAAATTTCCCTGGTCGTCATTATCAGAAGAATCATCGGATTCCAATCAACAAAGATTCAAACATCAGATTATGTAGCTCAAAATTGATATAAATTAACTCAAAATCTTCCACTATTTAAGTGATAATGAGGAAAAGCCACTTAAATCTTATGTTCTTACTTAATTCTACTCTGTTTTTTTCAACTTCATGTTGTAAATTGGCATGTTTTGAATGTCTGAAATTATAACATTCTTCAAAAAAATTTGTCCAAAATCAATAAAATCGTTTTTTTACGACTGTCAAGTCTTTATCTCTACCCTCAACTCAATTTACTATTGACTAAAGATTTGGTAAATGCTTTAAGAAAAAGATTTGAATTAGAGGAAAAGAGAATTGTAACGTACGTAGAGTATGGTGACGCCGAGATCTTTGAAACTATCGACGAGTTTGGCCGTAACTGGATCAGAGAGAGACCGGAATTTGCGCTTCCCTCGACGATGAGTTTTCCGATGTATCCTGTCGCTCCAATCACCAGAATCTTGCTCGTCATTTATCTGCTGTTTTTTTGTCGAGTTGGGTTTCAGTCTTTCAGATAATAGAAAAGAGATTGAACAGGCTCAGATTTATCGTCTTTATATTTGTGTTCGGTGGGTCGTGATGGAGTTACTAAAGTACCCTTGTCTGAGCTGACTAAAATTATAACACAAGTTGTCAAAATACAAATAAGTTCGAAAACTCCAAAAGAAACTTGAAAACCCATACAGTAGTGTTTGTCAACCATTCTAGTTCTAATCTCCGAGAAAGCGAACACAATAATATCTGACTAACATATTTGGTGATCAAAGACAATATAATCGGGAAATTTTAGTAGATAGCACTTTTTTAGATTTTTATACGTACTTTGAACGTTTTAACATTTGTTACGATAAAACTATAGACTTTCATTTAGTATTGGCGTGCATACGTTTCTAAATTATAAAATTGAGTGATTTATATATACTACGTGCAATAGTGGTTCTTTGTTATGTTATTCTTCTGCTACGTTATCCCGTGCTTTGTAGTTCTTTGCTAGGTTACTTTTTAAAATCAAATACAGTGAATTGAAGAAAAAAAATTATGGTACACATATATTTAATATAACTAATAAACCATTAATTTGCGACCATTTTATTGCCAAAACTTCCAACAATTTGTAGTACCTTATACTTTAAATAAATTTGAAAATATCTACAAATCCTTATCTTAGATTACACGCGACACAACCAAACATATACATAGCACATTTAAAATGAAACATGTCTGATCTGATTAACACCATCACAAAAGACAACGACTACTCACAATTCACACGTTACATATGTGATTAGCCTGGTGATTATTGCGTCCTTACTATCCCGCGATTTTGGCGATGTGAGCCACTTTGAATTGTGGCACGTAATTGTTTGGTCGTCCCTCTTCCTCTCTCGGCTCATTCAAGAACGCCCAGTTGCTTCTTTTCCACCTGACCAACTCATCATTTTATTAAATCTTTTAAAATTGTGTGAGATTGATTTGAACTTCTCTAGTATCAAAATTTATATATTACCATCCACTTTTCTTGCTTTGGTTCTCATAAGGATCTTCGACTTTCTTCTCCTCTTGCTCTTGGCTATCTGCTACTTCCTGCACACAAATTTCAAAGGCTTTTATAGATCAGTTTATGCTTTTTGGTAAAAAAAAAAAATTAGATCAATTTGAATTTTACAAGTAAGTTTGGTCTTAACCTCAGCTACCAACTTGGAAACGGCTTGAACATGTTCTTCTTCATTCTTCTTCTTTGTTTTCCAGAAAGTTTCGATTTCTTCTCTTGTAAGTGACTTGCACTGGCTCACTGAAATTAATCATTTCATCAATTATTTCGGAATAAAAATAATCGTATAGCAAAACTATTAGCATGATCGAACATACGATATAATCCCATTATATATGCATGATCATTAATCCCAACGCATGATTAAATATTAATTACCTGAATTGGGATCCGCTACTGGAGAGTCCCATCCTGACAGTAAAGAACCCATTTGCTTTTAATCTCTTATAATTATCTTTTTAATTACTCTGATTTCTATGGATTGAAGCATTACCTACCATTCTCATATATATACTCCAAGCAAAAAAGTATTCAATTCATCTAGATATTTTATTTTTCCTTCCTATCTCTTATCCTCAAAGAAATTAAATTCGTTATTATTTATTATTTATTTGAACTTAGCTATTCGGTCCAGGTTCGTTTATTTATTTTTAAAATAAAATCTATCCCGTCCAAAGCTTTTTTCTGCTTGGTTTTTGGAAAACTCCAGTTGTTAGCCCACTGATTTAAGTGGTGGTTTTGATTAAACTATTAAATTTATAGATATTTCACGTTATTGCCTTTTCCAACCTTATCTGGATCTTATGATTATTATTTATTGACGACGACTACTACTGTAATTAATCTTTACATTTGGATCTCATTTTCTTTTCCTTTTTCGGGAAAAAGATATATGCAAAGATACAAAATAAAACATGCCAACAAATAATGTTGAAGGTTTTTGTCTTTTGGGGTGGGACGATCGATGTCAAACGTAACGGTGAGATAACCTTGGAACTCATTTAAGATGGACTCTTCAATCCAAAATAAATAAACTAAACTACTACATAACAAAGTTTAATCCGTTTTGACTTTTCGAGAAAAAAAAGATAAGGAATTAGCTGACACGTGTACGATGCGTGGCAGACACATCACACATGTATCTCATTGAATTTTTTGAAAGCTATATCCACTTGATGGAGGAAGTTGTATTTTTAGCTTAAGTTGAGGTAAACGTCAAAAATAAATTGAGATACGAAGAAACAAAGTTAGCTAATAAAAGTTACTAAATTCAAGTGTTTAGCTACAAAACTGATTTATGATGACGACTGTGGTTGAGGCAATACTGCAACCGGTTTAGGAGTTTTTGTCGCTTGGCAAAATTGTAATGAACCGAAAGAATTATTCAAAAGAGATATCCAGAGCCGTGCCAAAGATTTTAGAAACCTAAAACAGAAAAAATCATTCTTTTTTTTTTTATAATCATGGAAATTTTTTTTGTTATATTTATATATTTATAATAAAATATATATTATAACTAAAATTTAATATATTTTAATAATAAATTAGAGATAATAAACATTATTTTTATATTTATGAATAAAAATTATTTTACTACTTTCTTAAGCTATAAAACATTTATTAAGTTTTAAAATATAATTTTATACTATTTTGTAATCTATTTTTTAATTAACTCTATTTTTAATATATAAAATACTAAAGTTTAAGGTAAATTTTGAAAAATATTAAAAATAATTAACACTATTTTCTTAATATATGAAATAAAAATTTAAAACTCAAGTATACTCATACTAAAATACATATTTCATCAATATAGCAAAAAAATATTTTAGAATTGGAGGCCCCTAAAATTTGCTAAATATTTCTTAAGACCAATATCTTTTTTCGTAAGTCACGCCTCTGGAGATGCTTCTTCTCTGTTCTTTTTTGTGTATGTTATTCTGGATAAAACCTTTTAGACAGGAAATGAAACTGATCGCTTTCTTCTAGCCAATAATTGTTCTGAACAAAACAAAAACAAAAACAAAAACAAAAACAAAAACAAAAACGCTTCCGTAAGCAAGAAACTAAGGAAAGCTGAAATTGAGAAAATAATTCTTCAGGAAGCACTTCTAGTTCTTGGAAATGTAATAAAAGAAAAATCTCAAAAAGCTAAAAAAGAAGCGGTAAATAGATTTCCAAAATTCCAAGGAACAAATTATTACAGAACACACTACAGAGTTTTAATCAATGGAGGAAACAAGAACTAGGAATGTGTGTTGACTCTCAGAACATTGAACTCGGGATGATGAAGAAGTTTCAAAAAAAATTTCCACTAAATCACTTTCATCGTCTCGTCTTGCTAAATCCGGCTGATGGTGACAAGACCATATCCATCTGCAATGTCCTCGAAGGTAAAAACTTTCGAGCTTCCATATGCTTATACATTCTTCTCGCATCTTTCTCAAACCCACTCCTTTTCAACGCAGTTATAACTTTTTCAAACTCGTTAGGTCCCATTTGATCTCTCTTAGCTTCTAAAACCCCAAGAGCTTGAAGAGTCTTTTTCTCATTCCTGACACTAGCATACATACAGCACAAGCTCACCTGGAGCTCAAATGGTGGAGCTTCTCCTAGCTGAGAGATCTTAACCAGAAGCTGCTCAGCTTCCTCGATAAGCCCGAGATTAGCCATCCAATCAACAAGAACTGTGTAAGTAATCACACCAATTTCAACCCCATCTTTCTCAAGCTGCAGCAAAAGTCTCAGTGCCTTATCCAATGAGTTATCTCTCTTATATGCTCCGACCACATTTGCAATGCACTTATCATCGGGTTTGTGCCCAAGATTTCGCATTTCATCAAAGCTGCTTTTCGCTTTGTCAGCCTCCCCTGCTTTCCCGTATGCTTCCACAAGTAAACTAAATGCTTCGTGACTCAGTGTATCAAATGGTTCACTCTGCATTGAAGCAGAAATCCCTACCGCGTTTTTGGAATCTCCTACTTGGGCAAAAGCTCGAAGCAGCGCCATGTAAACTTCTTCTGAAGGTTTCAACTCCTTTGCTCTCATTTCTCTCACCAACCTCTCACCTAGTTTAGGCTTCCCAACGTTTACATAGCCCATGATCATGGAGTTGTAGATCTTCTCGTCTGGCCGTAACCCATAGCTCTTCAAGTTTTCAAATGCCTTGGTTGCACGCTCAAGGTTGCCTGATTTACTGTACATATGAACCAATGCAGTGGCGGTTAAAATGTCTGGAAAGATCCCGTTTTGAGCCATTTTCTTTAGAATCCCCTCAACATCTTCAATGCGGTTCTCTTTAGCATGGATATGGATGAGTTTTGAGTAGTCCGCGATACTTGCCTTGAACGATTTCTCATCAAGGACAAGTTCTGCCACCTGTTGAAACAATCAAAACAAGCACCAATTGATTAAAAACACAACTCAGTGATTGCTCATCTTCAAAACGTAAGTTAGATGTATGCATACAAAGTACAACCATCTTGATAGATCAAACATCCTAGACTATCAAATTAACCAACAACAAGAATCCTATTAAGAAAAACTAACGAAATCAAACAACCAAACTTCCACACCAGAAAATGACCATGAATATATAAATAAGAAGCAATCCAATGAGCAAAAAGCTGAGGGAAAAAAGTGAAAACTAAACTACAGGAGAAGGCCATTTTCCCAAAACTATTACGCATTATCTCGAGGATACTAAACTAAAGTCTAACCTTTAAGTATGCATTGATGTTTCCTTCTCGCAACTGATTAAGTAAAGCAATCCAGTCCACACGGTTAGGCTCCAATAACTCAACCCATTCAGCAAGCAATACTGAAGGATCATCTCCTTCCTGCAAAGACTCAAGCTTCTCCATAATCAATTTGCATTTTCCAGTTACAGGTTTAGGCTCTGTCCAATCAGCTTCTTCCTCAGCTTCATGAATTTTATCAGCCATTTTACTCCATTTCGGATCCGATAGCTCAAGTCCGTAAATCTTATACTTAAACTTCCCTTTTCGTTTAGGAAGAGAGATACTCCGAGGTTGAACTTCATCAGAGTCAAAAGACCCTACTTCTCCTTCTTCTGCTACATCCTCTGTTTCAGATTCCCCAATTGAATTATCCAAATCACGTTGCTGTTCTAAGCTCTCGTAAAACTCAGCGTCTTCCATTTTCTCTCTTGCCCATTTGAATCTAAGTTCTCTAAGCAAATCACCACGAATACCAATTTCACCAGCAAACCTACACATCTCCATCACTTCTGGAGATTGAACGTATTGCTTCATCTTCTCTTTCTTCCTCTCTTTCTCCATATCTTTCAACACTGTGTTACTAACTTCCCATATAGTAGCCCAAAGATCATCACTGAACTCAGATGATGGTGAAGGTGGAGCTGAACCAACTTTATTGAATCCACCTTTTTCAATCTCTTCCACAACTTTCTCAACAATAAGCAAAAGCATACCATCAATCATCTTCTTATCACAATCTGGATAAGCTTCTGAGACTTTCCCACGCATTATCCAAACGAATCGAGAAAGGAACTCGTTTGTTGTCCCATCTTCGTCTTCTTCATCTTCCTCTTGGTCAATCTGAGCGGCACTCGACTCACTGAGTCGGGACTCGCGAGTACAGTGGAAATATCGATTGAAAGATGAAATGGGTCTAGGGATTTCGGCATTTTTGAATGGAGTTTGTTCGTCGTAGCTTCTTAGATGACGATCAGAGTGAGAAATTGACGATGTAATGGCGGAGAAGTTTCTGGAGAAAGTTGGGGTTTTTGATGATAGTAGTGAAATGCGTTGGATCGCTTGTCGAGAGACAAGGAAAGATTTCATCTTTTTGAAGGGTTTAACAGAGATGAAGGTGGAAACGATAAATCTCGGCAAAAGCCTTAACACTAGCTGAGTGGTCAAGATCACAGAAATGGAACTCGAATTAGGGTTGTGCCTTGCGTTCTCTCTTCGTTAATTGGTAATTGCCAGAAAGAGCCCTTAATGTTTATAGAAATTACTCAAACTATCCTGTATATTTAAATTTTCTGTTTTGACCCTATGCTGATATATATGCTCATCTCTAACCCTCTGATCCCATTTCAAAATTTTCCCAATTTTTAAGTACGCCAAATAAATTTGTCTGAAATCAAAGTTTGTGTGGTTTTAAGATAGAAGTATATTTTCTGTCCAAATTGTAATTAGTGTTTATATGGAACTTCCGATAATGCTTTGTTATAGACTACAAACAAATTACTCAGATTTTGTGTGGATGAAAATTAGTAAATAATGCTTTTTTACATACTACTTCAAATTAAGGGGATGCAGTTTTGGTGAGATGACTCCCTCATCCTAGAGAAACCCAAAGATATATATATATATATATATATATATATATATATATATATATGTATGTAATATGTCACATGCCAACAAAAAAGACAAGAACATATCTAATGAGCGCCAAACGTGTGTAAAACAAAAAAAAAAACATCGTAGCACACATATGCCAAATTAACATTAGATTAAGGGAAAAAAATGGATGACCTAGTACTTCACTAAGAATGAGTGACGACAAAGGTGACAACATCCAAAACTCGTGATCTAGTATCCTAACCCGAATCGTGTATAATATATAAATACTCATTTTAGCATTATGAAAATCCTTGACCAAAAAATCATAACTTATTCATTCATGTCGAAACCGATTTTAAGCTATAACTCATAACTAAAAACCTTGTATAGAGTACAATATGGTGTGAATCGCCCAAACTCATCTTGGAACTTAGCTACCAAACCCATCTTTTTGTTTTTTCTAAACAATATTTAGAAGACACTAGCTGTTCGACCAAAAAAAAAAAAAGACACTAGCTATATGGAATATCTTAAGACTTGTCACCATAGATGTTATATATGGTATAGGTATGCTTGCTGCCTCATGGACGAACTGTTCGAGAAGTTATTTTCAGACTATGGAAACTGCATAATATTTTCCCTCTAACAGTTAATTGAATAATTGTATTTGAATCATATATATTTGAAACCGCATATATTATATATTAATGGTATGAAGCATATAACTTTTATTTATTAATTAAAATATTTTTCATTTCCTTAAAACAAAAAAGGATAAAAAATACAACTATGAATAAGAATCAATGCAGAGATAGGGATATTGGAATTTTATCCTCAAAGGAGGCGATAATATCTCTTACGGTATTATTCTTTTTTCAGCAAATTTTAAGTGGCTCTTGTTAAAATGGCTGTCGTCCAAATTTGCTTTCCTTCCATCACACGAGATAAGTTTATTTTATTTTCTTCCCTTTTGATAATCGGAGTCACTAAAATCCAAACTAATTCCTAAAATTTCAACGAAATTCAGATATTTTGGCCACTTAAAACAATTATGAATATGAATAACCAAACAAAATGGAAAAATAATTCTACACTTGAAAAATATGTTCCCTGACTTAGAACAGCATGGTGAATCCTCAACATAGCTGATTTTCAACAAGACAAAACTACTCATCCGCTACCATTTGGTTTAAGAGTATCAATCTATTTCCTTCGAAATATTATTATTATTATTATTATTATTATTATCATAATAACAAAATAAAAGTAGATGATAAACGTAGTACAGTAGTATATTATCAAAAAACAAAAACAAAACAAAAATTAATAAGAAATCTCATGAAGCTTGGTACAGTAGATGACTTATCAAATCCGTAATTCGATCATCAGATTTTTTGCATCAAACGATGATTGTATAAACCATTTATTCTGTTAAAAAACATTTATTACGTGAACAAAATATCAGAGTCATCAAATCATCATACTTTTTTATATTTCCATTATAGCTAAGGTGAATCTGATTAATTGGAGTATAAAGACGGGATCTCACTTGTCTCCTCTTCCTCTTTTCTGAATACCAGAGTGTTCATTTTTCTTCTTTTATAAGTTTTCAATGATTTCTCTATGGCACACTATATTAACTGCTAATTAGTCTGAATTTTCGTTCAAGATATTCTAGTTATAGAAAAAAGCAACAACAGTTAAAGATTTGAATCAAACATAATTTTTACGGGATTACTTTCGCAATTCGTAGAGTTTAATGGATAGTCATGAAATGTTAAAATAATAGTTTAATAGATATATAGATGAAGTTTAATTTAATCGTTTATCTTGAATTTATATGCAGATGGATTATTTTTAAAACTTGAAAAATGTGAATGTTATAAATAAATAAATTGTTTCGAATATTTATAAAATGTGTTGTATATCTACCATTAAGCATATATATATATATATATATCAAATTTCCCTATTGTTTTATTTAAGTTATTTTGTAGTTGAAATTTTACAAATTAAATCCCTGTATATAAAAGGATTGATAATTTAAATTTTTGTTAGAACACTAGTATATATGAACGTTAACGGTTGACTTCTCAACACTATTCTCTCAAAACCATATGGACCCAAAAAAATGTAGACCCATAAAAACATTATAATTCTTTATTTTGGTATCTAACCTGATAAATAATACAAGTTGCGGAATCTCTCAACTATCTTTTCCTCCATATAAGGAGCCTATTTTGGCATTCGTTTGTATTCATAACTTAGCATCGATCCTCCTTTCTTTCTCTTCTTTTGTTTCCCTATATCTCTCATATTTTTTCCAAAAGAAGTTAAAGAGAATTAATGGCCTCAAGTTCTATTAGCTCGAGCTCATCTTGGACGTCTAAGCAAAACAAGATGTTCGAGAGGGCTTTAGCTGTTTACGATAAAGACACTCCCGACCGTTGGCAAAACGTGGCCAAAGCCGTCGGAAGTAAATCGGCGGAGGAAGTCAAACGTCACTACGACATCCTCGTTGAGGATCTCATGAACATCGAACAAGACTTAGTCCCTTTGCCTAAATACAAGACGGTCGATACTGGAAGTAAATCAAGAGGCATCAACGATTTTGATGTGAGGTAAAATCTTTTTGTCCTTTTAGACCAAATACTTTTAGAATTTTTGGTTGTTTTATGAATTTTATCGTGGCTAAGACCAAATTTTTGGAATTTTACATTCTTTTTGCGAATTATATTATGATTTAATAGAAAATATGTTTAGTGAAATTCATTGTAAAATTTAATAGTTATTGACTTATTGGAGTAATATTAATTGGTTTTCTCTAGTAGAACTAGAAGTATATTAATATTGGTGATGAACGTTCGACTATATAATGATAAAAATAAAAAATCTATATAATAATAAGAAACATGCAACAACACGCACCATCCCTTCTATTTCTGGCATTCCCATTAAAGTTAAGAGTCACATGAAATCTAATCCTTCTTGAACATCATCACATGCACATTGTCCTCAACTTTGAATCTTACATATCATATCATAGATATGATAAGATGTAATATATAGAAATCTAATTTTATATTATTCGTATATGATCAGATATAAGAAAGGTATATAAATATGCAAAAGTGATTCTAACTTCTTCTTCTTTTTTTTTGTTTCTTTCTTAAATTGCCATTTTATTTCCGTTTATTTTGTTATCCTTCTCCAAGAGGGATATAAAAGTGATTATAACTTTGCACTGGTCGGTGATCATCAAAAGCGTCATTTTACTGTCAAGTTGTTTATTAACCAAAACTGGAGTTCGAAAAAGCTTCAAGTAATCAAATCATTAAGTTGAATTACATATGTGAATTACCCTATTGGTTTTTTGGACAGGTTGATGAAGAATATGAGAATCCAGTGAAGTCTGTTACGTCGATATGAAGATTGCAATGTAAGGATTTAAAGGGGATATATATCATATATATGTTTCTTCTTGCTTAGTGATGAGTGTATCGTTCCCTTTTCAGTGTGATAGTTATTTATTCTGTTAATCTTTATTTCACTTCAAAAATGTAGCTAATGTGATTTTTGTTTTATGCGTTCGATAATTTTTTTTTTTTAATTATATGCGTTCGATAATTTCATTTTGTCAATTTTGTGTTTTGTTTTATCGATGGTTTTAGTTATCACGGTAGCTAATGTGGTTATGCACGATTGGTCGAAAATGTGAGACGGAAATTTGAATGATAGGATAAGTCGAACACGTCTGTTTATAGAACATTATTTTTGACTTTCATGAAAATGAAATTGTAAGATTTTATAATAGAAATAAAAGAAAACTACATTTCTATTTTTTTAAAATATGGTTCAAAATCAAAGTTAAGTTTTCTCAACTAAAATAAATAGAAAGATAAAATGATACTATAATGAAAAATATATATTGGCTGATCTGAGTTGATCTCCCAACCATTTTTGGTTCAGCTAGACGACTAGATTTTTTTTTGGCAACATCTTTATTTACAGCTTGATAATACTTTAACAAGAAAATTTATTAGTATACTAAAGCTAAAATCGATAAATACTACATGTGGTTAAATGCATTTATAAAATTATAAAGAATACGAATATAAGTATACGGACCAAAAATAACGAAGTAACGAATACGGAAACCATAAAACTGTTGCTTAATTTGGAACTCGCATAAAACTAAAGCCATCTCACGTCTTACTATTTTCGGCGTAACCGCCATTAACGGTAGATCGTTACACAGTTAAATAAAACCAAATTAAATTATCTTTTTAATCTCCTTCGCATATAAACAAGGAACTTTTAAATTTGAAACCAAACAAAACACGTAAGTAAAACATATTATTACTTTTACCATTAAAATCATTCTTTTGTTTTAATTAGAAGAATAAGAAAAACAAAAATTTCTGGAAGATCGGATGGCGAGAATATCGATAGTTGTGGTGTTATCGGTGATGCTACTTGTCTTGATAAACTCGGTAGAGATTTTGGCCGAGGAACAGCCAACAGTTGGGCAGAGGTTAGACTCCGCCGTGGCTGGTGCCACCAATACATTCAATGAACACGGCGGCCCAGGTGCCGTTGAAACCGTATCCTCCGCCTTCAAATCCGTTTACGGATGGTTTGGTGATAAAGCCAAGTATGTCTACGATTTAAAATATATATATATATATATATATTTATTTCTAGTTTTTTTTTGATACAAAATACGTTATTTTGATCGAAATTAGTTTTTTTTTAAATTTTTTTTTTGATGCGACTTCATTATAGTTGACCAATTTACAAATGTAGGTAGTTAATAACTTAATAAGGGTTTTAAGTTTTTTTGTTTGTTTGTTTGTTATATAATAAGGGTTTTAAGTTTTTTTTGTGTGTTTGTTTTTTATATAATAATGGTTTTAAGTTCATAACAATCTCCAGTTATTTATAGAAAGGAAATAGAATTGTAGTTTTTTGGTAAGTTTATTTTGCTATTATATATAGAAAGGAAATAGAATTGTAGTTTTTTTTGTTGTTAAAATTGGTAACTTTCAATCTAATAAATAACATGGTGCTCACCTAGCTTAGGCTAAACATTCTATATAAGATCTGAACATTTCTATTATTATTATTAATTTCTTATGGTTTAAAGGGTGAGAAATAACAAACACTAGATATGATTTTGTTCCAATCAACTGTAACCAACATTTTTTCTAATAAGCTCCTTAATCACTCCTAAATATATAATTTATTTTCTATTCTGTAGGGAATGGGGAATCCACTTCTAAAAGGAAGAATAAGTAAAGCTTTTCAAGTTGCGGTGTGTTTGTTTATATGCCAGAAAGAGCTGAAATCGGACCAATAATAAAAAAAAGAGAATCGACTTATGTGTAACTGATTTTATTTATTTTATACATATATATATATATATATATGTAACCCAATGTCTTTAAACAAATTGCATGAGCTCGATTATCCCTTCAATCTTAACCATACCGTAATTCATTTTCTCAAGTAATATATGATGCGTCAGTACCATGAATTATGAAATAATCAAATCTATTGTTTCATTTCATATATAGATTTTTCCGGCGTAGGAATTAACTGATTTTGTTTCTAAACAAAAAATGTAGACTATGATTGTGACTATAAAACTCATTCATAACGATGGGCCACTTGTTATAAATAATCGGCCTATCTATGATGAGCAAAAAACCCAGTCCATTTAAATGTTGAACAAAGCTATTTTTAGATTCTAGAACCCAAAATGATTATGTGTTGGTGGATGCACCAAAAGCTCAGCCGCAGTTTAATCTCATGGCTCAGACATTGCCACGTAAAGATCCAATAAAAACATAACACGTGGCGTGATCTGAGCTCCTCAAACCGACCTTGGCATCTTAAACTCCGCGCCTCTTCCCAGTTCTGAGGTCTTCTTACCCGAAGCGGTCCCAAATCTCGGCTTCACACGCACGCCTCACTCCGCACGTGCCTTGTTTTGATGACTTGGTACAAAGCGAGACGTGGCGAGCAAAGATACATGGGCTATAGTTAAGCAACCAATTGTAGACGATGAGCTGGCATTACACGTGTCGAATTCTCACAATCTGTGGGCTCCCTCTCCCTTTCTCGCTCTACACAACTAGTCCTCTGTGTAGTTTTACAGTTCCTCTCTCTCTCTTCTTTTTTTTTTTGTCGCAAAATCTTTTTGATTTGAATTTTTTTTTTGGATGGAGTTAGAGGCTATTTCGAGTTGTTGCCCGTCTTCATCGTCTACGTCTTCTTCTTCTTCCGGTGAAGATGCGGCGGCGAACATGACGGAGCTGGAAGCGGCAGAGGCATTGGCGGATTTGGCGCAGCTTGCGATAATGCGAGAGCAAGTTTTCGAATCCGCAGCGAGTTGGGGAAGTAAAGGTAAACGAGTGAGGAAACGAGTTAAGACTGAGTCTCCTCCGTCTGACTCGGTGATGAAACCACCTGACTCCGAAGCATTACCTACTCCGGATCTAGCTGAGGTCTCTCGTCTCTTCGCTTTCCTCTTTCGTAGTCTCTTTTCAAATTTTGGACTCTGATTATATATTTGGAAGTTCGAAAAGCTTTATCTTTTTGGTGTGTTTAGATCCGAATAGCTTGAAAATATTGATTACACTGATTAGGTGGAGAATATTATATAATTAGTGGTTTTTTTGTCAATCTAATAACATGATTTAGAAGATTCTGAAGAGTTCTTTGGTCATTTACCAATTTAAGAAGACAACCTGATGAATAGTTTCTTTTGGTGGAAACAGGAACGAGGAGTGAAAGAAGAAGAAGAAGTTCAACCAATAAGTAGAGAATTAGTTAAAGTTCCGGTTAAAACTGAAATAAATGGTGAAACACCTAAACCAAATCTTGCTTCGACAATAAGATGTAGTAGATCAAGTGGCTGTGGCCGATCAAGACAGAATTTAAGTGAGGTATTGTTAAAACAAGTCCAATAGTTTTCTCTGTTTTTTCTTTTTTTTTGGTCACTCTTTTGTTGGGAACTTACCTACTACTACTACTACTCTCTAGGCTGAGAGAGAAGAACGTAGAATCCGAAGAATATTAGCTAACAGAGAATCTGCTAGGCAGACAATTCGACGAAGACAGGTATAACTTACGTATATACTGTAGATTGAGTTTGGAACTGTAATCATCAAGGTCCATATCGGGCAAGTTAGCTGCATAATAAACTAGTGTTATTGAGTATTTGTTCCTTATATAATCAGGCAATGTGTGAGGAGTTGAGTAAAAAGGCAGCTGATTTGACATATGAGAATGAGAACCTGAGAAGGGTACGTAAACCATTCGATTTACATTTCCACCGAACAATAGTGAAACCAAGAGACCGTTGTTATAGCTAATGACATTTCTGCTGGCAGGAAAAAGATTGGGCGTTGAAAGAGTTTCAGTCTTTGGAGACGATTAACAAGCATTTAAAGGAACAGGTTACACAAATCTATCAAGCACCATATTAGTATCAGGAGCATTATTGCTTCCACTGACATATCTGATTATCTTTGTTTACAGGTATCCAAGTCAGTAAAACCCGATATAAAAGAACCTGAAGAATCTCTCAAGCAATCACAAGTTGAGATGTCTACTTCATCTACTCCGTTTTACTTCTATAACCAGAATCCGTATCAGCTTTACTGCTGGCCTCATGTTACTCAATCATCAAATCCAATGATATCGCCACTCGAATTTTCCACCTCGGGAGGAGCTTTTACTAAATCTATGACCTCGCAGGAGCATGAAAATCCTGCGGATGATAATGGGCAAAAAACTCATTTTTACGTTGTGCCTTGCCCTTGGTTTCTCCCTCATCCTGATCACAGCAACGGTGTCCCCTTTGGGCTTCAAGATACTCAAAGAGGTGTTTCTTCTAACGGTCACCATATAGAAGATTCTTCTGCAAGACCATTAGAGGTCACAAAAACTCTGCAGTCTCATCTACCAACTAGAATCAAAGAAGAGGACTCTGGTTCAAACGAAGCCAGACCTTTGTATGACCTCAACGAATCTGCAGCTGAAGTGCTCTCTGAAGGAGGAGATGGTTTTCCTGTAACGCAACAAGCTTATAGTTTAAAGCATGAAGATGTTTCTGAGACAACTAATGGAGTTACACCAATGCCGCCTGGTAATCATGTTTTGATTTCTCTACCCGGAAAAAAGCAAGGATCTTTGGCTGCAGCGGAAGCCAGGAAGAGACGGAAAGAACTCACGAGGCTCAAGAGCCTCCATGGCCGTCAATGTCGAATGCAAGTCTGACAACACTCATACATTCTTCATCTTTAGCAGTTGAAACACTACTGGTACTTCATGATCCCTTTCTTTTTGTCCGGGGCATTTTCGCATTGTTTCTAGGTTTTCTTAATGAAACACCAAAGTCAAGAGTGATACTCATCCAACAAACAAAATTGGATTATTGTTATACTCATCCAAGATTAGTATTCGAGAGTTTTTGTTTTGTTTTTTACAAGGTAATAGCAAATGTTGTACCATTGTAAGATTTAGGGTTATTTTGTAAGATCATCTGGACTCTTTGCTTCTCACTTGAAGGTACGGTTCCGGTTTGATCAGCTCAATAACAACATATTTTCAGGGTTTGTTCCCTTTTTTGATCGCAGAATCAAAAAGTTATTGGATTGAATCAGTTTCTATATAAGGTTATCTTATTACAAAAAACCCTACATTTACTCGTTTGGGTTAAACACCTAGATGTTAAAAGAGTCTATTGTTTACATGGAACTATGGTTATCTCCGAGGTCTCCAGTTTGAGGTTGGAGCAATCTCTTGACACCGTACAATCCCAGCGGCTCCACCATAACACAACCATCTCTCACTTCCTTTATTCATGTTCCACCGCACGCGATGCATCGCCACCATTTTAGTTGGGAACCCTTCTGCTTTCACTCTGCTGTCACTGTTGCTTGCTTCTTTTCTTCTTCCTTCTTCTTCTTCATTGCCATCTTCTTTAACACAGACCAATGCTCCTATGTTCTCATCCTCCTCTCTTGTGCTGTTCTTTCCTTTGCTGGCCTTTGATTTTGGTGCTTTGTTGTTTGTTCCCTCTGATTCAGACTCTAAACCTGGATCCTCATCTTGTGCAAAAGCTGCAAAAATCAAGTAAACGAAACCACCAAGATAAGAACCAAGGGACTCAGAAGATGTATTAACAGTCTCTAGCGTAGAGTTTCAACTGACCAGGAGGCTGAACATCTGAAACATTAGATGCGTATTGGTTTGGAGACTCGTTCAAGAGACTTCGAAGGCATCTCTGTTTTTCACCAGCCTCGCTACTAACCGGTTTCTTCAAAATGATCGGGATGTCTGGAACTGGTCTATGCACTATAAAAGTGGAATCTTTCATAGTCAATTGTCCACAGAGAAAGTGTGGAGTCCGATTTCTCGTGTCTTTTTCCACTGCTTTAATTGTAAGCTGTAAGTAAAACCAACAAGATAATGTTAAATTCCAAAGTAGTCAACAAAGAACAGGAAAAAGTGAAAGTAATAATGCAGTTTATACAGACCTCGAAATGGAAAACAGATCCATCTGCAGTGCAATAAGCTGCTATGCCTGACAAGTTAAATAGTTAATTCTCGAGCTGATGTAAATTCTGATGTTACGGTGACTTAGTTTATTATGATGAATCGAGCATAAAGAACATTTACCTGTTAGCCTTGACACTTGAATACTCCAGATGGGATAAGATGAACAGTTATAAACGCTTAACCCTTGCTGTTTCGTGTTAGGATAAGGCTTTCCAGTTGCGGGAACATCATATGCAACCTTCACCAAGCTTAGAATTCTCAATGTTCCATCGTCGAAGGACAATAAAATGCATCTACAGGTATTTGAAACCCCAGTTTTAATCAGGACTTCAAACTATTTATCTAAAGACTGTAATCAACCGAGGACAGAGCAATGATAGATACCTTGGATCTTGTAACCAATCGAGGCTGTAAATAAACCTTGGCACTGGGTGCAAATCCCATAAAGGACGGAACGGATCACTGCAGAAAAACCATAGGAAGTAAGAAATAAGCTATGGCATGAGCTAATGTCTTGTGTATTAATTGTATCAGCATCAAAGTTTTTTAAAGAGTGATGTAGCTGATATTTACTGAAGTGTACCGTAAGTCCCAAAACTTCAGACCTCCATGTCCAGCAGTAGCTACAATGTTTGCACTTTCCTGATCACTGAAAATTTTCAGAAATTACTTTGATTAATAAGCGAATCCTCTCACAGAAGATTGTGTAGCAGTAGTATGAACTTTGCAGTCCAAACACACAAAAAAGTAATGGTTTTTTGTTGGAGCCAGTGACAAAGCCTAATCGCTTCTCCAAACTTGAAAAGCAAGACTAAATAAGTGCTGGAATCAAACAAAGAGGCTACATGGTTCCTGAAGTCGGTACATCTTATTGGCGGATAAAACACGAAATTTATGATTCAATCACAATGCAAATGAATGAGTACCCCTTAATTGGTGTTCAAAGTTGGTTTCCCGTTAGAATTATACCCACTTATTAGTCTCCAACTGAATGAAGGCAAAAACAGAAAACGAGTAAAGTTGATTTCATGTCACTGACCTTTCACCAGGAGCCCATGCAACTGCCCTAATAGGAGCTGTATCTGCACTGAAGAAAAGTAAAGGTCTTGTATCTGCACAGAAAAGACTTGAAAGGTAAACAGACGAAATGACTCACTAGCCACTGGTATCAGGATAAACATGTCAGGTAGTAGTACCTTCTGAAGCTTTAGTTGTAGAAAACTTCCAGAGAGCAACCTGATGCAAGATAACAAAAAAAAGCCCGGAGTCAACGTAATTAAGCACTGCAATTCTTCTTCCTGAATACAGTTACTCATATTCAAGAAAAAGAGACAAAAATATGCTGGAGACTGAAGAAAGTGAAATGATTTACTACTTACTGTGCCATCGTGGCAACCAGCCAGTAAGAAATCAGGGTTCCCAAAAGTCGACCATTCAAGTGTTAAAGGAATACTGCACAAAATAGATGAGCACCACATCAGGAGAAACCCGATGGAGAGAGATATTGAGAATGGGCCAATAAAAAAAAGCGAAAATCAATTAAATGCGCAACTCTTTGAAAAAATGACTGCTTTGTTTTGCTTTCCACCAAACAAGCAAAAACTGGCTACATGGAAAAAATCTACTGACCTCTGTGCGTCACCACACTTTAAGTTTGAACATTTGAAAACGGGAGCCAGTTTCACAAAACGAGGATCAGTTGCAGCTTTCTTTGACGTTAAATATACAGCTGACGTTGCTTGAGGCATTGGAACATCCCACCTGCATAAGGTCGTTCATTAATTAGCATAGTAGATGCAGCCTACAGAGGTGCTACATCATTGCCGATTGCAAATATGATTACACTAACTAAATTTGCATAAAATATCTCAATGCAGTTGAAAACAAAGCCAAGGCAGCATAAGGTGATAGAAAACAAAGAAGAAGGAAAAAATCGTGCAGGCCACATAATGCATTAGGATTAAAAAAGAAGAGAAGCAGTAGCTAGCTTACACTTCCAGATATCCATTCCCCATTAAGACAGCTAAATATCCCATTCTATGCTTATTAAGAGAATCATCCGGATATGAGGGACGCCATTTCATATCCCAGGCAACTTTTCCATTGTGGGCCAGGCATAAGACAACCCTTGGAAGAGCAATGTCTTCAGAAATAGCTGGGGACGGTTCGGCTGGTACATTTCCAACAGCTTCACTATTTTCTAATAGCATTGGTTTGCAACTTTCTTCATTACCTTTGATTTTTTGTCTCTTTCTCCGTACGGGTAACTTAATATTTGCAATTTCCGAAGACAACACTTGTTCTGAACTTTCATTGTTGACCTTAGTTTCTGTTACTGAAGTTTCTCGTAGTATCTGAACAGGAGTTGCGCGAACAACTGAATCTTCCGGATAGCGAACAGACAGAGCTTCAACATAGAGAACGTCACCATTAAGCTCAACAGGAAACTCAGCAGTACTCTTTTTTCTAGGTCTACCTCTTAGTTTCTTAGGCTCTGTTGTCTCTATTGGATGCTTTCTGGGCCTGCCTCTCGGCTTCTTAGGCTCTGTTACTTCAATAGTTTCACTTGATGGTTTCTTTCGAGGTTTTAATGTCAATTTTTTACTCTTCTCTGGAAAATGGGCGCTATCTTTCTTGCATGTGGCATTTATAATGCACCATATCTGAATGATGCCTCTACCTGAAAGTGGAATACCTATCTTGTGACTGTATGAGTCAGGCGGATGAGTAGCCACAGCTAGAAACTGCAACAGTGAAAGTTCTAACAATGAAAAACTAAGACTTTTGTTTCTGCAGAGTATAAAAAACAGAAAATATGACCTAATCACCTCACATTTTGCCTGAGCATCTGGATTTCCATGAACTCTGGGACACCACTCTAATGCCCAAACAGAGCCTCCAACATGCATAAGAAAATCCTTGCTGCAGAGATGAATAATCCATCACATAAATAAGGACAAGAGCAGAGATATATACACAAACATGCATCGTCAATCTGCTGTCTAGTGTCTACCCAACTAGTCCTGATTCATACCAGCTTAATTCAATCACCAAACTTCACATGTGACGTCTTGAATTTCAACAAAAAAAAATAGCAAAACTGAAAAATTCATTCATCTAAGTGGGTAAACCTATGGTCATCTCCCAACTTCAAGATTAATTGTATGACTTCTCTATCTCCGAGTGAGCCATATTTTTTCTAACTAGCAGAACATACTGAACAATTTAAATGATTACAACTCATCTAAATTTTAACTATTACCTGACTTCACCAGATGATGATGATTCATCGTCATTTATCTTAACCTGCACCAATAAGAATACAGATTCAAAAAAGCATTATCGTTGAAGCCAATATAAGAAGTAAACGGAAGGTAAGAACCAAGGCCTGAAAATAAACTTTTAGCGTAAAGATATGAAACACACCTTAGGAGCTCGTGCTGAAGAAAACTGAGGCAAAGTTTGACTGCTTGTATCCTTAGGCTCACGGCTCTTTCCAGCCTCTTCATAGAATCCAAAACTTTTTGGTCGGTAATTAAAATGCCTCCATTCCCTAAATTTTATCAATGTGTTACAACACAGTCAGAAAATCGAACCTTGATGTTAAGAAAGATCTTAACCACACTTATAAGCATAGCTTCTTCAGGGTATACTAGACTAAGAATTAACAATGAACGCACCTCAAGAATGTGACAGATGAAGAGAGTCTGCTGATATCATTCTGATCAAGATCAGTAGTAGCTTCACCACAGAGACCAGTGATGGATTCCACTGCCTTCAAATGATTCTCAACAGAATAATCAAACAGTGATATTCTATATTCTTCGTCACCACTTGTTGGAAGCTCGTCTTCATCCATTGATCTCTTGTTTTTGTTTCACAATTGTTCCTGAAACATAAGTAGGAATTAAAAATCAATTTTTTTGATGATTATCTCTACTCTACTGAGAATTCAGCTGTTTGATTCAACAATCGTGATACCTCCACCTCATTCACTAAAAGACGATTTAATCAAAGACAGAGAAGAGATAGGGTTTACGAGCTTAGCAATAGCAGCGATAAAAGAATCTGGAATCAGCTAGAAAAGAACCGAGTGGAAGAGAGTAAAGTTTAGGACGACGAGGAACAGAATTTACCGGCGACAAGATCTCGATGGCTGCTGCGAAGGCTTGGATACTTTTTCCTCCCGTCCAGAGATCGACCCGTAACTATTGAAATTTAGTATTTTAGTACAAATTACAAATTTTGTTTTTATTTTAAGATTGGGCTGTTAATGGGCCTATTGATTGCTCACGGAGTCACGGTCCATCTTCCCATCTCTCTGGGCCCATGAGTCCACCATTTTTGACGACCCGGCAAAGAATTGTTTTTTTTTTTTTAAGAATTGTTTTCTTACAATTCAAAAACTGCGTTCTAAATTCGACTAATCTTATAATAATGATACGATTGTGGTAATAATATAAATTATCATATAAAACAATCGTGTTACTTGTGCTCGGTGTTTGAAAAAAAATATGGCCTAGCGCCTAACCAATAAATCGGAGATTAAACAGGGATTAATCAGGGATTAGTTTTAGAGTTTTAAGACTATTTTAATGTTTTTAAAATATATTAATCTATTATAATTAAAATTTTCTATAATATTGTTTTTAAAATTGCATTAAAGACATAAAACATATTTTTTAAAAACAAATTATAATTTTTATTAAAATTTTGAACATAAGTTATTGTAAAATATCATAAAATCTCAATCTAAATGTCTGAATAACAAAAAAAAAATTATCTAACGGCGAAAATGAGCCTAGCGATTAGGCGCTAGTCGGGGCGGCGAGAGTGGGCCTAGAGACTAAGCGGGGAGTAATGGGAGCTAGGCGGGGATTTTTAGAACAGAGATTATTACTAACAAAAAAGATCTTTGAAGTAGACAGTTTACCAGATGAAAGAAAGAATATGTTAATGTTTGTAAACATTTTTTCCGTTGCCTAAAAAAAAAAAACAATTGTCACCATCAAGTTCATGTTAATTGCTACCTCTTCATTTGCTCTGTAAAAGCCAATTTTGTGGGTTTATTTATAGTAAAATAATTTAATTTAAAAAAAAACTAAACACAATTAGTGGCATCATGAATCATATTAGATAGGTAGCCTCAACCTGTGAAATTGTTGTATAGTTTCATTTCCATATAATCATATATATAGAATATACAAGAATATATGGAACGAGTTTTGATAAATTTACAAAATAAAAAAAAGATTGCTGAACGAACTTTAAGTGCAAAAAAATATTATCGATGGAGATATAAGTTTTTCTAATCCATAATTAAGCTCTATAACACATTTTTGTAGTTTTTACTTTTTACACACTATGTAAAAGGCTAAAAGCACATTATACTAATGGTGTTAAAGCCATAAGGAGATTATGTGAACATGAGAGTATGGGACTAGGCCTGGACAAAAGTAACCAGATCTGAATATCTGACTAGAACCGACTCAAAAATAGCTGAACTGAATCCGATCCAAAATTTAGAAATATCCTAAAAATATCTCAAATTTTAAACCTGAAAAACCGAACCTGAATCCGAACCGAACTGAGACCCAAATGGGTACCCTAAATACTTAAATATAATTATATATACAAATATTAGTTATATTTAGATTTAATATAGTTCAATTATCTAACATTACAATTATAAACCTAAATATATCAATTATTTTAAATCTAAAATAGTCAAAATATCCAAAATAACTAATTATAAGAATTTTTTAATTATATTTGTAAAAAAAATTGTTCAAATTTAACCAAAATTTATTCAAATTTATCTATTTTTTTATTTTTTTCAATATTTCGCGTACCCGAACCCGAACCAAACCCACATAGACCCTAACCGAACCCGATCCGAAAAATAAGAATACTCGAAAAGTACTTCATGCCCTAAATCCAAAAATCCGAAAATCTAAAAGATTCGATCCAAACCCGAATGGATACCCGAACCCCCATGCCCATATGGGACCATGATTTTTTTTTTGTAAAATATATATAAAAAAAAACAATTAGCAAAAATTTTAAAGTAATTTCTGTATAGAAGTACAGTAAAATCTCTATAAATTACTAATGTTGGGATCATGATATTGTATTAATTTATAGTATAAAATAATATTTATTAATTTATAGAGAGTTTTGTTAAAAATTAAAAAATTATAAATTAACAAAATTTGATCTAAATAAAATTAATATTTTGGATATTATAAATTTTAATAGTTTTGAATTTGAACTTTTAAAATTTAAAAGAAAAATCAAATTATTTTGATAATAAATAACAAAGACTATAGATGAATTCACTTATATAACAATTAACATAAATTCAAATTTATAATTAGTGAGTTTAATTGTTTTATTTAAATAGCCTATATGACTATTGAAATAAAAAATTATGCATATGTAGAATTTAAAAACTTATAGAAAGTTTAGTTTATTTTTATGACAAATTTATAGACGATATAACAATTAGAAAATTTAAAACATAACAAAATATTTTCTTATATAAGAAAAGTTAGTAATGAGTTCTAACATAAATTCATTAAAAATTCTAAAAGTATATTATCTTCATATATATATATATATGTGTGAAAATTTACATGATTATTAATTTATGTTATTAATAAGACCATATATTTATGTAAAGATTCTAAAAAAATTATTATCTTATTATCTTATCAAATTTTGTTTATTTTTATATCAGAGGATGATAAGTTTTACGGTAGTAGCATTTTTCGTCCAGTTGTATTATAATAATATATTAAAATAAAGTATTTTAAAATTCAGAGTTTTTTTTTACTGTCAACAGAAAGAAAAATAAAAAAACAGAGCCCCTTACGTTTTCTATAAATTGATATTACACGAGGCGTCTGAGGTGGAAAACTCGTAAACAGTCTGCGTCTGTCTACGCATAGGCTCAAATTTGACAAACCATGAGGAATTATTAACAGATCAAACAAAAGAGTCGACATCGTTTTAATTTTATCCGAATTTTCTTCCTTAAATTCTCCAATTCAAATTTCTTAGATCTTAAAGAAAACCAGAAGAAACCTCTTTTTTTTTTGTTTTTTTTTTGTGCATTTTCCAGTTTAGGATCGACATTTTCGTCTCGTAGCTTTTCTTTCGTTACGGTTGTTTTTGTAAATTTAGAAAAAAAAAAGAGATGAGTTTCAGAGATGATACGGAAGATGGAAGAAATGATCTCCGGCGACAGTTCTTACACACCGGAAGTTGGTATAGGATGGGTTCGAGACAATCTAGTATGTTGGAATCATCTCAAGTTATCAAAGACAGCTCAATTTCTGTTCTCGCTTGTGTTTTGATTGTTGCTCTTGGTCCTATTCAATTCGGATTCACTGTAAGAACATAAATAAAATCTCAACTTTATTTTTTTTATCAATAGAGCTGAGAATGTGTATTTTTTTTTCTTTTCTTTTCCTGCTTTTGCTTAATTAAGTAAAAAATTTGAGCTTGGTTTATTTTTTTGTTCAGTGTGGTTATTCCTCTCCAACTTAAGCTGCCATTACTAAGGATCTTGGTTTAACTGTATCAGAGGTATAAAGGTCCCATTTTTATATAAGAACTGTCTTTTAAGACTATTGTTCAATAATTTTCTGACTTTTTTTTTACTTTTTATTTTTTATGTTTGATGTTTAGTACTCTGTGTTTGGGTCTCTATCAAACGTGGGTGCTATGGTTGGGGCTATTGCAAGTGGTCAGATTGCAGAATACATCGGACGAAAAGGGGTATCATATTTTTGTTACTTCATTCTAAATTCTTATTCATTTTGTGACAAGATTATCATATATCATCTTCTTTCTTCTTATAACTTAATGACTGTGTTTTTTTTTCCTTTTGGCAGTCTCTGATGATTGCTGCAATTCCCAATATTATTGGATGGCTTTCGATATCATTTGCAAAAGTGAGTGTTTGTTCTTCTCAGGGTCAGATATTGTTGGCTTTTCTCTGTAACTCTTAAGTCACTCTTCTTGTTTTTTTTTGTTTAGGATACTTCTTTTCTTTACATGGGAAGATTGTTAGAAGGTTTTGGCGTTGGGATCATCTCTTATACGGTAATACTAGATTCAGCTAGTTCTTTGATTTCAGCTATGTTTATTTGGAATAATGTAATCAATATATAAACACAACTTTGAATCGCAATTTTAGGTGCCTGTGTATATAGCCGAGATCGCTCCACAGAACATGAGAGGAGCCTTAGGTTCAGTTAACCAGGTTTGGCATGTTCACTGTTATTTTTGCATTTTATGAGATCATTCTTATCTTAACATTAAAAATTAAATGTGTAGTGTTTTACAGCTTTCTGTAACAATTGGGATAATGCTGGCTAATTTACTCGGTCTCTTTGTTCCATGGAGAATTCTTGCAGTTTTGGGTAACTCTCATAACAATTTGACTTGGCTTGGAAGAAACTATACCAGATTTTTGTTATATATATTATCCAAGTGGTCTGTTCACTATCTTGATTGTCTTCTTTATGTTTAGGAGTATTGCCGTGTACATTGTTGATACCGGGTCTGTTTTTCATTCCTGAATCTCCTCGGTGGTTGGTATGTCTTTAGAACCCTATTGCTTATATTGTTGAGTTTGTTGCATCACTGGTAGTCCTCAATTGTGTTAGTATCATAATTGTTGGCAAAGATGGGTTTCACAGAGGATTTCAAAACTTCATTGCAAGTTCTTCGTGGGTTTGATACTGATATTACCGTTGAAGTTAATGAAATCAAGGTATTGACTAAACTGAAAAATGCTCTGTTTTGAAGATGCCGGCTTCTGAGATCAAGATTTCTTAAAACGTTTCGTCTTTTTTTTTTTTTCCATTCTATGCACTCTGCAGAGATCTGTGGCATCATCTAGCAAACGTTCAGCAATTCGTTTTGTAGACCTCAAGCGCAGGAGATACTATTTCCCACTGATGGTACAATCACTCTTAACTCTGGAACTAATTTTTGTCTACACATGAGAGAAACTCACATGCTTCGTGTAATTTATGTGTTACAGGTTGGTATAGGGCTGCTTGTACTTCAACAACTTGGAGGAATTAATGGCGTCTTATTCTATTCGAGTACAATTTTTGAATCTGCAGGTAGAGTCATATGTTTGTTTTGATTCTTGGATAGAATAAACAGATTTCTTATTATGCTTCTTTGTTTATTATTCACTTAGGGGTGACATCAAGTAATGCAGCAACATTTGGAGTTGGTGTTATTCAGGTATATAATTTCAGTCTAGGAGACATCAAATTTGGTTGTTTAACCGTTGTTCATTCTAAATCAGGTAGTGGCGACTGCAGTAGCAACATGGTTGGTGGATAAATCAGGTCGTTGACTTCTACTCATGGTGAGGAGTATTTGAGACTCGTATCTATAAATATATATCTTACAAACTCTGGAAAATTTGAAGTATGCAAAACATTATATTAGCTTTTTCCTCTGAAATACAGATCTCTTCTATTGGAATGACGATAAGCCTCGTGATTGTAGCAGCCGCGTTTTTCCTTAAGGTAACATTTTAACTTTTGACAATCTACAATGCAGAGTTTCACTTTTATTCTAAGTTCTGAGTTTTCTTATTCTCTTGTTAGGAATTTGTATCACCTGACTCCGATATGTACAGCATTCTTAGCATGGTATCCGTAGTTGGAGTTGTGGTAAGTTGTTTGTTTTATACATTTAACACATTGTTATAATGTAAAAACTTTCTTGTTTACTAAATTTGCGGTATGTGTGCTAAATCTTGTTGAGTTCTTTACAGGCTATGGTTATTTCTTGCTCTTTAGGAATGGGACCAATTCCATGGTTGATTATGTCTGAGGTACTGAATATTAACAATGTTGCTTAGTGTTGAAATCAGAACTAAAAGTCTAATCTTTTACTGATTAACGTTGCTAAAACAGATTCTTCCAGTCAATATAAAGGGCTTAGCCGGAAGTATAGCAACTTTGGCTAACTGGTTCGTCTCATGGTTAGTCACAATGACCGCAAATATGCTCTTAGCTTGGAGTAGTGGAGGAACATTTACTCTCTACGCTTGGTTTGTGGATTCACTGTGGCCTTTGTGAGTCTTTGGGTTCCTGAGACTAAAGGCAAAACACTTGAAGAGATTCAAGCTTTGTTCAGATGATCAAAACATGAAGTAAAAAAAGAAGAAAATACACATTTTTCACTTTTACTTTCGCCATTACAGATCATTCTTTTGTCCTTCTCGCTTGCTTTGTTCAGTGTCTTTCTTTTTACATTGATTATAATTTATCTATCTTGTACAAGCATATCATATCATTTTACTTAAAATTTGATTATTTTTGTGTGTAATATTTCGGATTCTAAGATTAATAGAAATATATTTATATTCAACAATGTGTATATTTATCTTTACTTAACTTAAGTTAAAAGATAGACGAATGAAAAAGACAATTTATAATGGTATACATTCAAATTGGAAAGCTACCATGTGATTGATAGCTATGGTTTTAGCTATTTTGCTGTTTGGAGAACATGAAGAGACTATTTCCAATGCAAACGGCGGTCGATTTGAAAAAGCAAATAATAATATAATAGTACCAATAAAAAATCATTTTTTAAACAAAATTCTTTGCATGTTCTACGGTCCATTTTGACCACTCATTAAGATATTAAATCAAGTAAACAATACAAAAGTCACTCTCCTCCAAAACGGATTTGGTTAAAAAAAATTGCTAGACAATTTACATAAGTTAGAAGATGATAGATTTGCAAGACGGTTACTCCTATAATTTAAATATAAAAGTGATGTAGCTGTTGTTTATATATTGAAAATCTATAAAGTAATAAAACCATATATTTACACAATTTACGATGAGAGTAAAACGGTTACAATTATAATTTAAATATAAAAATGGTGTAGTTAAGATTGTTTATATATTGGAAATCGACAAAGTAACTGAACTATATATTCACACAATTTATGCGATGATACATTGCAGGACAGTTACAACTGTAATTTAAATATAAAAATGGTGTAGTTACCATTGTTTAATATCTTGGAAATCGACAAAGTAACGAACCATATATTCACACAATTTACGTAGTGATACATTGTAAGACGGTTACGACTGTAATTTAATTATAAAAATGGTGTCGTTACCATTGTTTATATATTGGAAATCGATAAAGTAATGGAACCATATATTCACATAATTTACATGATGATACATTTCAAGACGGTTACATCTATAATTTAAATATAAAAATGGTGTAGTTACCGTTGTTTATATATTGAAAATTTACAAAGTAACTGAACCATATATTTAGGTATGGCCAAAATCTAATCATAACCGTATTTCGGACCGTAACTGTATCGTTTTTAATCATAACCGAAACTGTAAACTTATGAAATGATTAAAACCGTAACCGTTAACCGTAAAAATATATTAATTATGGTTAATAAAACTATATTATTGGAAATTGACAAAGTAACGAAATCACATAATCATATTATTTTCGTGTTGTGATCGGTAAATTTTTACCATTTTATTAAGACATTGCGACTAATCGGTAAAACAGAAAAGTAAAATGAAAGAATAGAAAGTGGTACACAAATCTTAAATTTTTTTTTTATATCATTCTCCTTTAATTTTTTAGTTATTCCCTAATCATTCCCAAGTTTCTTTAACCGTCATAAACTCCACCGTTTTATTACTTGGAAAAACACAACCATGGATGAGTTTCAAAGTTACAATATCAGGAAACAAAACAGTTCCTCAGACGAAAGCTAATAGCTTAATGGTACTGGATACTTTTCAATACAATCTTCCCAAGGACTATTGTTCGAAGGTTTCACATTCCTTAAAGCTTCCCAAATCGCGCTGTTGCATTTGAATCCACTCCCAAACGCAATTTGCCAAACACGATTACCTCTTCGCATCCTTCCTTTGGCCTCGATATAAGCCAATTCATACCAAATGGAGCTCGAAGATGTGTTCCCAAATCGATGAAGAGTCATCGTCGAAGCCTCAACCTGAACCGGTAAAAGCTGCAGATTCTTCTCTAACTCATCGATCACAGCTCTTCCACCAGCATGGATACAGAAATGCTCGGAAGCAAGTTTAAAATCCGGTATATACGGTTTAACTTTACCGTTAAAAAGCTTCTTCACTACAAGAGTCATAAAGAAAAGAATCTGTTCGCTTATCGGTAGAACAAGAGGACCTAAAGTTGTGATATTGGTTTTGAGAGTTTCCCCCGCAATCGCCATTAGATCTTTCGACAAAGAAACCCCGGTTCTCCCAGTATCGTCTTTTTCTTGATAAACACAACGGAAAGCTTTATCATCTGCTCCACGGTGAGTCCTGAATAACATGTACAATCCTGTACTTAGACCGTCTCTTGTCCCTCGACTTATTCGATAGCAAAACCGCAGAACCACCAACTCGAAACAAGCAATTCGGTATCAACATCGATTTCTTGTTACCGAAATACCAGTTCTGAGTAATGTTCTCAGTAGAAACCACAACTGCATAAGTGTTCCTGTGTACCAGCAACATATCTTTAGCAAGATCCACAGCGATAACTCCAGCGCTGCAACCCATACCGCCAAGGTTGAAGCTTCTGATGTTACCTCTAAGCTTATACTTGTTCACAATCATAGCAGATAACGAAGGTGTTGGGTTAAAGAGACAACAATTCACAACAAGGATTCCAATATCCTTTGGATTCACATTAGTATTCGCGAAAAGGTTATCTAAAGCACCAAACATGACTTGTTCAGCTTCTTCTCTAGCAGCAGCCATTGAAATTCTTGGTGGAACATAATGCATCGCTTCAGGGACATAAGTGTGTTCACCTAAACCAGAACGCTCGAGGATCTTGCGTTGAAACTCAAGAGCAGAGTCGTCAAAATCACCAGTGAGTCTAGAATGTTCCATGAAGCGAGAGTAAGGAGCTTTGAGGTGATCAGGTGGGAGATAACAGGAGAAATCAACCAAGTAAACGGGTCTGGGTCGGGTCATGACATAGACGGTTAATCCAAAGACTAGAATCGCTGAACAGATGATGATACTAACCAGATTGTATTGGAGATGGATCCAGAGTTGTTTGAGATCGTCTGGATTCATCTGAGATGCTTCGACGGAGATAACGACGGCGAGAGGGAATAAACAGAGAGTCAAGAGATTTGAGATTAAGTAATGGTAACCTAATTTCACGTACTTGAGATTCACGCTCTGGAGAAAATCCGGTAGCCTCCGGGATTGTCGGATCTATACCCCAACCGAACCATCGCCACCATCACCACCACCGACTCGTGATCCCCCGGAACCGTCCATGGTAAAGCACTGACAATAAAAATCTGATTTTTACGGAAAATGCTGTGACTTTTTAATAAACTCAGGCGTCCTTTTTATTCTTGCGCTGGTGAAAAGGACCGTAAAGGAGACAACTTTGACGAAGACCCACCAAAACCCAGCTGGATTTAAGAAACCCAGAAACTAGGGTTAGAAAACGAGAGAAACGGAGAAGAAAACCCCAGAAATTGAGATTTTTTTGGAGGGTTTCGAGAAATTAGAGAAACGGAAACCAAAGGTGGTGGTAGTAGTAGTGGAGAAGAGGCGCTAGGGTCCCACGTTTTTGAAACGAATCTTGACGAAGCACACTACAATTTTAGACAAGAGAACCGAGACACGTCAAGCATTATGAGCTGTTTTTCTTGTTTCCTTTATTCCTTTTTAAGATATCTTCATTTTTTTATTAGTAAAATTAATTTTAGCATCTCGGGAATTAGCTAAATTCTGTACCAGTTAAGTAAAAACAATTTCAAAATTTTAAAAAATGTTTGAACTTATCTCAAAATGAGCGCATTTTCATTCGGATCATCCCTTTCGTACGTGACCAAAACGAACTTTCCTTTTTGTTATGTTCCAATTTAATAAATTTGTTAAGAAATCACTTTCTATTTGTTAATGATAAAGGTGACTTTTTTTTTAACAACAAAAAAAATTAAGTAAGTGTTATTTTCAAAATTTCAATACAATTTTTTCCTAACCTTGTTATATTTTTACTGATCATAAAGTAGAATGGGAAAATCTGTAAGAACATTTTTAAGAAAAAAAAATCAAATCAATTAAATTTAAAAGATTTTAAAAGATCTATAGACTATTGTGATTTGTGATACAACAATGTTGACTTTGTTTGTGAGGATCTAAATTATGTGGCAAATCTTGTGGAATTTCTATCCAAATCTCATTGGAAGTTGAGATATCTATCACGATTTTTCAAATTTTAAATTTACGTAATTTTTTAAATTTGCTTGAAGCTGTAACAATAAACAATGATAGAATAATACTCTACATTACAGTGTCAGTAATAATCACTAATCACATTCTAGAAAGAAAAAAATTATACAGTAATCACATTCACATAAATTACACCGTATGAGCCCATTGGGCTTTATTTACTTAAAGCCCCTTTTTCTTAATGGCTGATATGTTAGGGGGGAGAGAAAAAAATTGCTAGTGTCCGTCACCTCCGGTTGTCTCGCCGCATTGTCACTTTTCCGAAACCGGACATAGCTCTGACCACTGCTCGATTATTACCGAAAGTGAAAGCCTCAGTTTCCTGTTTTTTTCTATTCTTTTCTTTACATTTTCCGTTCAACTACACATCGAAAAAAGTGAGAAAAAGCATTGAGGATAATAATAGTGTAGTCTTAAAAAGAGTCGTAATTTTTTTGCAAGCTTATTTTTTACGATTCGATTTGTGTACTACAAATTTCTACTTTGATCTTTGTCTCCACGTTTTCCGGTGAGCAATCTGAGATTTGTTTTTCCGACCAAAATCTGTAAATTTCTGTACTTGTGATTTTTTCATCTGGCGCATTTCGACCAAATCTGCAAATTTTCTTCTGTTAGCAGCTTTCCCAATCTTGGTACTGCAAATTCCTACTAATTCGTGATCAAGCAGCACTTTTGAAGCTCGCGTAGATCCTGGTTAACAGTGATATAGCTCCAAGGTTTGCTTAACTTTAGCTTGATCCCAAGTTTGGTTAAAGTAGTTCTTTGGAGATCTCTGTTATTCAGATGCGTTGAAGTGGTTTCGGTGGAGATTTAAAAAAAATGATGGAGAGAAAGAGAGAAATGGGATTTGCTCATTTCGCGCGAAGGATTAAACAGCCACGAGGGATTTGGGTGAAGATAACGTTTATAGTTGTTTTGGGTCTCTGCTTCGTCTTCTTCTGGTCGTTCTTATCTTCCTCTGCTTCTTCATTCAATGTTCAGAGAGAAAGCTTCGACGATATAGCTGAACCAGTGTCATCTCGCACTAAGTCAGCTCACGATGTATCTGAGTCTAGCAAATCACATGAGAAAGGTAAAGTTGAATCTGGTTCGAAATCAAAAGAGGGGAAAAAAGTTGGTGGCTTTGTTCATAAACATGAAACCAAGAGAAAGAAAGAGCATGCTGTGTCTCATCCACATAAGAAGAAGGATGTGCCAAAGGCTGTGGTAGAAGAAGTTGTGGTTAAGGAGGTGCAAGAACAAGTAGAAGCAGAATCTGACGATTCTGAGTCTAATAAGGAAGATGGAGAGGAAGGAACTGAGTCAGACGGCAATGAAGGAGAATCTGATGCTAATGGAGATGCGAATGGAGATGCGAATGGGGAGGATTCAAGTGGGTCAGTTGATGAAGAAGTGGAAGAAAAGAATGAGGAAGTAACCGCAAACGAGATAGGTAAAAAGAGGAAGAGGAAAGGTCCGGTGTTTGATCCTAAAGCTGTGTATATCTGGAGATTGTGTAATACTAGGAGCAAGCACAATTACATGCCATGTATTGATAATGATGGGATAATAGGGAGGCTTCAGAGCTATAGACATAGAGAGAGGATTTGTCCTAAGAAGCCAGTTATGTGTCTTGTTCCTCTACCACATGATGGCTATGATCCTCCTGTTTCTTGGCCTGAGAGCAAATCTAAGGTTTAACATTGTTGAGCTTCTTTGAGTTGGTTTTTGTTTGGTTTAAGTTAGTTTTGATCTAATGCCTTTTTCTTTTTTTAATTAACATCAGATATTGTATAAGAACGTGGCGCATCCAAAGTTGGCTGCATATATTAAGAAGCATAATTGGGTTAATGAGACCAGTGAATACTTAACTTTTCCACAGAACCAGACTACGTTCAACGGAAATGTTCTTCAGTACCTTGAATTCATTCAAGAGGTGAGTATCATTTTGTAACACTCTGAACTTGACTTTTCATGGGAGACAAGTTCTGTATTAGAGAACTGTATAAAAACATGATTGATTGTTTGATAGATGGTACCAGATATTGAATGGGGAAAGAATGTTCGTATAGTGTTGGATATTGGATGCTCAGACTCAAGCTTTGTAGCTGCATTGCTGGATAAAGATGTTCTGACAGTAACTCTAGCCTTAAAGGATGATCTAGTCGACTTAGGACAGGTCGCTCTTGAACGCGGGTTTCCTACTTTAGTGAGCTCTTTAGCAAGTAGAAGGCTTCCTTTTCCTAGTGGAGTCTTTGATACCATTCATTGTGCTGCTTGCAGAATCCACTGGCATTCTCATGGTAAGTGTTTCTTTGACTATGTCATTAGTGTAGATATGTTTTTGTATTCATGATTATTATTTCATATTTTTCCAATCTCAGGTGGTAATCTTCTTCTGGAGATGAACAGGATTTTAAGGCCTAATGGATACTTCATTTTGTCAAGTAATAATGATAAGATTGAGGATGCTGAAGGTATATATATACACATGTTCTCTCACTGACAAAACCATAATATTAGGAAAATGCTGGATCTAAGCTTTTCCTCATCTGGGGTCTAGATTGAAAAATATCAAAATTCTACTTGTGCTTTTAGCATTTATTGATTTGTGAAAATATCAAAATGCAGCTATGACCGCATTGACAGCTTCGATTTGTTGGAATATTCTTGCACATAAAACCGATGAAGCAAGTGAAATGGGAGTAAGAATATATCAAAAACCAGAATCAAATGATATTTATGAACTAAGAAGGAAGAAAAACCCACCACTTTGCAAGGAAAACGAAAACCCGGATGCAGCATGGTAAGTAAAGCAATGGTGATAATCTAAACTGCATAACTTTATTTTTCTTTTATGTCCATTCTGATCAACTTTTTGCATGTGGTTGATCTTTGGATAGGTATGTGCCAATGAAAACCTGTTTACACGAAATTCCGTCTGCTATAGAACAGCATGGAGCAGAGTGGCCTGAAGAATGGCCAAAGAGACTTGAAACATACCCTGAGTGGTTAACCAACAAAGAGAAAGCTATTGGAGATACAGATCACTGGAAAGCTATGGTAAACAAATCTTACCTCACTGGATTAGGCATCGACTGGTTACATATCCGGAATGTAATGGACATGACAGCTATCTATGGCGGGTAAGAAAAAAAAAGGAGAGATCTTTATTACTATTCTTAGCACACAATTGTAGTTTAGTGATTCTTACTGGTTTCGAACAGATTTGCAGCATCACTCGTGAAGCAGAATGTATGGGTAATGAATGTAGTGCCTGTTCATTCGCCAGATACGCTTCCTTTCATATACGAAAGAGGTCTCTTTGGTATATACCATGATTGGTGTGAACCATTTGGAACATATCCAAGATCTTATGACCTTCTTCATGCTGATCATCTCTTTTCGCGGCTCAAGAACAGGTAAAGTAGTATTAGTGACCTTGCAATCCAAATTTGCTTCTGAAAAATGTGAAAACCTCGAATTGTTTTCTTGTTGCAAAGGTGTAAGCAACCGGCTTCGATCGTGGTGGATATGGATAGACTGACAAGGCCTGGAGGTTGGGTGGTGGTGCGTGACAAGGTGGAGATATTAGAGCCATTGGAAGAGATATTAAGAAGCTTGCATTGGGAGATTCGAATGACTTATGCACAAGACAAAGAAGGAATGTTATGTGCCCAGAAGACATTGTGGCGTCCATGATTCTTTTACTACTGTCTGTATTATATTATCAGAGATTATTACATTTTGAATTACTTGTATACATCTCATGGGTTTCAAAGAAAGACAAGGGTCGTCATAATTGACAACTGATTCTCATTGCATCACTCGTGAAAATTAGAAAATAATTGAATTGGAAAATGTTCATTTCATGTATTACCACCCAAAATTCGAAATCCGAACCCGACTCAAAATGTTCGAACTAAATCCGATCCAAAGTTTTAAAATATCAGAACGGCTCATAAACTGTTAAATCCAAATATCCGAATCCAAACCCAACTCGAATCCGAATAGATACCTGAACAAACTCAAAATAAAGTAGTACTAATAATATAAGGGAAAAGCTTTTTTCACATTAATTGTAGATTTACGTATACTATACTTGTATATTCTTTTTGCAATGATTTATACAAAAAATATCATAACAGAAAAACTTATTTTTGATTCTGATTTGGGCGAAATTGAGGCCCACCAAATCAAGACATGTAAAACGGTGAGATCTCTCTCTCCGACAGAGACAAAGTTGAAGATGCCACTTCTTACCGACAACAAACACGACGACGGTGAGATCTCTCTCTCTCCGACAGAGACGAAGCTGAAGATGCCGATTATTAGCTCAGGTAAAAACGATTCTTCATTTTTACTAAATCATGACATGCTCTATTTTGTTCGGTTGGTTTTTTATTAATTGGGCTATCTAGCTATCAAGAATAAATGTCTTGGTAAATCAGTGATATGTGTTAGATTTAATTACATGTGAAAATGAGTTTATTGATATAACCACAATTTGACGTAAAGTGCAATAATCAATCTTAAATATGACCAACCATTTGAATCCATTTTTTATGAAGAAATGTAGATAATTTCTTACATAAATAATGGTGTAATCAAACCATGGTGCGATGCAGGTACACAAATAATTTGGATCAACTTGCGACGATCGTTCTCCAAAAATGTGTCGGCTTAGGTAAATGATGGAATTTGATATGAAACATCCTGATACGAACACTGATAGTCTGACATTGTTATTATAAATCTTATTGTTGATTTGAATAATGTAAGTGATTTTGATTTCGGAATAAATCAACCGGATTTCCACAAACGCGACGGTTTAGGTCCATATCCAGTTAGAACATTTATAAAATAAATATAATGTAAGAAAAATAAACATTTACATTATCATATATACTTTAGAAAATTTTAAAGAAAAACATTGTGTATTTGTGAGCATTTTAAAAGTAATTTTAAATTTTTTATAGCTATAGCTATAATTCATAACTTTATTTTTGTTATTAGCGTATACATATTATTTACTGATTCTATAAATTATTTGTTTGCCAGATTAAAGTTACCATGTTGGAAACCCCACCAAAAAAAATTACTTTTAATAAAATTAAAAACGAAAAACGTAACTAATTTTTTTTATGGTATTTGCTATATTATGGATCATGCCCAGATCGTTGCTCTCCATATGAATGATGTCTCTATTTCTCCATGTTGCTATGTCCTTGTCTAATTATGTTTTTGAATCAGACTCTGAGCAAATCAAAATTCTTAGACATAGGTCGTTCTTGAGTCCATAATAAGTGTTGTTTTCACATAACTTGTTATATCGACTTGCTTTGGGTCAAGAACGTATTCGAGTAGAAAATAAACTCAATTTGCTAAAGTTAATTTTTCAGACCGGTGAGCTAGCTTAATTAACTAGAGAATTTTGAATGTCAAGTCAATATTCCTTCCGGATCATTATATATGAAACATGCACGTCGTTTTTGCGTGTATTAAACAGCGAACAGTTTAGGTCATGAAAATGGTAAAACTTTAAACGATAAGATCGTTTTATGTTAGGTCAGAAGAACACATCATCTTCATTCCACCTCACTTTCTTCCTAATCACTGTTTCAGATATTTTCTTCTCCCTGCATCACCGTAGACTTTTCGCAATTTTGCCGACATTAATACTTGTAATTAGACAGATAACCAGATATATATATATATATATATATATATATTTTTAAAAACATTTTTCGAATTGATTTTGTTCGCTCAATTGGGTCCATCGCAATCCTCGGACACGCGCTGCGTTCCCAATAGATCGAACAAAAAAGCTGTGATCTTGGTGGGTTCGAGAAGTCTAATTAATCTTGGCCATAAACAAAATTGCCCCTTAAAAATCTTTTAATTTTGTTATTTTTTAGACGTTGACAGGAAGATTAATATTGTACACTACGAGACTAGTCGAGTCAATTTAGTAGATTTGTGGATTGAATTGCTTATTTTGGTGAGTCTTCCTCTTTTATAGTATTATTCTTTCCATTCTCTTCGGATCTTTACATCTTTGAGAAGCTTCGAGTGTTTTTAAAGGTTGTTCCTTTGTTGTTGAATACACGCAGTTTCAATTTCAGATCCTCTTGAAACTGAATTTCTAATCTGGGCCAATCTTGAAAGTTTGAGATTCTATAGCAAAAAGTTCAAATCTTTATTTATCTTAGCGTTTGTGATTCAAGTTATAGCAGTCTATAGTTTGTGTTATTGCTTCTCTGTTGTTCCAAGGGAATCTTCTCTTTTAGGACAGAATAATTCTCTTTTTCCGTTTAAAGTATTCCTTGTAATAAGGCTTTTCTGTTCCTCAAAACCAGGTCTCTCTGTTTTGGGAATTTTTTTTATCGAAAATTGAGCAATATACATGTGTTTCCGATTAGTTTTTGGAGTGAAGATTAACTTTGGGGTTTTAAACACTTGTTGATTCACTTCCTCTGGTTATGGAGGAACCTTGTGAGTCTCTTAACAATGGTGAAGCCTTCCAGATATCTAGATATCATAACTATAACCAGCACAGCTCCAGAATCTTATCACCCTGGTTGGATTTGAGAGTCTTCTATGTCAGGATAAGCAATTTCACTGTGGACGATTCAACTCCTGAAGTCCTCATCATCAATCACATTCCTCTGGATCCAGATACGCTTTTGGAGATTAACGGTTTTAGAATGGGAATGTACTCAGAAGGATGTTCTTCACAGCTTAGGAGAGATCGAGTTGATAAGAAGTCAGAAGAAGCTACTTATGTCAGCACAGACAATATCAGGTTAACGGGTAGTGTAAAGTTTGAGGTTTACGACAAAAACGAGCTGGTCTTGTCTGGAACTCTTGAGATGTCTGATAGTAATGGTTTCAATGGGGAATCAAAGAATCGATGGAATATGAATTGCGAGGCTGAGATCACTGCAGGGTCTGGATTCTTTAAGGAGAAGAGCATTAATGGTCAAGAGTTATCGTCCCCATTGCCAACTGTCGAGGTCTATGTCACTGGTTGCTTCTCAGGAACACCCATCATCTTAACCAAGACTCTGCAACTTGGTTTGAGAAAGAAGCAAGGTAGAAGAATGGCATTGGATTCAATCCCGGAGTATGAAACCGCAGAGCCTCGGAAAGACACCTCCTCTGAGCTTGATCTTCAGGTAACTTTCAAGTTATCATTTGACATTAGCTAAATTCGTTCTTCACTCTTTCAAGATATAGCATATGCCTGATACAATCTTCATTGAACATTTTGTATTGCGTTCAAATTTGTAATTCATAACCTGTTGTGATAGTTTTTGGATCTCATTTTCCCTATTGGGACGTGTTATTTGGTAGTCTTAGGAAGATAGAAATCCTTTAACGAATTGAAGTGAACCAGTCTACTCCTCATGAATGTGGCATGTTAGCTAGACACAGTTTATGAGTGAAAAGCTAAATAAGAATCTCCCATTTGCCTCCTTTATCTTTAAGCTCTTATCCTTTTGTCTGCTGCTTCTATGACCCACATATGGTTGTCACTCACAAAAGTCACAATTCCAATAGTGTCTGTCAAATATTTTGGAGATGGATCATTATGTAAAAGTATCATCCTTTGTATAGTAAGTATCATTCTTTTTGTGTGTAGGCAACAGGATACGCAAATTACAAAGAGGAATACGAAGGAGACATGTATTGGGGAAGAGAGTGCTTAGATGGAGAAATGTCATGGTTCAATGCAGGTGTAAGAGTTGGTGTTGGGATTGGACTTGGTGTCTGTGTTGGTCTTGGCATTGGTGTCGGTCTTCTCGTTCGTACATATCAATCAACTACCAGAAACTTTAGGAGGAGGCTTCTCTAGTTTAATAATATATACATTTACACTTTTTTTACCTTGAAATTTTGAAAGAATCCTCTTTTAAACCGTTTGTATTTGGGTGTGATGTGAATCAAACACTTGGGTGTGGGTTGGTATCTGTTTTCCTGTAAATAAATGAGTGAAGAGTATAGTTTTTCTATATTCAGAATTTGGCGGATAAGAACTTGCAAACTATCTCTGTAACTAGACCGGTCTAAAGAATTGTCCAAACTTTGTCTCACTTCAACTTCATTGCATGTCGAAACAGAGGTCTCACCAATCACCAAACTCGGTTCTGTGATTCGGGTAAGCCACAGACGCATAATCTCTTGATGGGCTTAATGGACTAACGCTTGGGCTTCAACTTGTTTCACTCAAAGCTGAAAAGTTTCTTGCTTCTTGTTCTTGGTCATGGTCATTTGAGAAGAAACTTCTTCTTCTTCGAGAACTCAAAGACAATTCCAGAGTTTCGAGAGAAGAAATATATATCATGATACGTACAGTCACCTACGAACGTAACAGTCAAACCTCTATAAATTAATAATGTTGGGACCATGATATTTTATTAATTTATAGTGATATTAATTTATAGTATAAAATAATATTTATTAATTTATAGAGATTTTTTGTCAAAAATTAAAATAAACAAATTAAAAATTTTTGATCTAAATAAAATTAATGTATTGGATATTATAAATTTTAATAGTTTTGGACTTGAAAGTTTAAAATTTAAAAGAAAATTAAATTATTTTGATAATAAATAACAAAGATTATAGATGAATTCACTTATATAAATAATTAACATAAATTTTAAATTTATAATTAGTAACCTTAGTTGTTGTATTTAAATAGTTTATACAACTATTGAAATAAAAATTATGCATATAATATTTATAATTTAAAAACTTATAAAAATTTTTGTTTTATTTTATGAAAAAATTATTTACATTATAACAATAAGATAGTTTAAAATACAACATAATACTTTCTTATATAAGAAAAATGATTTATGAGTTCTAACATAAATTCATAAAAATAAAATTATATTGTCTTTATATATATATATATATGAAAATTTACATGATTATTAATTTATGTTATTAATGAGATCATATATTTACATAGAGGTTCTAAAAATATTATTATCTTATTATCTTATCGAATTTTGTTTATTTTTATACCGGACTGACTTGGGACCAACAAATTTTATTAATTTATAGTGTTTATTAATTTATTGAATATTAATTTATAGAGATTCACTGTATTTCAAAATGATTTTGATACAGTGATAATGAGATTTTGTTTGGCATGTTTAGAAGGATTAGTTGGTTCCTGGAGGCTTTCTTTAAATTCCAAAAAACGCGGGGTTGACTATTGACCTTAGGCTATCAGAAATTTGCCACTTCTTTATTAATTCTCGGACGAAAACTGTTTCCGACACAGCACCCAAACTTATCCTATGATATCTCCCAAGTTCTTATGAAACTTGAGACCTCTGATATTGTTTTTGTAACTTGTATCGCAAGTAACTGAAACTTTTCTGTTAGTCTCCTTCATTCGCCCCCGCTCAACTTGCTTGTTTAGCAAGGGAAGCAACATCATGAGGTGTAGAAACAATTACTCATTCTGGATTCTACTTATTCCCATTCTTGATTCAAAATTTCTCGCACTTTCGACTTTGTGTCAAGAGGAATATTGTGGAAAAATAAAGATTCCGTATCCCTTTGGAATCCGAGGAGGTTGCTATCTCAACGAATGGTACAAAATCGAATGCAGAGACTCTACTTTACCATTCCTTACCAAGATGGACATGGAAGTTGTGAATATCTCTCTTCCAGGTGACCGAGGATATGGTGGATCTTTTCATGATCGCAGGGATTGTGGATCAATTCGTGTCAAAAGCCGGATAGCATCCGTTGGATGTTCCATTGATGGAAAAGAATCTGAACCAATCTGGGATTTGACGGACAGCCCTTTTTACTTTGAGAGTGGAAACAACCCCTATGCGAGAGGAAACAGCCTCGTAGCGGTTGGTTGCAACAGCAAGGCGTCTTTAACTAAGATCGAGCCGACCAAGGTGGAATACGAGTTGAATTGTACTGCAAGCAAAGAGACGTCACCTAGCAAAATCATCCCTTTTTCCGACAAAACCGGCTGCTCATACAACACGTTGCCCCATGTTTACATTCCTGTTTGTAATAAGGACGAAGAAGAAAGAAGATGCGATGGTAATGGATGCTGCCGTGTACCTCTACCAGATACCGAGCCTCACCAGGTGATCGGTGTCAGAACAGAGAGCTTTGATGATGAAAACTTGACAAGCCGAGGATGCAGCGTCGCTTTCTTAACAGATGAGCTCTACACGTATCGAATGCAACCAGAGCAGAAAGTTTTTTGGACAACAAGAGTGCTACTGCTAGTTTAGGATGGGTCATTCAGACGAATAATATTTCCTTCCTAAACCCCCTTAGCTGCAAAAGCAGAGATGATCTTACAGTGAATAATAGACAACTCGGAACAAGTTGCATATGCAGTAATTTCACCATTTCTGGGACCAACTATGCAAACTGTGGATGCAACGAAGGTTATAAAGGCAATCCATACCTCGCTAACGGATGCACAGGTAAGTCAATTGTTTCTAGAGTTATCTCTTTTTGTGTGTGAAGATTACAATTTCATGTCTAGAGACTTTAGTGATATACATATAAAGCATAGTCAGCTCATTATAATTTCATAATATTTCATATCCACTTTTGACTGTCCAGATATTGATGAGTGCAAACGTGACGGAAGTCGTCTCTGTGGTAAAAGCGAAAATTGCATTAATACGCCTGGAGATTTTAAATGCGTGAGAGATAAGACTGGAGCAATATTGATAGGTAAGCCACTGGATGTATTTTTGGATTCCGTAAACATCATGAAGTTAGTCACGCAAATTTAAACAAACCATGTTTTTGTGCGGTTTTCAGGAATAGGTGCCGGTTTTGGCACCTTAGTCCTAGTAGGTGGAATTTGGTGGTTGAGAAAGTTTATTATAAAGAGAAGGATGAGTAAGAGGAAAAGCAAGTTCTTCAAACGTAACGGGGGATTACTGTTGCAACAACAACTACATACAAGTAAAGGCAACGTCGACAAGACAAGAATATTCACCTCGAGAGAGCTTGAAAAATCCACTGAAAACTTCAGCGAAAATAGGATTCTTGGACAGCGTGGTCAAGGCACTGTCTACAAAGGAATGCTTGTAGATGGTAGAACTGTTGCTGTCAAGAAATCTAAAGTTGTAGATGAAGACAAACTAGAAGAGTTCATCAATGAAGTTGTCATTCTTTCCCAGATCAACCATAGACATGTCGTCAAGCTCCTAGGATGTTGTCTTGAGACGCAAGTTCCTATGCTGGTTTACGAGTTTATCCCCAATGGTAACCTTTTCCAGCATATCTACGAAGAATCGGATGACTACACAATGATCTGGGGCATCCGTATGCGCATTGCTGTGGATATCGCAGGAGCTCTTTCATATTTGCATGATGCTGCGTCTTCTCCAATTTATCACAGAGATATCAAGTCGACAAACATCTTGCTAGATGAGAAGTATCGAGCTAAGGTGTCTGATTTCGGTACTTCAAGATCGGTAACAGTAGATCATACTCACTGGACGACAGTTATATCAGGTACAGTGGGATATATGGATCCAGAGTACTACGGGTCTAGCCAATATACAGATAAGAGTGATGTTTATAGTTTTGGAGTAGTCCTCGTTGAGCTTATTACAGGTGAAAAGCCTGTAATAACTCTTTCGGATTCTCAAGAAATAAGAGGCTTAGCTGATCATTTCAGAGTTGCCATGAAAGAGAACAGGTTCTCTGATATTATGGATGCTCGAATAAGAGATGGCTGCAAACCGGAACAAGTGATGGCAGTGGCGAATCTAGCAAGGAGATGTTTGAATTCGAAGGGAAAGAAGCGGCCATGTATGAGAGAAGTGTTTGCCGAGTTGGAGAAGATCTGTTCGTCTCCAGAGGCTTCATCGGCAAAGATTGAAATTGACAACGGTGCTGATGATGAAGAGGAAGAAGGAATGACTCTGATAGATGTAGATAATTTACAGAGCATTGGTGATACTGCTCCAGCCGCTAGTGTTGCCACTTCGTCTTCCTCGTTTGATGTTGAAGCATTGTTTCCTCGTCCCACATGGTGAACTTGTAATAAGGTAAGGTAGTGGTGAACGAAATTGATGGTCTTTTCAAAGATTTGTGTGAAATTTGTGCTAATTTAGATGTTGTTTGTTTGTTATGTTTATCTCCAGCTCCCTAAACACCTGTTCTGTAATAAGTTGATTGTTTAAAATGCATTTCATCTTTCGACATAAGATTTTGCTATCGTCTCTAATCCCAAGTCACTGCACAACTCTCTAGTGGGTATTTTTTACTTTAAAATTCGAAAAAAGTATTTTTAGCAGAGCTTTTACGTGGACCAGACTTACCAGAATATTTGGATGTGTTTGCTTTCCAGTAAAGAAATGATTTTTTAACTCAATTATATATATAAAACAAATTTTACTTCTATGCATTTGAAATTTTGAATATTATAACTCAAAAATCCTTTTTAGAAAGTTGAAACGATCTTTCTACATGTTGAACACAACCTACTAGGCTACAACAAACTCGTAGCCTAAGCTTGGTGTCCCTTGCCATCAAAGACTAGAATTTTACAGCTTTAAGGTTTTACATCTTCGGATAGGTACACAACTAACATCCTGAGGAGAAGAGAAATGTGCACACACACCAAAAAAAAAAAATTGGACTTGCGTGCAATTAGTGCAAGCAACATTAAGAAAGAAACATGTACTTAACAGAAAAAAAAAACATCCAGGGAAAAGCCATCATAATACACTTATCAAAGGCTAGAGAACCACAAATAAAGTCTGATACTAGTAGTTACCAAAAACCTTACGACTAGAAAATAGTGTTTACGAAGCATCCTTGCAAATCCACACAGATACAAAGACACCTCTCTACAACTCTTCAGGTTTTGCATTCAGATTCCATTGTCCTACTTGAAAAAAATAAGGAAAGTAGAGAAGAGTAAATAATAATTTTTAAAATTTTCTAAAAGTAAACAACACTTGAAGAAGCACCATTATTGCAACACGTCACTTTTAAATATCTCACGAGGGTAAAAACCCCAACCAGCATAGCTTACAATAATTGCTACTATACACCACAACATACACATCAATAATCATCATAACAAAAATGACTTTAGCAAACACTTAGGATCATTAATATATACATAACAGCCACATGAGTAGGAATTATCAAAGACCTTGCCGGGGTGGTTTGAGAATATATGGAGAATAGCATTCTCCAAACTTGTTAACTATTACAGCGAGTGCAATCTAGATGATTATATATATTGTGTTAGATTAACATTACAATATTCTGGTTTATCACAGTAGTTTCCTTACCTAAATTAGGAGTAAATACGCAACTCAGTAGCTGGAGCGCAAAAAATAAACCTCATCTTAGTTCTTGAACAGCCTCGTCCTAACAGCATTAGACTAAAGTTTTTGAGTAGTATTACCTTTTTCTTCCACATGCGTAATATGATCAACTCTGTACATGAAAAAATGATTGACAGGTCAAATACCTCTACCATTTAGAAAAACATACTCACTACGTTTCCTCTGTTTTGGTCATTAGAAGCTCAATGTTAGGTTTGTGATTTTCTTTGATGACAGCACATGCAAGAAGCACATTAAAGAGCAACAAGTGATGATAGCTCAATAATGGGTTGCGTTTGATTCTCTTTCTGGTTTGCACTAGTGGCTCATATGCAAGACGCATAATAAATAGCACAAGCGATGCCTCAGTAATGGGTCTCTAGCTAGCCTCTTTGGTATGCAAGAAGCATATAAAAGAGCAAGACACAGTCCGGAGGAATGGGGAGCCGGGCAAAGAATGAATATTAACCAATCCCCCTTCCCTCCACGAAACCAAAAAATGTATATTTTTTATTTAGGGTTTTTGACCTGCCAAGCAAGCGCACCTGTCATGGCAAGGGTCATATACATTCCACTCTATTTTCTTTTGTACATGTTTTCTTTCTCAGTTTGAAAGCCCAATCAAATAAAATCTGTGAGAGTTAAAACCTATGGAGATAGATAACGCAAAGAAAGAAAATACCAAGACCAAGATCGTCCCTTCCTTCATCACTAGATATACACATGGATTCTGGTTGTTGATCAACTGAGAGTTGATTGAAATCAACGAGGGTTGATTAGATCGATAGACCAATGATGAGGATCACCGAGAGTTGATGATTAGGGGATCAACGAGGGTTGATGATTAGAGGATCAACGAGAGTTGATGATTTGGATCAACGAGAATTGATCAGATGCTGTTTTGTCTCCGTATGTTCATATTAAGACCTAGAAGAATATGATTGCGAAGACATATAAGCAGAAGACTCGAAAGATTCAGAAATAGTAACAACAAACTCGATAAACCCTAGGGATATAAGAACATACCTCGATGACCAGCTAGTAAATCTCAATCGATCCCAAATCGGCGATTATAAGGAATAATTAAAGATCAACGTCGTTACTCCAATATAAGTAAGTTTAGTCAAACCCTAACAAGAAAATCATCGCTCAAACAAAGAGATTCAAAGAACTACCTATAAAGAATCTCAGGGAAAAATATATACGCAATTCGAAAAGAAGGATGTCGAAACAATCGAAGGGATTTTTCCGGGTAACATAGAATCCGAGTCGGTTATATTTATTGAAAGATCCTACGGGTCAATTTTAAATAATTTAAAGCAATCGACGGTGCAGATGAATTGACGAAAAAAGTCGGTTAATGTGTTCGCGCCCTGCAGGATAACTTTGGCAAAGATTTCACCAATTCTGAGAAGCCACGTGTCCTATTACTGAGTCATTCACAATGATTTTTTTTTTTTTTTGTTGAGAAATAATTGGGATAAATCCAAAATTAAATAACTGAAAATAGATTGTTTGTATAGATAACAATTTGGTTGCTATTTCTCAACAATGTTACAAGGAAAAGCCAATTTGTGCATTTTCATTTAAGTTTCTTTCACCGATTATTAAGATTGCATTTTCGGTATTTAATATTAATTCTATATACAAGAAAATCTTATGTGGGCTTTTCGTCTTCACAATTTCAACGACGATTGGGCTGGGCCGGAGTAGACTCTGACTTAAGAGGACGAACAAGAGACAACTTAGCAATATCCAAAACAGCACCGTTTCGAACCGCGGCGGAATCACTGATCATAAACTCATAAGCCGCCTCGAAAGCCTCCCGCCAGAATCTCGGAACCTTAACACCGCCGGAGCGTGCATATACATCCCACATGTGTCTCACCACTTTCTCTCTTTCCTCAATTTCCTGTCAAATTTCGTAAAATTACCCAAATTCAAAAATCCAATTCCAATTAACAACGATTTCAATATAATTCGGGATTTGATTCGTACCAGGACGTCGAGATCATCGCCAGCGTGAAATCCGTACTCGCCGTCAACAGAATGGAACAGACTAATTCCTTTGAGAGAGACTGAACCGGTTAACATAGAACCAAAAGCCAAGATGAGAACTGCGATTAAAACCCAAAGCTTGTAACCAGAACTTTTACGGTTGCGACTGAGACAACCGCCATTAACAGGTTTTCTCACCGGTAAGAGAGTTTGCGATTCTTCAAACTTCATTATTTTCTAAGTGATCCCAGAAATCAAATTCTTGATGGAGAGACACGGGATCAATGTGAAAGAGAGACTTTTGGGAGTGGATAAATTGACAAAAATAGTTTGGTACTCTATTTTATTAAGTTAAAAATGCCAAGTGGGATGGGCTAAAAGCCATTGAGCTGACTTCTTTTTTTATTTTTTTTCCATCTGAAATTTATCATTTAACTTTGAAAGGATACATGATCGAATTACATAAGCCACCAGAAACAAAGAAATCTCCGGAAGTATAGCCCAAAAAAAGAAACTAAACCTCGACTTTTAGGGAAACTACAAAAAAAAAAAGAAGTTACAATTTACAAAATACGAAACGAAAAACAATACCTCAAAACCTGAATTCGCACCGAATAGACTTGCCAAAGAGCCTTTCCACCTTCCATGTGATCAAAGTCAACCACAGTGGACAAATCAAGTCCATTAACAGCTAACGAAACCTCTTATAGCAGAAGCAGAGTACCTCACGAATAAAATGATCCTATACTTCATATCCGGCAAAACAGGTTCTACTTTAGTGAAAAAGACCCACAATTCTTCCGGAAGAGGCGATGTCGAGTAACTCGACTAAAAATACCTCAATAAAAGCCTTTGATCTGACCAGACCTCGATCAGGTCTTAAGTGTAGAGACAAGGAGCGAGACAAAACTCCAACCGATGATGCCAAACTCAAAGAGGACAACAAAAGATCAACCCGGGGAGTTTGCAATAAAGACCAACCAAAAATAGAGAGATAATCAAGTAGTCTATTGAGCTGACTTCATTTTGACTTTTTTTTTTTGGTTTTTCATCTTAAGATTAATACCAAATGACTATTACAGCCTACATATAGTTTAATTTACATATCTAGCTCTCAAAGAGAGATACCCATAATGGAATCCAAAAGAGACAGTTTTTCGAATCGAGTTATTACAAAGGGTGAGACAAACAACCGAAGTAAAATTCTAGGAGAGAGAGAGAATGCGAATCCTTGGCTGGATAAGAGAGTTACCTGCTCTGAAGTGTCCTATCAATGCTGAGCTTGATGGCTGCGGATATGGTGGTGGTTTCCGTAAAGACTCGAGTATTCCGCTCCTTCCAAATGAAGTAGATAGCTAACTGCAAGAGTAGTTTAATTATTTTCCTTGTGTGCCCACTAGGCGCTGAGATAGGGGTTGCCATCATTATCCAAGTGGATGTGTCCCCAAGCATAAGAGGAGGGTTATGGATGACCCTTCCTGCTAGAGAAATCCAGATGGCCCTAGAGAACTCGCACTCAAAAATAGATGGTCAATTGTTTCTGAGTGCAAATCGCAGAGGACGCACTTGGGAGGAACGTTCATACCCCAATTTTGCAGCCTAGCGCGGGTGGGGAGGCGATCTTGTATAGCAAGCCAGTGAATAAAGGAGTAGTGCGGGACTGCTTCCTTGAACCAAACAACTTTCGCCCAAGTGACCTGTGGAGCCGTGGCTCTGATTTGATCCCAAGTGCCTCTTGTTGAGAAAAAATCAGCAAACATACTGGAAGGCAACCTCCAAGAGAAAGCATCAGCTCCCCTAGAGTCATCCAGAGGTGTAAGAGAGGTGAGTGTTTGCATGAGAGATTCAACTCTCTCTAATCTTGCCGCTGGCATAAACCAATCTCCATTTCTTGTAGCATCAATAACCTTTGTATCCTTTCTGATCCTTAGGTCCCGAGGTCCTGTGGCACCCAAATAAACAATTAGAGGACCCAAATCTGTCCAAGAGTCAAACCAAAACGATGCTTTCCTTTTATCTCTGATGGAGCAATGGATGAAAGTAGCAAATAGTGGTTTGATTTCCACCAGCTTGCACAGATTCCATGAGATGCGTTGAGAGCACTCCATATGCTAGTAGTTTTTCCTGCCAAAGACATACTTTTGGAGCCAAGCGTACCATAAGAAGCCATCTTTTGCAAATAATTCTTAAACTTGCTTCAGCCTAAAGATTGTGCCAAAGTCCTCCAGTCTACGAATACCCAGCCCCCTTCTGCCTTGAACTGCAAATATCGATCCACAAAACCCTTGCCCTATGTGTTGTTGTCGTGGTGTTATTCTAGAGAAAGGCAGAGCATAGAGAATCTACCTTCTTGTAAAAACCTTTCGGAAGAACAAATACTTACTCCAAAAGATCACCATTCCATAAATACTTATTCCGTATCTTACCCGGATAAGAGAGAAACTTTGCAATCCATGAGTGTAGCTTGCTAGTTATTCGCTCAATGAATGGTTTAAGGCTGCCAGATTTAACTTTCCGGGTAGGAGACGCAGGCCAAGATACCTAGTAGGGAATGATCCTTGTCGAATTCCAGAGTCTGTGCATAAAGCCTGAATTTCCTCATCACTATATCCGCTAAAGAAGAGCTCTGATTTTGCCGGGTTCATTTCCAGTCCAGAGATGTTCTCGAAACGGTGCAAAGTGTCCATAATACCCCGCTGTGAGGCCAGAGAACCGTCCGCAAACACTAATAGATCATCAACAAATGATAGGTGAGTTAGCAAGGGTGTAGAGCAAAAGGGGTGAGGCTGGAACTGCCTAAGGGTAGTAGCCCAATCTAGCATACGCGACAGGACCGCTATACCCATGATGAAGAGATAAGGGGATATGTGGTCGCCTTGCCGTAGACCCTTCTTTGCTCTGAAAAAAACTTCTAGCTCTCCATTGATACAAATAGAGAATCTAGGAGTTGAGATACGTTCCTTTATCTAACTTCTGAAGATCGGTCGGAAATACTGTGCCTCTAGCAACTTGAGTACTATGTCCCAGCAAACTGTGTCAAACGCTTTTCGCAGGTTAACCTTTAACATAGAGCTCTTGGGTGAGGTAGGATTGAGGTAGTTTTGGATGAGGTCTGAAGCAAGGAGGACATTCTTACCCAAACTTCTTTTCTTGAGGAAAGCTGCTTGGTTCGGCGATATACATAGCTGCATGAGTGTCTTCAAACGATTTGATAGGATCTTGGAAATCACTTTAGACCAAAAATCAGAGAGCTTGCAAGCTTCCAGCATTTTCAGAATGAGAGTAATCAAGGTTGTGTTGAGATCTTTGAGCAATCTACCATTCCTGAAGAATTCTTGTACAGCAGCTGTGAAAGAAGGCCCCACAGTGCCCCAAGAGGCCTTAAAAAACTCAAGAGGAAAACCATCAAGACCCGGGTACTTGTCCCTTGGAAGAGAAAATAATGTGAGCCGAACCTCTTGTGGGGAGATAACACTCTGCAGATCTAAAGCTTGTAGTGTAGTACACCCTTAAAGGCAGCAAGTTTTTAAGTTCCTGCACGCTACAAGGAGATATTGGTAAGTCGGTGGCTCCAAATATAGACTAAAAGTAGTTTATTGTGTAGTTTTTAAGCTCAGGAGCAGCGACTATCCTTCGGCAATTATGATCTTGTAAGAAATAAATATGGTTCTTTGCTACTCTTTGGATGACCATTTTGTGAAAGAAAGCAGTGTTTCTGTCACCAAGGTGCAACCATTTGACACGAGATCATTGCCTGAAGTAGTTCTCCTCTGCAGTGAGGAGAGTGACCCAGTATGCGTGGGCTCTGTGCTCCTGCCTTGCAAGCGCAGTTGTGGGTGAGGTTAGTGACAGTTTCTGGAGCTCTGTCACCACCTCGGCCTGAGCTTTGACCTGCTTTGATATACCATTGTAATGCATATTGTTCAGCCTTCTCAACCTTGCCTTCAACATCTTTAGCGCCCGCACTAGCCTGAACTGGTGTGTCCCAACCACATTGGCACTGGCTACCCAAGCTTCCTCTACTGTTAGAGCATACTGATGATTATCCACTATGTGATGAAAAAATTTGAAGGGTTTTCAAGCTAGCCTGAGAACTCTGGGTAGCTGGAACCAACAAATTGCGTGGTCGGACTGTCTTGGCTCCTCAAACTCAGCAAAAGCATCCTGGAACTGATATGCCCTAAATTCATTGATTAGAGCATGGTCAATCTTTTTAGAGAAAGGGTTTGCCTCACTATTATTCCACCAAGTGTAAGGAAGCCCCTTGGGAGCAGCTTCAAACAAATTTGCCTCCTGCAGAGCAAGTGCAAAGTCGTCTATGCCAGACAAATCAACATCAACAGACTGATATTGAGAATAAAGAGATGCTCGTAGGATTTGATTAAAATCATCGACCACTGCCCAAGGCTTGGTGGCTAGAGGGATAGTAGAACTGAGCCTAGCCAAGTCTTCCCAGAACAGCTCCCTCTGATCAACCTGGTTAAAGCCATAGGCAAAGGAAACAGTAAGATTAATATTTTCAGATTGAAGAAAAACTCCACAAGTTACCAGCTGAGCGGATGCATGGTAAACAATAAGTGATACTCGAGAATCCCACACCACTACCACCATAGCAGTTGAGTGATGCTCAAAATTTCCATAGTACTTCCAGGTAAAAGAAATCGCGATCTTGATTCTCCTAGAATTTTAAGGTTGAATATGTGTCTCCAAAAAAGCACCAAAAAGAGTTTTACGGATGTTAATCCACTCCTTTAGCATATTATGTCTTGTCTGGCTATTAAGCCTTCAAACATTCCATCCAAAAAATGTTATATAGGTATTAAAGGGATTTAGTAGCCTTGCGGTCATTCTTCTTGTTTGAAACAAGGATAAAAAGAGCTTCAGAGGTTGGCCCTGAAGGAGTTGGGTCTTTCGATCTAGTTTCCTCCGCTGCTGATGGGGGAGATTTTGCAGGTAGCACTATAGTGTCTGCCACAGTTTAACAACAACAGCATCCGTAAGATTAACCCCTTCAGGCGTCTCCGTAGGCTGGGCGATAAGCTTTTATGTAGTATTATTAGCCTTGTCTGCAGTGGCTGCTGTATCGTCACCAACAACCACTGGTGCATACTCTGTATCTGGCACTGCGGTCGAGCTTTTAGACTTTACAACAACCTCTCAGTTTTCTGTGTCCTTCACAACTCGCGATCTTCCCCTGTCAGAGTTTAAAGCATGTCGCTTACCCTTGCTCAGTGAGCGCTTTGGGATTGCTGAGGCGTCCATGACCTGTCGCTTGGGGCAATGGTTAGGCCTGTGGCCAAAGTCAGAGCAGATGCTGCATTTTGGTGGTAACCACGGGTACGAAACATCAACCGGGAATTCACGACTATCACTGAAGCCCAACATCAGCTTTGTAGGTAGTTCTTTCAGTAGGTTAACCTCCACAAGTATTTTTGCAACCTTAAAATTTTCCTTCCTTTTAGTTTCGGGAGCAAGAGAGATTGGCTTTCCAACTCCTGTTACAATTCGGCTGAGACTCTTGTTGTGAAAGAGTAGGTTGGGTATCCCGCGAAACTCAACCATAACCCTGGCCTTGGTGCCACAAACATTGGTTTCCATGGTGCCACAAACATTGGTTTTTCGGGGGTGAAGTCTGGTGACCATGGTGCCACAAATATTGGTTTCCCCGCTATGCTCCATAGGTTTCTACTGAGGAGTATGTTTCGTGTCATGTGGTTTGGGACCCGTAGGAGAAAGGTGCCTTCACCAATCTTGTGAACAAAGATCCTCGGCCCTGTCCAAGCCCACAACGCGTTAACCACTCCTATAACACGTCCCATCTCCGGTGACTCGCCGTGGAAATGCGCATAGATGTAGTCCTTGAACTCCTATTTTGCCTCTTCCACATTTTTATCAGGGATTAAGATAAAGGGAACCCTTGTGACATGCTCTGTGGGAGTTCCAGATTCCTCAGCGCCATACCCTGTGACATGCTCTGTGGGAGTTCCAGATTCCTCAGCGCCATAGATTCCATCAGCCTTTGAGACCACAATTTGCTTGTTGGAGAGTAGGATTGATCGCGAGCTACCGCTGCAGAGAGTGGCGACGAAGAGGAGGAGGAGGCACCTTGCACTGGTGAGGCGGTCGAGACCCCCTAGTTGTACCCTAGTTGTACTAATTGTACCTTAGTATGTGGTACAAATGGGTACAACTGATATTTTATTTGGTACTATTATCCCTTATTGTACCCTAGTGTGTGGTACAAATAGGTACAACTAGGTACAACTTTGAACAATTATTTGAGAAATCTAAATACATATATTTGTAATTGTAAATGATACTAAGAAAAACATGATAGCTCAGATAGTAACGACTCTTGTAAAGAAGTTAAGGGTTCGAATCTTATCTTTCTATTAGTACAACTAGGTAATACTTGGTAGAACTATATTATAATTTTAATTCTCAAATTGAGTGAAACGTATTTTTGGGTTTTCACAAATATTATAAAGGATAAGGGATATAAAGATTGAAGAGGGACATAAAAATAATTCTTTAACTTTAAGGACATATGAATCATTGATCCAAACGCCGCCTTTTTAAAAAATATTGTATTTTTCCATAGAATAAAATTCGCTCAAAAAGGACTTCATAAGATGTCGATCGTAAATGCGAAGACCGCTTGCGTAGAAGAAAAAAAATGGATTCGTATTCACATACATGAGAATTATATAAGAACAAGAAAAATCTTGGATTCAAAATTGATTTTTTTTTAATATAAAAATTCTTACAATTGCAATACTTTGCGGGGACATAGTTTGCACGGGGGAACTTCGGTGGGGGACCAACGATCTGCTTGGGCTTCTTCTTCTTCGGCATCGTGAGATGGCCGGCGAGACGCTGACCGGCGCATAAGGAAAGACGAAGTGCGTCGATGGTTTAGAGAGATTTTTTTTTTGGAAATTTCTTCGTCGGTCGACTTCATTTTGACTTTACTAACGCGTTCACTTATTACGGCTGCTATAATGAAAACTGTTTTAAAAAGTGTGGATAAGTCCAGACGGTGAGTACAGAAGTCTTCGTGTCCAAATAAGTCCTTAAGCCAATCAAAAAGACCAAACAAGCGTGATCTCGTTTTATAGTCTTAGTTTATCTGTGTTGTCGTATTAGATTAATTTCTCAGTTTTCATCTTTTTCTCCTACGAATTGAGAATTGTTAGCCCAGATTAGATAACTGTTGTATGTTTGGTTACAAGATTTTAAGTTTAAATCAAAACCACAGCAAGATTATAAATGTATTGTTATTTGGATATTTTGATTTGCCTTCCTGTGATCGGTTACTTCAACCAATTTATAGTTCGTAAGCTTTGACGACGTAATACAGTTGTTAATTATATAATCACAACTGTCCAGACCGGAGTAAGTGTTTGTAAAATGAATGAGAAGAAACTCAGAGATGCTAATGTAAGCAAAAGGCAGACAATCAACACGACATCAATTTCAGACCGCCCGTCTGCTAATATCTCATCATTGTCTCTTTCTTACATCATCACTATGCCAACACGGATTAAATTTCATGACTCTAGATTTATAAAATACACATCTTCTGCCTCCATTGAAATTGAAACATAATTTTAAACTACAACGAAACCCAAAATAATTTTTACTTTTAGAAAGCTGTAACGAAAGTGAAAACAAACGAATTTTAACTATTCAAAACCAAGTTTTAGAAGATGGCATCAGATAATAAGCAGAGATTGGTAATCAACACTGATGCATCTGTGTGTAGGATAAGATTCTACTCATCATTTGCCATTGAAAATCCTAACTTCTTAATTTACGAAACAAAAAAAAAACCAGAAGCATTCAAATCATGAAGCACAAAACAAGAAAAACAAAACGCAAAATACGTTGAAACACAATGTATAAAAACCGCAAGAGAGGAGGATTCTGTTGTTTAGATTGTTAAAAAGAGTTTATATATAGCTAAAGAAGTGACAACCTAGGTAGGGTTTAGTTTATAACGGGCTTGTTTTGATTTTAATGGACTAATGGGCTTATTAAGTATATAAAAAAAAACTTCAGCCCATCTAAGTGTTTCTAATAATGTGGTAACAACTATAGTAGTAGTATAGTGTACTTCATTTGATGTTTTCTTTTGTGAAATATGAAGAACTTTACATTTCAAGACTCAAAGGACAACAACAAAAAGTTAAGTTTATCTCAACAACACCAAAAAAGGTCTGACATGATGAGAAAGAGATTAATATCAAGTGTTCATCACCCATTTTGGTTTTGTTTTCTGAAGTACTTTATATAAATCATTTTATTGGAAATTGGCTCACAGCCTATCCTCTTCTCATATTCTTCATATAAGTCCTATATACTAAATTCGAAATGGAAAAAAAGCATTATCCTATATATTAGTGACAGCTTTCGTTCCCAACATCTCTCGCTATGGTATTTTTTTCTAGCTAACTCTGAATAGAAATCAGAATATTTCTAGAAATTATTTATTTATTTAAATATTCACAGAAAGCTCATATATTCCCAGTTTACTAAAATAATTCAAATGGCATAACGACTTTTATAAATGTTCTTTCCTTTTTGGTCCCAATGATAACTAGTAGTCAAGGAGTACTGACCCGAAATGGACCATTTGATTTCAAAGCATATTTCTTGCAATTTAAGTTTTGAGTATTTTAGGAAACTTATGGAAGAAGAGTAGTGAAACAATATAGAGACTGATGATGTACTGTGAAATGTGAATGTTAGTATGTTGAACATAAGAGTACTACTAAAACCAAAAAAAAAAGCATAAGAGTACTACCCTAAACTTATCTGTTATTTGAATGATTTGTAGTAGCTTTTAAAACTCCAAGAACTCAAACCTATTTAAAATGTAAATAATAGATAATTTTATATATGTCCATTTATCTCTTTTAACTGTACTGATTTAATTATGATTAATATATGGTTCAGATATCATATAACCAAAGATTTTAGGCTACTAATTTGCGAAGAAATCAAAGGTGATCCAACGAGCAAACAAAATAATGATGAGCAAATATTACAAATCGTTTATATGTCGTCCATCTATCTAGATGATTGAGAACTTAGGGATGGCTTAAAAAGTATAATGTAAGCGGGGTGTAATGAGTGATCGTTGTATCATGCCATTATAGATATACAGCTCGTTGCTATAGTACTCACAATATCATTTGAACCATTTTTTTCTTTTCTTCTAAAAATCATTTATCGCACATGAATATAGACCTATAACACTTAACTAACATTCTTATGGCAACTATAAGATGTATTAAAACCAGAAAAAAAAAACTATAAGATGTAATATAGTAATTTGCATTATAGTATCTTTGCTACCTTTATCAATTGAGTTCGGATCCAACTAAAGTATATTGCTAAAAAAAACACATTTTCTAGCATACATTACTAAGACTAAAGAATATTGAAATTGATTCACCATCACATTCCAAAATCTTAAAAGAACATATTCCATCATATTTCAAAACTCCCTGTTCATGCGGTCATGCCTATATATACACATAGCATTGAGAGTGTGTGTACTCATCAACAAACACTAAAAGAAAGAGAAAATGGTGACATGAAGATTGAGAAGTTGTGTGATAGCCAAGGATGACTTGCCTGCACCTTAAACTATATCTATTAAAGGCTCGATCTATAGTCTCTTAATTGGTTGGTTGTCAGGCAGTCTCCTCGGCTATTCAAACAATTCTCTGTCTCCTCATTTCACATTTTTCTTCTTCAAAGACAATTTGCATCTAAAGAGTTTTCTTTAGGGTTGGTCACTAAATTGATGTTAAAGTAAGAAAAACACACACATATTTTGGGATCTCATACGAGATTGGGGTGGACTTTGTCCATGTATACGCATTGGGACATCCCAATGTGTGTTTGAAAAATCGAGGGCTTTGCTACACTATGACCAAGAAACTTCACATGGAGAGTATATGGATCTTGTCGCTGATTAGTGATTAGCATGTGTGCTTTTTTATGTGTGACCATCTAAAATGGACATGGAAAAAAAACTTTTTTACTGTGACTGGGTCTTTCATCCGATCCATTTTTGCGCTTTTTTTCGTTTGGATTTGAGTTTTTTTTTTTTTTTTAACTTAAGTTAGAATATTTATTTCTAAACGAGAATAACTCTTATAACGGTTTTTGTCGTCAACAATGGTTTTTCTATGTATACTATTTCCGTTATCTATGACAAATTAATACATTCGTGAATTAGTGATATGGTATTTACATTTGAAAACTATCTAAAAATTGCTAACTGATATAGTAATCTACTGACGGAAAATTCAACAATTAATCACAAAATATTACCAACCGGTTTGATATCCCAATTGATTAATTGATAGTAAGGAGATTTAGAAAGAAAAAATAAAAGGACAAAATTAGACAGCAAAATATCAAAATTGTCCCAAAAAATATCTTAAGACATCTCTGATCTCTTTCTTATCCCTCAGCTTCACCGTGACTGAAGACGACCGGAGCGAATTCCGGACTAAAGGTTTCAACATTTTTAAAATTTCTTACTTCACCCCAATAAAATCTGAGTAGACTCAAAGCGGACAGATCTTCGTCTCTTTCCAGATCCTAAATCTTACTTTCCTACAGATCTGCATAAACGGCGGTTACTTACTGATTCAGAAAAAGAAGAAGAAGAAGAAAGCTTTCTCCTTAAACTTTTGCCATTACTTTAATGGCAGATCCTTCAAACCGCAAGTCCTTCTTTTTCTGCTTCATCTCTATAATCTCCTTCACTTTGCTTTTCATTTCGCCGTCGTATGCCAACGAGTCTCCGGTTATCGTTGAAACGGAAGATGTTTCCACCCATGTAGCTATGTCGGTTAGCCAATCCGATCGAGAAGCTGTTCTATTGAATAATCTAGAAGAACTCGTTAAGAATCTGACGCAATTAGTAGCTAATCTAGATGCTAAGTTATATGAAACTCAGGAATCACCATTAGAGGAGAAGAACGAGCTCACTAAATCAGTTAATGACATCAAAGAAGAGAAAGGAAGAGCTAAGGCGTTTTCAGTGGCTAAGTACAGTCCGTTTTGGTCGGAGAGGTTTCAGTTTACATCAGCTGTGAAACTCAATTCCGATGCTACTTGTATCAATGTATTGCCGTTTAGGGATTTCGAAGGTTCGAGCAAGTACTTTGCAATTGGTGATTCTAGTGGTAGAGTTGATGTCTTCTTGAGAAATGGTGATGTTTTGATTGAGTTTTTCACCACTGTTGATTCTCCGATTACAGCTATGGTTTCGTATTTATCGGTGTTTAGGAACTCGAGTTTCGTGGTCACGGGTCATCAGAACGGTGCGGTTTTGTTGCATCGGGTTCACGAGGGAACGAGTGGTGAAGATTGGAATTCGAATTCGGTTTCTATGGAGAATGTTGGGAAATTTGATGTGGATGATTCGGCTGATCCTGTGACTTTATTGGAAGTGCATCATGTGGGTCGGGTTAGGTATATATTGGCGACGGATTTAAGCGGGAAGCTAACGGTTTTAACTGAGAACAGAACGGTTTATGGCTCGGTTATGCCATCTAGTAGACCGCTCGTGTTCTTGAAGCAGAGATTGTTGTTTCTTACTGAGTCTGGTGCTGGCTCGTTGGACTTAAGGAGCATGAAGATAAGAGAAACTGAGTGTGAAGGTCTAAACCATTCTCTTGCAAGAACCTATGTTTTCGATGCGGCGGAAAGGTCTAAAGCTTATGGATTCACATCCGAGGGGGAAATTATTCATGTATTGCTTCATGGAGATATAATGAACTTCAAATGTAGAGTTAGATCGAAGAAGAAGTTTCAAATGGAGGAGCCAGTAGCTTTACAATCAATCAAAGGCTATCTTCTTGTTATCAACGAAGAAAAGGTTTTCGCTTTCAATGTATCGACTCAGCATTATGTTCGTACGGCAGGTCCTCGGCTTTTGTTCTCTGCGGGATTAGAAGAGATCAGATCAGCGTTCTTGAGCCACAGGGAATCATCTTCAAGAACCTTAGTAGTAAAGACGGGTCCTTTGATAGCTAGCGACCGAGAAAACCTTCTTGTGATCGGTTTAGGAGGCGGATATTTCGCGGTTTATAAATCAAAGCTCCCTATTCTCAAAGGAGACTTCAATACAATGCTTTGGAGCACTCCTGTGTTCTTCTTCATACTGTTTCTATTCGGAGCTTGGCATTTCTTCGCCAAGAAGAAAGAATCGCTCACCGCATGGGGACCGGATGATCCTTTTACTCCAACCGCGGGACAAAACGGCTTGGCGAAAGAGCCATCTTTCACTGAACCTGCTAGAAGAAACGACGACCTCATGGATCTACGGAGAAGATACCCTGGTGGCTCGTACCTAACAGTTGGAGCTAACGACCAGAGTTCGAGAGCTCCAGTGGATGGAAACTATAGAACAACCGCACAAGATCATAACAATTATCGCGGTGGGTCAGGTCTTGATTCAAATGGGTTTGGTAATAGAAGAGATCATTTGTTTGGTAACAATAAAGTTTTAGACGACGAAAGTTAAAGACTCTTTTGGATTATACTTGCAAATTCCGGAGATTCATTTGAATTTTGGCACGTAATCACCGGTTACTAAAAAAGAAATTGTAATATTTTTGTAACTTTAAAGGTTTGTTTTTTATTCCTCCGTTTGTTTTTAAAATGTCCGAGTTCGAATAATGTAAACTCCGGTCAAAGAATAAATGTTCATTGCAAGTTGTAATGCTTGTCTTTTGTTTCCGCAGAACCAAATATCTCGGCGGTTTAATCGCTGAAACTGCGTTCTTGATCGATGAATTTAAAACGTTGGTAAAGATTGTGATTCAAGGTTTGGCAGCCTAGCTAATCTCAATCATAAAGTTTTTTTGGCCTAACATGCGTGATCGTGCCTAGCAAGTAGCAAGTGGATAAATAATAGATGTGAGCATTATTTTAATTTTTCTCTTAATCTCGATTTATAATCTATTTTGTTGACCATCAGATAAGTCAACGAAATAGTAATCTCATCGAACGGTAAACATTCATCTTCAACTAAAGAATACCAGAAACGAATCTACATCGTGTGAAGTAGAGGAACATTTTACTTAAGGAGCTTTGATTCATCGTCGTCTTCGCAGAAGAAGCCAAACAAGCTCTCGCTTTCTCTCAACAACTTCGAAAGCCGAATGGTCTGACCAAAGACCACCGAAGAAAACATCACATTTCTAGGGTTTTTCTCTGATCTACCACATTATACAAAAAAAAAAATCGTTTTTTGTAAAAAGAGTATTTTTCATTTTGAGCTTCTGAGTCTTCTCTATTGATTTCGCTAGTGAAGGGGGAAAGAGAAAGTCAACGGCCATGGCGGGTCGTAGAGATAGAAGCCAACAGCTCCGTGGATCTCGAATTGCGATCGCCATCCTCATCGGTATCGTTATCGGTTGCGTATGTGCCGTTATGTTCCCAAACGGGTTTTTCAAGTCCAACTCTTCGCTCTCAGTAAACGAACGCCTTTCGAAATCAAGCGTCAAGGTACATAAAGCTCTATTCTTTTTGAATTCTGTGATCGAGTTACATAGATTGGATTGACCTGAATTGAGAATTCTCTGTACTTAACATGGAAATTCTTCTTGGTGATGTGTTTGTTGGAAATTAGTTGAAGATATTCTTGATACTGGTTTGTTTGATTACTAGGTAATGTATCTCGATTTAGAATTAAGTTGAGTTGTTTATGGATTATTGAGCTTTGAAGATATGAGTTTGTAGTTTACTTCGTAGTCCCTTTTTTTTTTTAGGTTGGATCACCAGCTTGTGAATCGCCGGAACGAATCAAAATGCTAAAATCAGAATTTTCATCTCTCTCAGAGAAGAATGCAGAGTTAAAGAAGCAGAATAGAGAGCTGGCACAAAAGCTACTGTTAGCGGAGCAAGGATCAGACAATGCACGAAAACAGGTTCTAGCTTTGGGATCACAGATCAAGGCGGGTCCTTTTGGAACTGTCAAGAGTCTCAGAACTAATCCAACTATTCTTGCTGATGAATCTGTAAACCCAAGATTGGCTAAGATTCTAGAAGAGATTGCTGTCGATAAAGAGGTAATTGTGGCTCTTGCAAACGCAAATGTGAAAGCAATGTTAGAGGTTCAGATTGCTAGCATTAAGAGAGTTGGTATAAAAAACTACCTTGTTGTTGCATTGGATGATTACATTGAGAATTTCTGTAAATCAAACGATGTTGCGTATTACAAGAGAGATCCAGATAAGGATGTAGACAGTGTTGGGAAAACCGGAGGTAACCATGCCGTCTCTGGATTGAAATTCCGTGTGTTAAGAGAGTTCTTGCAACTCGGTTATGGTGTTCTTCTCTCGGATGTGGACATTGTCTTCTTGCAGAACCCATTTAGTCATCTATACAGAGACTCTGATGTGGAGTCAATGAGTGATGGCCATGACAATCAAACAGCTTATGGATTCAACGATGTGTTTGATGAACCAGCCATGGGATGGGCTCGGTATGCTCACACGATGAGGATATGGGTTTTCAATTCCGGGTTTTTCTATCTGAGGCCTACAATTCCATCAATTGAGCTGCTCGATCGCGTGGCAGATAGACTCGCTAAGGAAAAAGTATGGGACCAAGCGGCTTTTAACGAGGAACTGTTTTATCCTTCGCATCCTGGGTACACTGGGCTACACGCATCAAAGAGAGTCATGGATATGTATGAGTTTATGAATAGTAAGGTCCTTTTCAAGACTGTAAGAAAGAATCAGGAACTGAAGAAGAAGGTGAAACCGGTGATTGTTCATGTGAATTACCATCCAGATAAGCTCAATAGAATGCGAGCCGTGGTTGAGTTCTATGTAAACGGTAAGCAAGACGCTCTTGATAGCTTCCCAGATGGTTCTGAATGATTCACCTGAAAAAAAAACAGGCAGGCTAAAAACTTTCCCAGTTTCTTGACATTTGTGTCTCTAATCTATTTTTCCATGTTTACTGCTTGATGCCTTCTGTTTTATTTTTTGTATTATGAATTTTGTGTATCTTATGGCTAAAATCGCGTCTTTTTTTTCACATCAGAGGATATGTTACATTTTTTTTAGTTTCAATGAACCCTTAATCTTCGACATTGCTCTCTCTCACTCTCTTTCTCTTGAGCACTGTTTCAGACTTATTGATTTCTCTGTTTCATTGTCCGATAAAGCTGAGGTCTGAAAAAATATATAAGTTACAGTTCAAGCCACTTAATATAATGTAATGTTTTTCCAGACCTAATAGGAATGATAATAGAAACATACATCTTAAACATTTCTATCTACAAATAATGCGTTGTGAAACAAACTCACTGGTACAATGAATATGGATTCTAGTACAAGAACAAAAACCATGAACTGAACAACACACTAAGACTCCAAATCCTCCCTTCCGACATGCCACAACAACGGGTTCTTATGTTCTTCATCTCAACTACGAGCTTTAGCATTTCCAAGCGTGAGCTCTAGATCCTCCATAGCCACATCATGGATCCTCTCCCCTTCCCATGGCTTAACTTGGCTGTTCTCAAATTTAAATTCCGAGCTTTGACCAATCTCTTTGGTTGCTGCAGTAATGTTTGGAGATAACTGCTGAGGTGCGGGTTTCACAAGGTTAAAGGTAGGAGAAGTAGGCACCATAGAGGCAGAAAATGGCTGTTGTTGAGCAAACTTCTGAAAGCTTATCCAATGACCAGAATCAACAGTGGAAGAGTCAGACTCATCACATTCAGGTATAGTAGCTGGGGCATTGAACTGACGATGATGAGTGGGACTGGCAGGTGCAGATACAGCGTAAAACGGGTACTTAAAAGATGTTATTGATTGTTTAGCAGCATTGGCCATGGATTGTTTGGTAAAAGATTCCCAAGTTGGTAATGGTTTAGGGTTTTTAGAAGTTGGGGATGAGACTGGTGGAGTGACTGGTGCACTGTTTGAGATTCTAAGCGGAGGAAGCGATGAAGGAATTCCACCATTCCTAAGGAAAGGGAAGATTGTGGAGATGTTGTGCGGATCGCCAACACGAGAAGGACTTGGAAATGAAGAAGACGATGGACTGACTTGGTAAGAAAGTATGGGGCTATCAAAAGTTGAAGATAGAGGACTTTGGTTATAGGAAGAGTAAGGAGTAGCACGAGAGGATGATCCAGCCATGTCACAAGGAAGAGGCTTGTGTCCCTGATCCTCATCAAACAACAATACCACAATGTCACAATCAATTTGCCAGAAAAAAATAACATTTATGTAAAGACTTTGGATCAAAAGACTCTTTCCCACCAAAGGTTTATGTGACAAAAAAAACTGCAAAAAAAGTAATTACTAAGATTTTCAGATGCACTAGAAAGCTAAGGGAGAGATCTAAATATAGTAATCCAGAAAAGGCAATTTTGGTAAGAAGCTTCCTAAATTTCATACATTCCAAGTCAAATCAGAAGGAACCTAGATCCATTTTTAGAATGAATTTCAGTTTCCCCAGCTATAAAAAAATCTTCAGATTCAACAGATAACATCAGATCTAAATCGAAAGCGTGCGTGATTCACCTTACGATAAGTAGTTCCATCTTCTTCAACAACCCAACCAGCTTCAGAACAAAGTGCCTTGAGCACTTCATTGTTATCGCAGTGTTTTGGAAGATTGTAGTTACCTTGAGCTCTAAGACCAGTATAAATCTTCGCCGCAACAGCTCTTCTCCTCCGCTCCCTCCTCCGATTATTCTCCCTCTCTCTCCACGACGGTTTCCTCCTCGTCGCCATAGCTGCAGCTGCTGACGTCGACGTCGCACCGTCAGACGTCATCTTCTTCTCCAATCCTCAAAACACCCAAACCGATCCAAACAAACGAGTCGCTGCAAATTATACGCACGGATATTAAATCAGCTGAAGAAGAAGAAGAAGAAGAAGAAGAGTGAGAAGTTAGTGCTCACGAGGAATACGCTTTTAATCTTCGCTGGAATTATACAAGAATCTTTCTTCAATTATTAAATAAAATAAAATGGGTGATTTGGGGTGAATGTTCGAGTACGCGCAAGTTCATATTAAATAATTAACTTATGATTTGACAGAAATCAGCCACGTGTCAAGTTAAATTTGACGAATGGTGAGAGTAGCTGTGGCGTACGAAACTTACGGTGTGGGTTAGCGTAAAGAATCAGTTGGAGGAGTACGTTATGTGTGTTTCGCTCAGTCTGTGTGTAAGAAGAAGATTTATAAAGAGAAAAGATGTGAGACATGTGGGGTCCTTTTATTAAAGTGGGTCCCTTTCTCGTATGACTGGAAAACACCCCATCTGATTGGTTTTTGGGCCATGTTAATACAATACAAATTATTTTCAGCCTCATAACATTTTTGTTTTTTTTTTTTTTTAATTTTAAACTAATTGTCACTATAGTCTATAGTATGAATAACAATTAAATAGAGTTTCACTATAGTAAATGAATAGAAGAAAATGAGTGCTCACTTTTGTCCTCATTATTGTATATTATATATCCTTTAGTTGCTTTTTTTTAAAACAAATAAACTAAGATAGTTAAGTTATACTATATTTTGTTTAGATATACTTTTGTCCTTGTTACCACTTTATTTTGAACTAATTAACTGGCCGGTCCAATATTTTTAACACATGCAGATATATCCTGCATTTGAGATGAGTTGTCCATATCTAACAACTGGTCGGTCCAGTATTTCTGAATGTCCCGCGCAAAATGGTAAAATTATCTCCTTTTTTATATGGTCTTTTGTTAATGAATTTACAAAAAAATTAACGTTTAAAATCGTAAATGCCCGAAGCGATAACTTTACATACCTATGCTCTTGCCTCTTGACAGAGCCTCAACATGACAGAGTCTTTTGATGATGGCCATATTTTTCAACATGACAATTTAGTTTGTTTAACCCGCATTTTTTCGTGACATCAGAGCATTGGTTTATCAATTCCACTTGATGGTTTGATAATTCTTAAAAAAACAGCTTGTTTGGTAAGAAAAAATCATGTAGTTATATAACTTATACGATCATTCTGCTAGTTTACAAATTACGAAAGAGACTTGTAAAAAGAATTAATAGAAGAAGCCTACGAGTTTGTAAATGTGTATTTAAATATTTATTCGCAAAACATTATTCAGTCAAACTAGAAACCTCTATGATTGGAATATCGTTAATTTTGTTTTGTGTTTTGTAAGCATATTATTTGAATCCTATACCAATCAGCTATATTCGCTATTCGAAATTATTGTTGGGCCCTTCTTCATTGATCATGATTTTTCTTTATTTTCCTTGGTTTTTGTGAAAATTGTATAGTTCATTGAACACAATAGAAAAATGGGATAATGGATTTGCCCCACACATTGACCCATCAAAGCAGATATGATCTTCCAACGAGTAGTCACTTATTGAATTTATTTTACACGCGTTTGCCTTTATTTTATTAATATTTTGTTTAAATCTAATGATAGATGATAATATAATAGTTTGTGATCTTATTGAACTGATATTTTATATAATTTCTCTGAAACATATCACAGGAGAAGAATAAATTCTAAACTGATGGTACAGTTCTGAGACAATAATCTAACAGTAGTTGTTTCTGGCTTCTTGTCTTATTCTAACGGTGGCTTCTTCAAACGATGCGTTTCACTAAAGCCAACCTTCTAACTGTGTCCAAGGGTTCTCACTATCCGCTGCATGAAAATGATCCATACAGAAAAACGATCACAAGGATTGGCCCAAGCCTGTATTCACCTTGCTGCAACCTAGCCAATGCGCCTACTAATCTTTCAAGAAGTATCTCGAGTCCTGAAAGTGAAGCGGTTCCTTTCCCCACGAGGTCCATTCCGCAGCCATTTCCCTAGCAAATAGCTCAAGGCACCGAGCAGGTTGAGACCCAGGAACATGTTTCATTAGTATCTCTACACAAAGTCCAAGTGGAAAAAACAAGAAAAATCAGGGAACTATACAGCAAGAATCTGACCAAATTGCATTATGATCTTGAAGTTTACGAAACCAATTGCAGAACAGAGCTGTTGAAGAATAATCAAGATAAGAATACCTCCAATTTGGGGTTTCCTTGAAAAATCTCCAGGAATGCTTATGATTGTCTGGTTCTTATCCAAGAGTTTAAAATCTGATCTATGTTCTGATCCTGCAAGCTTTGATACACATACACAAATACACATGGCTGTTCAAACAGAAGTTCCTTTTGCAGATTATTCAAGTAACAAAGACAAGAATTCGACTTACTTCGGTAAAGCGGTAGCCTAATAGAAGGTATTCATAAGGTTTATGATGGACCAGGTCCAGATCGCATATCAGTGTACCATCTGGTTTTACCTGAAACATTAACATAGCCAACGTGTGAAATTTCAAGTCATGTATGCAACTATATTGTAAGACAAGAGATGCAAGATGGGCTCACCTTTAGCCAATATATTGTAGCAACATACTTAATTCCCCACGCAGGGAATAGCTCTTTCTCAACAAAGTTAAGTAATTTCTCTCTATTAGTAACCCATAAAGCCACAAGAGCTCCTTCAACATGAGCAAGCTGCTTGATTGGGAGGGATAAGAAGTATCGGTTTGGTAAAGTAGGATACCTAAAACAAAGAACCAAGAAATATGGATCATAAACTTTCAGATACAAAAACTGCTTATCCACAGGCATACTTCAAGTCGATAACTAACTTTGATTTCTGATGAGCACTTGCATTTTCCCAGGGTGGATCAATAACTATAAGATTGAAGCCTTCTTCAGGTTTAGCTGCATATATGACACCAGTAAGGTTAAATACATCACCTACTACCAATATGAATCATGATCATGACTGATCTTTACAAAAATGACTTAGGACCTAACATCCGGAGCCAGAATGACTTAGGATCTATGTTGGACTATAGCACAATAGTTACCAGGAATGAGGTTTCGGATGTGCAGTAAATCAAACTTCAAGGCAACATGGGAAAATGAATGTAAAAACAGAAGAAGCATATCACACATCAACTTAAAAAATTTCAACTTTATATAGAAATCATAAAACAGGGCAAGTAAATTCCACAAACCATGTAGAAGCAACTCTTTCTAGGCATTATATATCTCCAGTTGGAACACTCAGCTTCCACTTCTTCTTCTGTCACGTTATTGAAGACTTGAAACACTCTCTGTTCATTGCAATTCTCAATTGAGTAACCTATTAAGACCACAAGAACCAATAAGATCACTCACACCATCAAATTCATGGGTTTCAAATAGGATTTAGCAAGTGAATTAGAGGAGTCAAAACCTTCATTACCGCAATGTAGATTAAAATTCAATGTTATCTCATACAAAGGGGCTTGCCACACTCCTCCAAGCTCAACAAAAGAGAGTTCATCGTCACAACACTTGGTCAACAAACTAGAATCATCATCATCATCATCACTTAGACCTTTCGTTAAACTCAACAGCTCAATTTCCCCTAGAAACGATTCATGCGCTTTCGATAAGCATATCCTCGCTTCCTGATGACGAAGATACGAAGCTTGCTCTCCTGCACTAGGAGAGTGAGAGCTAGGGTTTTTCTGCTTCCGTTTTCGTTTTTTCGGATTAGAGTCGTTGGCTTGTAGATTGAGATGCTTATAATTGAAGAAACGAGAGTAGTAAGCAGAAGGTGAAACTCTAAATCGAGTATATGAACGATTGATGATACGAACTGAGTCTAAGAAGAACCATTTGGAGCCGTCGGATTCGAAGATACCCGATTCAAGGAACCGAGCTAGCTTATCAGTTTTCGCCATTAACGGCTCAACAATCTCTGGTCAAACAAAAACCCTCAAAAACGACATACGTGTTATAATATTCTCATTAAACCCTCGCATTTTCATAACAGACCACAATTAGCCCTCTAGTTTTGAATGTAAAAGCAACCCCAAATTTAGTTCGAAATTCTCGGTAACAAACGTATTTTGTTCATTTAAATCAAAAGCAAGAAAAACACATTCTTGCATTCAGAATCCAGATGCATAGCTTGTGTTTAAAAATAATAAAGAAAAAAAAGTAGAAAAATTTCGATATTAATGGGGAGGGAAATGGTGAGCATTAAAAGTTTAAAATAATTGAAGCAGGGGTTTGGTGAGGGGTCGCTTTGATAGTTTCCCCAAATATGGGGACGGTTTTATTTGTGGGTGGGCTTTGTAAACTGTGACAATGACAATGACAATGACAAGAACAAGATAAAAGTTATGGACAAATAATTGATCCAAAGCTGTAATTTCATTTAGTAAAATCATATATTAAGAAAAAAAAACAAAGATCATATCTACCTTTTATAAACCCTTATAATTATTGGTTGAAAGAAAATCCCTTATAGTATAGTTTATATTATGGGACCCTTATCTTTTTATGATTTTTATCTAAATTTTTGTGTTTTAGTAATAGTTAGCATTAAAGATAGTAAGATAATCTCTTTTCTTTTGTGTATCTAAATTTTTGTTGTACACCCAATTTTCATATTGACCAGACATTTTTTATTTGTTTTTAGTCACTATATGAGTTTAAACTATAGTTCAATGTTTGGTTTACTGTATCTGATACAATTGTTTCACTTACTAATCAGTATTTATTTCGTTAGAACTGGTTTATTTTACTGTTTACAGAACCTAGTTTTCAAAAAGTAAAAACCATTTTTTTTCTCTACAGAAAAATGTAATGGAGAGGGCAATTATAGAAGAAAGAAAATTACTAATAGGATAAGGACAAAGAAGATCCAAAATTTCAAACCATCGAGAAAAGTGACGTCAATAAGGGTACAATCGTCATTCACATACTAAACGGGTCCCATACATCCCTGTCTTTATTAAACACCAGTCAACCATTCAGGTCAATCGCGTGTTCTAAAATTACGAAAAGTACCCTTCCGGTTAAATCCAAAAAAACCGGTTCTGTTTCTGCATAACGCATATATAGTTTCAGTCTCATGCTTACGTGGCGAGTTATTATTCGTCAACGTGGTGGGAACCAGTCCCTATCATTCTTTATCTCTCTCCTCTTTCCCTCCTTTCCTTCTTCTCTTTACTACTCTTCTTCTCTCTCTCTTCTCAATTCTCTGTTTTTTTTTTCTTTTCTCTGATTGCTCTCTCTGCTTCTTCTTGTGGGACAAACCCTAATTATTCTACATCGGTTTCTCATCCACTTTCCCGCTCAATCATCTGACCTTTTTCCCTCTCTCTCTTTTGCAATGCATGATCTTCGATTTTGTAACAGTATTAAAGTCTGTTGATTTGAGGTCTAAATCGGAGAAGAAGAAGAAGAATGCTGGAAGCTGTAGATAGCTCAGGAATGGTTAATGGCGGATTCCCGCAGATTCAGAGCTTTTACGGTGAGAGTAGTAGTGAAGAAGAGTTATCAGTTTTGCCACGTCATACAAAAGTGGTAGTCACCGGAAACAACCGTACTAAATCGGTGCTTGTTGGTCTTCAAGGTGTTGTTAAAAAAGCTGTCGGTCTCGGTGGTTGGCATTGGCTCGTAAGTTCTTCAATTTTTGGGCTCACTTGTTTGGGAAAAATGTAATCTTTGTGGTTTACTTTTACTAAAATTTCGATCTGATTTTAGGGTTACTATTTTCCTTTCAAATTTTGTGAATCGATGAAGAAAGTTTGTGGTTTTCGAATTTTGAAATTTGAAATTTTGGTTTTTTTTTTTTTTTTGTCTTGAATTTCGAAAAATTATTTAGTTTTGGGTAATGTCTTTCTTAAATGATAGATCATCAATGACACTAATCAATTCTCACTTATTAATATCTCCTCGCTTCTAATCAAAATCAATATTATACTTAAGAGAGTGATAAAAATTACTAAATCTTTGTTTGTCCTTACCAATGTTAAAAATCTGTAATTTTTCAAAATCTGGTGCTTGATCTTCTTGCATGCATGATAGCATTTAAGTCACCATTATTGTTTGTTTTCTTGTTGTTTGATTTTAAAGTGTTAAACCTTGCATTTGGAGTTCTTAGGTTATTCATGAACCCTTCATTGATTTTTTTTTTGTTTATTAATTTTTGTTTTTATATAACAGTTTGTTTGCATCTAATAAAGCTTCTGAAACATCATTAGAATCTTAGTTCTTTGTTGCTGAGATTCAGGCTCAATTTGAGGAATCATCTATAGAGGATAAAGAAATTTTGTGTTTGTCAAACATCATCAGTTAGGCAAAACAAAGAAAAAAAGTAAAGGCAACTTTATTTTGGCGCCTGTTCATTAAAACATCATAACAAATATGCACTTGTTATCTAATTTTCCATCATGTTTCTTGACAATTTTATCCTTTTTTTTCTCCACCTTATGGATTCAAGCTGGCTTTTGATTATTATTGTTTTACCTTTGATTAATGATAATCATTTGTTTTAGAGTTTTTTTTGTATTTGTTGTTTCTTTTTTAGTTGAGTCGTTTTCGTACCCCAAGCAGTGTCATTTCTGTCGATTAATTAATTTATCAAATCTTTATACTTTGGTTGGCTAGTTTATATTTATAAATTGCTCTGTGAAATCTTTTTGATAGTGTCTCTGTGTCTGTGGACCAAAAGGAGTAACTTCACCATATTCGGGCTTTAAACTTTAAAGAATAATCCAAATAATATACGATTTTCGTCAGTATCAAGAATATATATTTTACTAATAATGATATCTCATTCCACGGTTCCTGTCTCCCAGAATTCATATGGATATTAAAAAAAGTTTAATTTATTTATATTGAAATATTTCACATACTTCTTCTTCTGGAGCTTTATTTAAGTCACTATGTCAGTACTTGTTTATGGGGTAAAATAATTAATCTGAATCATTGTTGTGCTTTTGTTTCTTCTTTTTGTTTTCAGGTTTTGACAAATGGAATTGAAGTAAAGTTGCAGAGGAATGCGCTTAGTGTTCTTGAACATCCTACTGGAAACGAAGAAGACGATGATCTTGATTTCGAAAACACTCAGAGGAATGGCTCTGATATGAGTAAGCTTTATACTTTTATTCCTTTTTAATTTTTAAGGATTCTGCAAAATTTTCAAATACTTGGACACAGATCTCTCAACTTCAGTTTAGGCTCCAATGAGTAATCTTTTTAACTGATTTTGCTAGTCTTGTTTCTATGACAAGTTGTTTCTTTTCCAGCATCTGAGGACACACTGAAGCCTCATAAGTCGAAGCAAAGAGCGCAGAGATCTTCGCGGTCATCTCACAAGACGATGAGCAGGTCTCTATCATCTGACTCACAATCAAAAAGCTCGGGTTTTACTCCCCGTGAAAACAGGGTATATGCATTCAATGTTTTGAGGTTTATTTCATTTACCATTGAGTATAATGTGACTAGTAGTAAGTTCACTGATGCGATATTATATGCTTTCACGCAGAAGGTTGATCTTAGCAAACTGGAAATGCCTGCTTTAATGAAATATTGGCGACATTTTAACCTTGTAAGTTGATTTCTAGAAGAAGAACAATAAAACGTTGACTCATTACTTTCTATGTGCTTACTTCTGAATAAACTCTTTGTAGGTGGATGCAATTCCTAATCCATCAAAGGAGCAACTAATTGACATTGTTCAGAGACACTTCATGTCTCAGGTACATTAAAATCCTTCTGAGCCCTTCACCAGATTTGTTTCTTCTGTGTCTAATTTGGTTCTGTATATGACTACAGCAAATGGATGAGCTTCAGGTTATAATGGGGTTTGTCCAAGCTGCAAAGAGAATGAAAAAGGCTTGCAAGTTGCAATCAAAAGAACCAAGAAACACTGATCTTAACTGCATCAGCTAAAAGCAAAAAAAGGCCCTGACTTTTTAATAGATCCTGTATGTATGGTACGCCAACGTGTTTAACCATTTGTGGTTTGCTAAGTTTTAGTTCTTCTAGAGATGTTTGGCTAAAGGGTAGATGTTGTTTCTTTTATGCTTCTGTTGTTTAGCCATGTAAGTACCTACCATCAAGAAAACCTAATGACTCTCTCTAAAGCTCCCAATTGGAAACTCTCTGTTCTGATACAATCTGAAAAGATTGGTATGTTAGAATGTAAATACGTTTGGTATTTTACTTCTCTCACTTTTTTGTTTTTCTTTAAACTCAAATCAAATTAGTGAAATAACAATGATACGACTTTGAAGACGATGCTTATCAGAGTAAGATGTAATAACAGTAATTTTATAATCAATTTGTAAACATAAAACTCTAGTACTCCTAGTTGATACAACTAATAATTAGGCTATGCCTTGGGACAGAAAGTAATAAAGTAATTAGCATTGGTACAAGTCCAAGTGCTCGAAGCGTCGTCGTATGCGTAACTATACGCTCTAGGACAAGCACTTTTAAATATCTTCGAGTACTTGGTCGGCGGACAAGTCTCCGGCTTACTAAAAGCGCCGGTGCAGCAATATTCCGGTTTGTGAAAAGCCTCGCAAGCGCTCTTACACGCCACAACAACACCCCCCGAGTCCAAAACGCGTAGCTCATTTGGACAAATCGCGTTCACGTCCGAAACGCATCCCGCGTTTTGGCAGTTGCCTGAGCCGCCTTGTGGTTTCACTCCCATCTTGACGTTTTAACCGTCGACGAGGCTCACGTCGTAGAAATCCATCGCCGAGTTTCCTCCGGCGGATCCTATTGTGAATGTGGCTGGTGAAGCTCCACCGGCGCCGGCGCATTTTAATTTGCCGCCGCAGTCTCCGGTGACGCATTTTCCGGTTCCGGAGGCGTCGAAATTGCAGCCTGTTCGACCCCAGATTTGACCGGACCATCCAGGAGGAGCGGTTACTTGGGAGGAAGATCCTGAAGGTAAGGCAAATCCGCCGCCTCCGATTTGTGCGCCGCCGTTTCCGGTGAGAATTCCGGGCCAGACGGTATAGCTGCAGCTGTTCATTAAGGTGAAAACGGTGCCGGAGACGTTGGAAATTGTACCTTGCAAATATACAAATTCGAATTAAAGTAATTAGATTGTTTACGTTCTTTCTTATTCACTTAAAACAAAATATTTTATGAGAGAAATTCATCTATTTTTTTGGTCAATGGTTTATTTCATAATCAGAGAATGTTAGAAATGTTAGCTAGGGATAAAATTAATGAAGAGTGTTGTTTATGTATACCTGTGGTCATGATGAAGGAGAAGAAGAGAAGGCATAATCTAGAGAAAATCGCCATTGTTAACGTGAGTATTGTAATTTGAAGCTTTAATGATGAGTGGAAACTAATGGTGCGGATTCCTCTCTATTTATAATTATTTTTATGTGATTGTTAATTTTATTTTGGTAATTACATAGTAATAGTCAAAAATTAAAAATGTTTGGTAGAACTTTGATGAGTATTATTTTTTGTTTTCTTCTATATTTTGTTAATACTATTATTGGTTGACTTGTATTTAATATCTTGTTGTTAATGTAAATTTTTTTAAAAAAAAATTATATAGTTTCTTAAATCTTACATTAAAAGATTGTGAAAACTTTATTGGTCTAACGGTGATCAAAAGATTATTGTTTATAGAGTAAACATCTTGTTCAAAATCTTAAAAGGTTGTGATTTTTATGTTATGTATTTTACAAATTGAAATGTTGGTTAAAAAAACTTGTTAAGTTAATTTATATATTCAAATAATAATGTTAAAAGAAACGTGGGAAACGGCACATAGGATAACTTCCACACAATCACACGAAACCGTTATAAATCCACTCGCGCCATTACGTATTTTTCCCCTCCGAATTAATGGTAACTGCTATAAGGTCTTTTTAAAAAGTGTTTTACATATAAATCGCGTCTTTACTTTTTTATTTTTAAAACATACTTTATATTCCATGCATGAGAATCGAGCTAATATTAAGACGCGCCTAAATTTTGTAAAGACGTACATGTACCGTGTTTATTACGTAACCCTCAATCAAATGTAAACCAACTCAGAGTCTCAAAGAATGTCGAATAGCACTTGCTTAGCTATTCCATAATATTTTACTCCATCATTTGCAGCTTTAAGATCAAGCTCATATGATCTTATAACAAATGAAAACAAAAATAGGTTAGATCAAAACAGAGGAAATGAATTCGATCAGGGATTAGAATCTAACTTATAAAGCTTGTTTGGTTGTAGCCTTTTAGGTCCCTCACAAGTTATTCTAACTAAAAATGATCTCATCACCTACACCTACGCAGATAAGGTTTTAAGGAACAAGCAAACACATGTAAATATTACAGGAGTTACCTGAAAAGATACATCTGTTGGAGCAGTTAAAAGATTGCGAGGACGAATGTTTTCTATGATTCTATATCACATACTGTCATCTGAGAAAATAAGGTTAACATCATCTCAGGACAACAAGTGTATTACCGACCAAGGTTTGTCATGTAACTCTTCCTTTACCGACCAATCAAAGAGCACGTTTATAACCTGCTGTTTCTAAATCAAGCTACATGAGTTTGTCACAATTCCAATGAATCGACGACAAGAAGGCCATAGTTTAATCCAGCAACACTTTTGTCATAGTTGCCACCAACTAAGATTTTTCTAAGAAGGCCAAAAAGCGTAATCCTTAGACCAAAGAAGCTCTAGGGTTATCAAATCCCCAAAAAACATTGATGAAGTTAAATCCCCAAAAAAATACTCCGTACCGAGCCGGACCGGAGGAATTTGCACTTGAGTATATAAAAGTCAATCCAAAACTGTGGAATTGACTGAAAAGCCTTTAAGCCTACCTGGCACACAACACACGTGACCGCCATAAAAAATCTTACCTTGTATTTTACTTTTATCTATTAATCTACAACCATTAGATTTACTAGAGTATCTAGTAATCTACCCATCCAACGGTCAATAATATATAGTTGACTTCAGACAGCCACTAGTTCTACGTCACGTGTACACATGTGCCCACGTGGATATGGGGACCAGGCGGAGAAGACACGTCAAATTATAGAGTATTGAAAAAAACAACAAAATAAAAAAGAGGTCAAATATAAAAATATTATTGTCGAAGATCTTTTCTTCGACGATATTTGTCTCCGGCCCAACCTTTGCCCTTAAGCGAACGGAGTTCCTTGCGGATTGCGATCGTTCGTCGATCCCTTCATCGGGCGATCGAACTCTTTAAATCGGTAAATAATATAATCCTATCATTACTTTGTTTCTGATTGTTCCTACTCCTTTTTTTTTTTGGTTAATTTTGTTTACCTCTTTCATTCTCAGTTTTCGTGTTTGTGTTAATAATCCTGATTAGGTGCGATTTTTATATAATTTGATTATGTAATCGGCGGAATATATGATCGGTGATTTTAGTGGTTTAACGGAGAGATCTGAAGTTTTATATTACTGTTTCGGTAGTTTGGAGTCACTTATTTTTTTTTTCTATTAAATCTTAATGATTCAGTATTGGTTATTGAATCCTGACAACTTTAGGTAAATTGAAGAATTTGGATTTTTTTTTTTTTTTAATGAATCTCATCGCTAGATTTTAGGCGTGTGAATTGAATTTTGAAGCAAACTAATTTCGTTGCACAAAAAAAAAAAAAAAAAAAAAACCAAACTAATTTCAATTTTGTGTTGATTGGTTAAAGTAATCCTCTGTGTTAATTTCAGTTAATTCATGATCCTTGGTTATGATAATATGTAGGAATTAAATCAGAGGTTTTTGGTGAAACATGTCTGATATTCCATCTTGTTCTAGCGGCAATAATACAAACAGCAATGATTCGAGTAACTTTGAATGTAACATCTGCTTAGACTTGGCTCAAGATCCTATTGTCACTCTCTGTGGTCACTTGTTCTGTTGGCCTTGCTTATACAAATGGCTTCATCTCCATTCTCAATCTAATGAATGTCCTGTTTGCAAAGCCCTCATCGAGGAAGACCGATTGGTTCCTCTTTACGGTAGAGGTAAATCCTCTGCTGACCCTCGGTCCAAGTCCATTCCAGGAATCCAAGTGCCTAACCGTCCATCTGGACAGAGACCCGAAACAGCACAGCCTCCTGATCCAAACCATGGTTTTGCTCATCATGGGTTTGGAGGGTTTATGGGAGGTTTTGCTGCTCCAATGGCGAGTGCGCGGTTTGGGAATGTTACATTGTCTGCAGCTTTTGGTGGTTTGATTCCTTCGTTGTTGAATCTCCATTTCCATGGATTCCCTGATGCAGCCATGTATGGAGCTGCTGCTTCTGGTAGCTTCCCTCATGGTTTCACAAACCCGTTTCATGGAGGACACTCGCATATGCATAGTTATCACTGGCACACTGAACGACAAAGACAACAAGATATTCTCTTGAAGTGGCTTCTCTTTGGTTTCATAATCGTTGCGGCTGCCTACTTCTTCACCGCGTGAGGAAATCGAATAGCTAGCTTTGGCTTCACTTTTTTATTTATTTTAGATCTAACTGCGTAAAAACCAGGGAAATTATGTTGTGATTTGGCTTGTAATCTACTACTTCTTAGCAAATTGTTCATATATTAATACGAGTTGGATTCTCTTACTGTAGGATTTGCCTTGTGAGAGTCTCAATACTTATATTGATTGTTGATAAGTCTATTCTCATAGTGTTGAAACGATCATTATTTATCATCATGGGGTTGGCTTCTTCGGATTTTTCTGCAAACATGCTTTGGGAGCCTCTTATTGCATTGAAAGGTCTCTTTACTTGGGCTACAATGAATTGATACTGGCGCATTGTCTGCACAATGCTTGTCTTCTTTCCATTTTGGCTTAGATTTTGCAGCAACTAGACTTTCTCTAGTCCTAGTAGCTTTGGAAGACAAGACATAAGATGCTGCATATTACTTGTCAGTCCTAATTGATTTTTTTATTTGTTTATTAATTTTACTTTTTATATAACAGTTTGATTGCATCTAATAAAGAATACAAATATTCTTTAAGTCACATGTATAGATGCATCCAAGTTTTCTTAATTATTAGGAAGGGGAAAGTAAACTATTCAGAATAAGACTAAAATTATTAATTTTGGACTCATAGAAGTGTATGTGGGTACAATAAATGCTTATTCGAAATCTATATTTGAGTTGAGACTCCATCTCGTAAATTTTTATAGAGTTCACACATACCTAATCTCCATCCACTTAATTTGTTGCTAGTCAAATACTGTACTGTATTGTAGTATTATTTTATTTTTCTAAATTTAAGTTACACATGAACATGTATTAATTAAAAGCCTTTACTTTCATGCACACACATGCTTGTTTATTAGTACGTTCGTTTCTATGTTTTTATTTAATGTCCCATATGATGCCATATGCCTTCATTGATCACATAACCTGAAGGCTGAAGATTTAATAGAAGCCATACGTAAATTGAATTAAGACTACAAAAGTTATTGACTCAATGTTTTTTTTTTGGTAAAATTTATTGACTCATTAATTGTTTTTATCTTTTTTGATGAAAAAAAAAGATACATTATGTTTGTTATGTAGTATGTTTTAGGGGGTGTGATTGGTTATGTGATTTTTAAAGAGTTATAAATTTTTAAGACTTTGGTGTTATTCAATTTTGAATTACAAATACTCTATTAAATTTATGTATTATTGGTTCAATATTTATAAAAATTGTTAAAAGGCATGCGTTATTGGATTAATAATAACTTAAACTAACTTTCAGATTATACTAAAATTTATGAAAGTTAGGTGTTATTTGTTAATTGATTTTAAAGTTTTTTTGTTCATCTAAACCAATTTTTAAAGATTTTTAAAATATTACATGTTAGAGTGATATTCTCATAAACTTTTGATGACAATATGTGAAATGTTTTAAATACTCTCTATTTTTTTAAAAAAATTCTACAATCATTACAATTATACATAAATCTCAAACCAATAACACCCCTTAGTTATGTCATATTTGTTTGCAAATTGTAATATAAGACAGTATAGAAGAAACGAACCTCACATTCTCGCAACGATTTGAGTTTAGCACCCAATTTCTTTGGGAAAGTGAAGGGTTTTCAAGAAAAAACGATGGCCTTACAGATCAATTTGGCTTATTCTTACATTAGTTTCTAAATTTTACTCGATTAATCTATATGAAAACATTGTGAAAGTGGGATTTGATCGGTAACTATAGAAATAATTATCACAAATCGAAACGCTCATCTAATAACTTTGTTACCAATTGAAGTAGTCACATGTGGACTAAGTAGTGGTTTTAGGACTGAGTTTCAAAATCGATTCTTACACAATGCATTTTTTTGTCTACTTTGCTATTACATAAAAAAAAAACTTTTTTAAAAATGCGTAAGAAACACTTATTAAGAATTTAGTTTTAATACAAATTTCGTAGTCATGGAAAGTGACAAAGGACCATAATAGAAACTTCAAAGAAAAACAATTGTGTAAAAAACACTTTTTAATTATGCTTTGTTCTTGTTCTTCACTTGGTCATCATTGTCAGGACTTTTTGTATTATGCTTTTAAGCGCATCAGGTACGCTAACAAAACACTTGCTAGCCTAAAAGCATGACTTAGCTTGTTCACCTGCTTCGCAAACCTTTGGATGCAAAGGAATTTTCCCAAGTAAGTGTAATCCCATTTCCTTACACATTCTCTCTGCACCGCCTGCGCTACTGACAAACAGTTCTTTGCAAAGCGAAAATTCCAGAAACTCTGGTGCGTTCTCTCTTAAGTAAGAGATTGCGTATTGGGTCACGTCAATGGTGGAGTCAGTCTCTGTCGACTTGGTGAATTTGAAATCCGTCATCGGAAGGGACAAACCGCTCATGTTCTCTACTACTCCTAGCACCCGGACTCCAACTTTCTTGCAGAAGTTTACTACTTTTTTGACATCAATAATCGAAACTTCCTGCGGAGTCGTGACAATGATGGCACCATCAATCCCTGTAGGTACAAGGTACTGGACAATAGAGATTTGTTCATCTGAGGTTCTTGATGGGGTATCAACAACGAGGTAATCGATCTCTCCCCAGTTGACATCTTTTAAAAACCGTTTGATAAGACTGTTCTTGCGTGGACCTCTCCAGATCACAGTGTCATCAGAGTTAGGGAGCATGAAACCTACAGATATAACACAAAGGTTTTCTTCCACATAAAACCGGGGACCATCCAAAGTTACTCCGGTAAATCTCATGCCCTTCAAGTCCTAACATTTTTGGGATACTTGGACCGCATATATCTATATCCATCAAGCCTACTTGATGGTCCATACCCGCCAAGGCAAATGAGAGCTGAGCTGAGAAAGTACTCTTACCAACTCCGCCTTTACCGGATAAAACCAGAATCTTGTGCTTAACCGTGCTCATTCTCTCTGCTATGGCTACCAAATCTAAAAGAAGAAAAAACAGAAAATGTCAGCTCAAATATCCACACATAACTTCTACTAGTAACCAAGTAAGTCTACGACTCAAACATATATGAAAGTTCTGAACTTTACAAAAAGCAGCTTTTTTTCTACAGTTCCAAACTTTACAAAAAAGTAGCTTTTTTCTATAGTTCCAAAGCCAATTATACAAACCTAAAGACACAATCATACAAAACACATGTAATTTTCATGATTTAGCAACAGAAGAAGCAAGAAGAATCTTCAAAATCAACAGCAAAAACCGAATTCAAAGTGTAATCATCGAACCTGGATCAGGTCCTTTAGGGGCAGTGGCACAAGCTTCCTGATTAGGACAACCAGCGCAAGAATCTGACTTACCACCAGATTATGATTGAGGACCTGGGCAATCTATTCACCATCAACACACACAAACAAACAAGAAGCAATTAGGTTAAACCCAGATGAACTAAAAAAAAAAGGAAATTTCAACAAAATTGAAGAAGAGCCTGAGCTGATAAACTGAAGAAAGGATCGATTTTGCTTACGTTCGTTGGCATCCTCAGGAATTTCTCCTTCCTCCATGTACATGACTAGTGATTTCTTCACTGACAAAGTCTTAAGGATGAAGAGAGCGTGAAGAAAGAGCTTGATTTATAGAGGGAACCAAACTTGGCCAACAAGATCTATTTTTTTATTATTATTGTTTTTTCTTCCCGACCATATATAATCAATAAGGCCCATTAAGGGTGATAGAATATGACATATGAGGCCCAAACTAACAATACATGTCGTCACATATAATTTTTTTTCTTCCATATAAGTTTTTTACTAACCATTAATATTTTTCGATATTTTAAAAATGAGTTGTATTATTATTACATACCATAAAAATTTTGTCATTCAATTTTCGGTTTTCTTTTATATTTTTATCAAATTTTACCCATGTTCTAAAAATTTCCGCCATTGACATTCTCTTTTAGTCTCGCCAATTCGACTAACGATAATCATGCCAGTTCTATTTCGCCAGTTAATTTTTTTTTTTGTTATTCAGATATTTAAATTGAAAATTTATGATATTTTACAATAATTTTAATGAAAATCATAAAAAAAATTAAAAAAATATGTTTTTATGTGTTTACTACAATTTTAAAAATAATATTATAGAAAAATTTAATTATAATGAATTAATATATTTTAAAAACATTAAAATAGTCTTAAACTATAAAACTAATCTCTGATTAATCCCCGTTTAATTTTCGATTTATTAGTTAGTTGCTAGGCCTATCCTTGCCGCCCGACTAGCGCCTAGCTATTTTTGGAACATTCAATTTTACACACCATAATAAGTTTAGCTTTTCATTTTGATTTTTTATTAAATTTGTTCAATCTTACTATCGATCAATCTACGCCTTACCGCTATCGAGGAGGCTTATTCTACCTTGATGTTGGCGAAATCCATCAAATCCAAATCCTCTTCAACATTTGAATCTGAGCTTAATCATACACTTGCTTCTGGATCCATGGTGTCTGGATGCTTCGCGATCCTTGTCGACCAACAATCTCACCGGAACTCAACTACGTCTGAACTAGTGTGGAAGAAGGCGGCAGAAGGGTCACCCAAAATCCATCAAACCTCTTCAATCCCAGATCTCCTCAGGTGGTTTCACCGCTCGCCGCTCTTACACACTCTTATGCCCCATACACCGGCGTCGTCCCTTTTTACTCCGATCATCATCACGACGTACTCTAGCCGCCGCATGCAAAGCTTCATCGAGCCAGCCAAGAGGAAACTAGGGTTTCTGTTATGGGACCTAACCCATTTCGGCCCATTAAGCTTCTCCTCTTGAACCAACATCAGAAGTGACGGCCCATTACCCACCTTTAATAGGCCCATGTCCGTTTCAACTTCAATGTTGACTTTTTCTTGTTATCTGAGACTTCACCGCACCGTTTTGCTTGGCCGAGGACTCCTCTCAAAGCTTGTGGCGTCTTTAACACAAGAACTCGTCGACCACCTTCTAGCTGGCCCCAAGCAAGTCCAACCGCCATACAACCTCCAGGTTCGAATTGCACCATTTTCGTCTCTCCCAGAAACCTCCGCTCATCAGTTTGCACCTCGCGTGAGCCAATTTGAGTTGCTGAAATTGCCATGTTTGTAAAGCAATCACATATTTCGGGTCTACAACTACAACAACTCGTCTGCCTTTTTAAGAGGCTGCTTTGGTCCCATAGACATATCCATGGTGGAAATGTCCATCTTGAATTTTCAATTGGTAAATCATAAATTTGTGTTGAGACGACATATCGTTACAATTGGCCGAGGACTCCTTTTGTCGACTGCATCGCCATCGATACAAGTTTTGATCTTCCATCACCTTAGGCTATCTCCAACTCATACACCAAATTTGGTGTGATTTTCACACCAAATTTGGCGTTTTGGTGTTTTTCATCTCCAACCCACAACACCAAATCTCACACCAAAAAAAATATTCTTTAATATTATATTATTAAATATAAGATTCTCTATACTATTTCTAATTTAATTAAACGTTATGATTAATAATTAAGAAACTACTTTTTATTACTTAATTTAGAATACGATTAAAAAAAATAATTAAAAAAATTACAATTAATAATTTAAAAAAAGATTGCAGAAGAAAAAAAACCGATTACAAAAGAAAATTAAAAAAAGATTACAATTGATAACTTAAAAGATTAAAATATAAATAACAAAGTACTAATTTTCAGAATTACTATAAGCAGATCATATGTGTTCTACCAACGCATTTCGAAGTTCGATATGAGCATCTCGGTTTTTGATTTTCCTGTGTCGAGCTAAGAATGCTTGAAACCGAGCATCATCATCACCTGTCATCTCAACTTCCGGAGATGGGAATTCTGTTTGTTCTTGAAATGGTGCGTCAAGATCACGCTCATCTTCAATGATCATATTGTGCAAGTTATGTAAGTTATGCTTAATATCCGTTAAATTCGTTTAATCTCTTTTATGCTTCACCGGTTTATCCACAGGTTCATCTCGGTTTAATCTCAATTATGTTTAATCTCGGTTTTATTATTGATTTAATCTCAATTAATCTTAATTGACCGGTTTAATTTCCATTTATCCGGTTTAATCAATTAAACCGGTTTTCACAATCTTAATTAAATTCAACCGGTTTAGTTTAATTTTTTTGGATAATCTTACTAAACCGGTTTAGTTTAATTTTTTTGTTTAATCTTACTAAACCGGTTTAGAAACTTCCGATCAACCTCTTTTTTGTTCCGATCATCTCCTCCGATCAACTTCGTCTCCTCCGATCAACTTCGTCTTCTCCGATCAAGTTCGTCTTCTATGATTTCGATTTTCATTCCTAGATTTCATAAAGATTTCGATTTCGGTTTCTAGATTTCATATGCATATCGATTTCATTTTTTCTCCGACAAATTTCAAATCGATTTCAAGTTCTCGATTTGAAATCAATCGATTTCAATAAATTGATTCGCAAAAAGCTTCGAATCTCTCTCTCCTCCTTTTCTCGTTTCCCGTTTGCCATCGCCGGTTGGAGTGCTTCTTGACGCCAAATTTGCCGTTTCCCGTCTTCAACAGTACCACGCCATATTTGGTGACCGACTGTTCACAAATCGCCAAATTTGGCGTTTGCCGTCGCCGATGCCGTCCGGTTAGAGCATTTCGACGCTAAATTTGGCGTTTCCCGTCTTCGATTGGAGATGCCCTTATCAACCTCAATCCAGCCGCCTATCATCTCCCAGCCGACCTCAATCAAGTACACTCGCCAACCACCTGGTCCATCTTGCGATCTAGAACTGAATCTTCTCTGACTCCCACAAAAGCCTCATCTCACCGGATCTCGTTGATGGCAAGAGCTCTTTCTCTTGGACCATCAGTTGCGCCACTTCTGGTGAGCAAGTCGATGGTGCTCGACAGTACTCTCTCTTGGCCCAGGTCTGATTTCTTCACTTTATTGTCCAACCCGAATAGTTTGATTGATCGATATCTCAGTTTGAATGGTAGAGGATACCATTCAAACATTGTGTTGGCTTCATTAGTTTGGATATGGGATAATAGTCTTCAAACCCTGGCCCACAGCGTTTGTCATGGCTTTTGGTATGAGTGTTTAAGATCTGAGCTCCTCAGCAACCATGTTTATGCGACATTTGGAAACCATTTGCCCCAACCTTCCTCCTTAATGGAGAGAACTCTTCTGAAACTTTCGGGATTGCCAATTGTCCCACCTTCCTCTACTTTGGAGAGAACCGTTCCATCACTCTTCTCCGCTATGGAGAACATTTATAAACGCTCAAAGGTCTTGAAAACATTGCGAGCTACTTGTGTTGTCCGATCGCCTTCAATGGCAATAGTATTGGATTTCGATTTCAAATCGATATTTATCGTTAATTTATCTTTTATTTGCTTTGCTCTTTAATCTATGTAGCAAGTTTGTTAAACTCTTTGGCAAAGAGCCCTCCTATTGTAACGTGAGTTTGATTTCAATATAATAAGTTTGTCCTAAAAAAAAACTATCAATCAATTTTATGCTCATTTCCTCTTGTTGTTTTACTAACTACGTGAATAACCACACGATGAGTGTATTTCTATTTTATCAAAAAAATTATTCAAATTTATCTTGAACAAGAGCTTAACATCATTAGAAAACAACTGTTACTCTAGATAATTATCTATGTCGATGAGTACCACCATTCAAACTTAGGTGGTACGTGAATCTTGTTAGAAAATGAATTGTTAATCTAGGTTTCATTAAATCAAACTCAATAAAAATAATTATAATAACTATATGCTTTTTGGACACAAAAGAATCATATAATTTCTATATACCTATTAGATAGATAATTTAAGATTAAATTAGTTTATTAATTATTAAAGAGAAACAAACAAAATCAAGGATGATTTGTAATTGTGAAATAAAAGAAAAAGATGAATCACTTATTGATTTTTAATGATATATTTTAAATGATACAAATAAATTGACATGCCATTAAGAGAAACAGGGGTGGATCTAGCGATAAAAATTTTCCGGGGCATTATTATGAATCATTATAAAATTAAGATTTTTTGAAAATTTTAGAGGGGCATTATTGTAAATCCTTAAAGAATTAGGTTAGTTTTGAAAAATTTAAGAGGGGCAAGTACCCCTGACAATGTCAATCTATATCCGCCTCTGAAAAAAAGTGATAATGTGTCAAACTCTGGAAGATTGGTTTCATCAATTATATATAAGATAATTTGGATACTGAATTATTAATCATAAATTATGATTTTTTAAAAAAATATTGTACATAACCTACATTTTTGATTCATTATTTTTTAAAATTGATTGCCCCTTTCTTCAATTTTATCTTCTCAAAGTGAAAAATACATGATACTTTGGATGACTTTAAAATAAAACATGATAAGAAAATAATTTATATAACTCATTGACATGAGTTACACTCTGCCTCTCTTGTTTTTCAGACTTCAGTGCATCTCTTTATTCATTTTCAAAACACAAAGGGCAATATGTTAATTGAAAAGTCTCATGTGACATGAGTTTACTCTCTATCTCACACCCTCATCAAATCATAACAAATCATAGGATCCGCCATACTCTAACATTGATATTCTCTCCGCGCACAGACAAATTATTACTACACCCAATTCCATTTTGCTTCCATGTTATATCACCGTTAAAATATCATAGTTTTTGGTTATTGCCTTAATAAAAATAGGCCATATATACAAAATGGAAAATATCTAAGATACGAAACCCTCTTATCTCAATACGAACTGCGTTACTTGTATTTCTTTTAAGGACTAATTTCAGTAAGGGAGATTTCCTATGGGCTTATACATTTGGGCTTTCGCCTATGGTTCTCCACTTTTTCTATTAGGTTCTCAGTTAAAATACTCATTTTGTGGGGTTTTTAATTCATAGTTCAATCAAATAATATTTTAAGATATTTTTTGTTTTATTTTATTAATAATTTTATATAATATAAATTTAAATTTCTTGGTTACGAAGATTAAAGCAAAAAAAAAAAAAATTTTAAATTGCCTTGTAATCTACTTCTTAGCCAATTGTTCATATATTAATATGCGTTGGCTTTTCTTACTGAAGGGTTTCCCTTGTGAGTCTCAATGCTTGTGTTGTTTAGTCTATCCTCATAGTGTTGAAACGATTCATTATTCATCACCATGGAGCTGGCTTCTTCGGATTTTTCTGCAAACATGCTTTGGGTGGCATTGAAAGGTCTCTTTAATTAGGCTACAATGAATCCAGTGATGGTTCAAGCTACAAAATTGTCTCATTGCCTACACAATGCTTGTTTGTTCGTTAAAGGGATTGGCGCCATTAAGTTTACTTTGTCTTCTTTCCATTTTGGCTTAGAATTTGTAGCAACTAGACATTCTCTAGTCTTAGTAGACTTGGAAGACAAGACATAAGATTATCCATATTACTTGTAAGTCCTAATAGCACTAGGTAGCTAGCTACCACCAGAACTGTCCGTCATGATCATATTAGAAAATGATATATATAATTATTTTCGGTTAACTATTTTCGGATATACCAAATTTTATTAAGATTTTAGTTTTATACTAAAGATAATAACCGTATTAGATGTGCAATGTCTATGTTTTCTTAAGTACCTATCTTTATTTATTCTTGATGATTCTTATGCTTTATTTATTGGGAAAAAAAACACACTGATGAGCCTACAACTACAAGTATGGGATTGATTATATGCATACAAATATTCTTTAAGTCACATGCAGTTGCATCCAAGTTTCTTAATTATTAGGAAGTAGGAAGTAGGAAGTAAACTATTCAGAATAAGACTAAAATTTATGGATTTTGGACTCATGGAAGTGTATGTGGATACCAATAAATGCCTATTCGAAATCTACATTTGAGTTGAGACCCATCTCGTAAATTTTTAGTTTTTTTTTTTTGTTTGTCATAGAGTTCACACACATGCCTAATGTCCATCCACTTCATTTGTTCCTGATCAAATACTGTATTATTTTATTTTTTCTAATTTTAAGTTACATATGAACATGTAATAATTAAAAGCCTTTACTTCATGCACACATGATACATGCTTATTTATTATTACGTTTGTTTCTATGTTTTATTTAATGTCCCATATGATGTCATATGCCTTCATTGATCACATAACCTGAAGGCTGAAGATTGAATTAAGACTACTTGACTCAATGTTTTCTTTTATCTTTTTTTGTGAAATTTATTGACTCATTGTTTTTATAGATACTTTACGTTTGTCAAAACTTTATGTTTCTTATGTGTGTATTAGGTATGTCATATTTGTTTACAATATTAGAAAATATAGAAGAAGTTTGAGTTTCAGCACCCAATTTCCTTAGGATATAAGTGAAGGGATTTTCAATTAAAAACGATGGCCCAACAGATCAATTTGGCGTCTTACATTAGTTTCTAAAGTTTACTCGATTAAACTATATGAAAATATAGAGCAAGTAGGATTTGATCGGTAATTATAGAGATAAATATCATAAATCGAAACCCTCATCTAATTACTTTAATTGTTACCAATTGAAGTAATCACAGGTGGACTAAAAGTAGTGGTTCTAGCCTCTAGGACTAGGACTAGGACTTAGTTTCAAGATCGATTCTTATACAATGCATTTTTGTCTACTTTGCTATTATTAAGCGGTTGTATATTTGAAAACTAGTTTTGATGAGTATACTAAATTTTTAAAAAGTGAAGGGTAAAATTTTGGTCATGGATTGTGATTGTTCAACCTTTTCTTGCTACGTATATATTGCTTTATTACGGCCATAATAATTGGGTTTACCATGTCGATGATATATAGACTTCGAATCATTTTCATATGTACATTCGAACATTTTCGTATATATGTGGATAAAAATCTACTCTGATAAATTATTTCTGGAGGAGTATCTTTTTATGGTGGTGCATTGCAATGAGTTGTCTTAATCGTGGGTGTTTACATAAAATGAACTTAAATTTTTTCAAAAAGGGATATATAATAAAAGGGAAAAAAAAGACATGTCTAAACTCCTTGAAGACTCGAACTCAAAGTACCTGCGAATTCACATTTGGTGATGAAAGAAAAGTCTACCATTAAGGATTTTTGAGATATTATTCCATTTTACGTTTGGCCCACACGTCTTGCTTTTCTAAGTTTATCTTTATGATGGTTGATAATTGTATATAATGAAAAACTTTAAGATATTTTAACCCTTTTAATTATTTGGAGAATTTTGATTATTATTATATTTAATTTTTGATTTTTCAACATAATTACTATCAGTATTAACCATTCAGTACTAACAAAACGAGCTTATGTGCTTAACTTTGTGGACTCAATGGTAGTTTAAAAAACTTAAATAGTAGTGGTAAACTTTTGTCGGAAACGACCAGAGATTTAAATAATACGTTTTCTATTTATACGATAGCTATAAGATTTATTAACTTTTCTAAATTTTAGTTTCAAATAATTTGTAATACAATTATTAGAAATTTGAAATTCGTAAGGAAAAGAAAAAAGGAAACCTACTTCCTCACCATGTGCCCATTCCCCATGATCCAAAATAAGGCTATTAAGAAATTAAGACTAAGAATGTTTTGTAGTTTTTAAATAGTTTTTAGATTATAGTTTATGGTTTTTAGATTTTGGTTTTTGGATTTTAGATTTTGTAAATAAATAGAAAAAGAAAAAATATTTAAATAAGAAAAAAATAATCACGTTAGTAAAATGGATAAATTGTAAAAACTAAAAAAAAATAGTTTTTAGATTTTCTTTACAAATGAGTAAAATTTTCTAAAATCTGGATTACCTATTTTTTAGGGAAACTACTTTTCAGAAAATCATGAATAGGTAAATAATGAGTTTTCAAAAACTAAATCCAAAATCTACTTTTAAAAATTGTAAACATTCAATCATTGAAAATAAAAAGACTAGAACCAATAAACCAGCCAAACGAAAAGAGCCTGGCAGCAATAGGTAAAATGCAAATTGGCATTCTAATAAGATTTTAAAATGGATCCAAATTTATTTATTTTATTTCGTTTCACCTACAAATTTCGTAGTCATGGAAAGTGACAAAGGACTAAGAAACTTCAAAGAAAAACAAAAAAACTTATCTAACAAAAACGAATATATTTACTAGAAAGTTTGAAGCTAAAAAATAACATCTCAACCATAAGAAATTATAGACCAAGTCATGTATATAATTATATTTCATTTTTCTGTCGTACAACTCGTTAGGTTCTCAAAACATTCATTTCACGTTTTTTTTTTTATTATCTATGATCGCCCCCCTATTCTTCTGCACTTGTGAGTTAAGTACTAGCCACATAGTTTTTATAATTCCTCCATATCTGGTTGTTTCTATAAATCTGGAAAATTCGAAATCCAAAAGAACTAGTTGTTTGTTTGTATTGTATGCACAGACAAATATAAAAGGATACTAATACGTGTATGATTTTGTTTTTGATAAGTACTTATCAATCTCATATATCAACTTCCATGTCTTCTTTTTTTGCAATTTTCAGAAAAACAATATTAAACGAATATTATAAAGACTGAAATCTCACTAATAAATAGTTTAGTCACCAATTAATAATACACTATATAGCCTATAATGTGGATCTACAATGATTTTCGGTAAACATGTGAATGTAATAAATTCCCACACTTCTTTAGTCAATAAGAAACATTAAAGTCGAAAATTCGAATAATCAATCAGTAAATAATATCTGAACATTGTATCTGTTTTCACAGTTTCACTGACACAATAATATGGGTTGCACCTATGAGGCAATAACTAATCATTTTCAAAGAAAAAAAAAATGATGAAAAGTGCTTCGAATCTAATCAATATATAAATATAAATTTTTGTAAGAGAAACCCAAAATCCAAGCAAAACCTTATTTATATTTTTCCATCTCTCACACATAGACACATGATAAAAAAAAGTCAGAGAGACAGCTCTTCTCTTCTTCTTAGTTAAGACTTAAGAGAAACCTTCCAACAGAATCAGAGGTCTGAGAGAATCATGTCCCAACATATTCTTCTCATTCTCTTCGCGCTTCTCATCATTCTTCATAATCCCATTTCCGCCTCTCCAATTATTCAAAAATTCAAAGAAGCCCCACAGTTTTACAATTCTGCTGATTGCCCCTTAATTGATTCCGATGATGATGATCACGTGGCGGCGGCCAAACCAATCTTCTGCTCCCGTCGAGCTGTCCACGTGGCTATGACACTCGACGCCGCCTACATTCGCGGCTCAATCGCCGCCGTACTCTCCGTTCTCCAACACTCATCTTGCCCGGAAAACATCGTTTTCCACTTTGTCGCCTCCGCTTCCGCCGACGCGTCGTCCTTACGCGCCACCATCTCCGCCGCATTCCCTTACCTCGAGTTCACAGTCTACGTTTTCAACGTCTCCTCCGTCTCTCGCCTAATCTCCTCTTCAATCCGCTCCGCCTTAGACTGTCCCTTGAACTACGCTCGGAGCTACCTCGCCGATCTCCTCCCGCCGTGCGTCCGCCGCGTCGTTTACCTAGACTCCGATCTAATCCTCGTCGACGACATCGCTAAACTCGCAGCAACAGATCTCGGCCGCGATTCCGTCCTCGCCGCGCCGGAATACTGCAACGCCAATTTCACCTCCTACTTCACTTCCAACTTCTGGTCAAATCCGACTCTCTCCTTAACCTTCGCCGATCGAAAGGCTTGCTACTTCAACACCGGAGTCATGGTCATCGATCTCTCGCGGTGGCGGGAAGGCGCGTACACCGCACGCATTGAAGAGTGGATGGCGATGCAAAAGCGAATGAGGATTTACGAGCTCGGTTCTTTACCACCGTTTTTACTGGTTTTCGCCGGTTTGATTAAACCGGTAAATCATCGGTGGAACCAGCATGGTCTGGGAGGAGATAATTTCAGAGGACTATGCCGAGATTTGCATCCTGGTCCGGTGAGTCTGTTGCATTGGAGTGGGAAAGGTAAGCCATGGGCTAGGCTCGACGCTGGTCGGCCTTGTCCGTTAGACGCGCTTTGGTCTCCGTACGATCTTCTTCAAATGCCTTTCGCGTTGGATTCTTGACCACTCGGTTTACTTATTATACCGGTACATACATACATTTATATATATACATGTGATTTTTGTTTTGTTTTTAATGTACATCGATTCATATATCATAACCAGAAAACATTTTGTTTTTGTTCGTTGTTGTTTTCATAGGTTTTGTTTCGGAGTATAGAAGTGAAAAAATAAAAAGTTATCTCAAGTGATCAAAAAGTGTCTAAATTTTAACATTTTCCAAAAGATGTCATTTTATCAATTAAATTTTTTTAAATAAGTGGCTATTTGGTCAATTCTCAAATGGAGGAGATTGAATTATTGCAGTTTTGAAGGAGGTAAATAACTGCGTTTGCGTTTGCATTTGAAAATACATATGATAGTGAATGAAAAAAACAGAATCTGTGAAACCTTTTACCGCGTTATAATAATATGATTTTAAATATACACAGATTCATTGCAAGAAAGTAAAACATTTTTACCTTTTGTCCATTATTATTTTCACCCGTTTGATTAGGAGCTAGGTAGCACGGAATCTTTGTTCAACGTCCGCTTCCTGCTTCGGAATTGGAATCGGAATCGGAAGCTCTCGGAATCTCGCTTCTATGACGCTTCCAAAAATATCCTTATAAAAATGTATTGGAAGCTTACGCTTCCGGTTTAGTAACTACTATTTTTTATATTTGAAAAAATCAAGAACTAATATAGTAATTTTGTGATATGCAGGTCTTTACTTAAAACATTATTTGAATCATATGCGAAATGTTGAAAGTGATTAATTTGATTAGTTGAATAAAATTCTTTTAAAAAATTTGAATATGACGCTTTTTCTTTTGAAAACATAGAATTGTAACGAATATGATGATCTCAAATTAAAATGATTTTAGTTGAATGGTGCAAAAAATGAAGTACTGAATTTATGTTATTCATAGCAAAAATTTAATTATATATTATATAAATATATTGAATTTATGTTATTAATAATAATTTTTAATATTTGATAATGTTTAAGTATATATATATATATGGTTGTATGAGTATATGTTTCCAACACGTACCCGCTTCCTAATTTTTTTAAAAAAATCGCTTCTACGTTTTCAAACGCTTCCGCTTCCGCGTAGCTACTTCTGATGCCATGCAACCTAGGGAGTAAAGAAGGGAATAGTAAACGTAACGATTGAATCATTGCGTACTTAAGCTGGAAAAAGCTGCGTTTGCGTTTTGCATTAGGGAGTATGGTAACGGAACAAATGGAATTTTATTCCCAACCACAAAATCTAAAATTGTAAATGAAGGTACATGATGTCCGATTCTACGTGTAGACAGTTCGTAGGTTAAAGAGCACATGTGTTGCCTCATTTCCGACTTTTCTATTATCCGTCTTTAAAACAAAACCACGTGCTTAAAGTTTTGCTACTCTTATCTTTTTTTTCTTAGAAAATACCAAACCATAGTAAAAAGCTTATTTCCACGTATATTTCCATGGCATTCTTATGGGTGGATACTAAAGAATAATAACGTAAATATTTTGAGGAAAGATATGTTCTTGTAAAAAATAGAGTACATGCAAGTAATTCGTAACGTTTTGAGAAAATTAATTCTTGCAGAAATAGCAATAAACCAAGTAACAAAGAAATTACAGTCACCCGGGACGTGCCTTGTTGAATGAAGTGATCGAGACTTTATATGACAATGTCACTATAATATAGATCCACAATGTTAATTTATTAATAAAATGGTCCCGAATTAAATTATTGGGTTAAGTTTAAGAAACAATTAGAGACAAAGTGTCGGTGGGGTTCGAGGGAGAGAAAGGAAAGCACGAGCAAAGTCCCATCATACATTAATGTACACACTTTTGACCTTTGAGCCTTTCTTATCTTTTTCTCTTCACCTTTTTTGAAAAAAAAATTTACTCTACATTTCTCTTTTTTTTACTTCCATGTAATTATTTTTAGGATGTATTATATTTATAAAAATCACAATATGAAATTTGTTAGTTTTAATATTTGTTGTTCATAATATAAAGGCAAGTGAGTTTCTGAGCTTCTTTCCACGCAACACATGACACTTGTATTGACTATGGGGCCCACCGTGTCGCAAACAAAAAATCAAATCAAACCAAACCATACCAAAACAGACCAGCATAAAAAAACACAATCAAAGGAAGGTTTGTGGATTGTTCAGTTTCACATTCTAAAAAGTAAAGAGAGGTGGCTCGTCAATTTAATCAATAGCTTGAGTTGATCTGAAGCAAGTAGCAACTTAGTTATCAATCAATCACATCTAATTACACTGAATATTATATAGAGTATATATGATCACAGAGTCTTATGTGGCTGGGAAGGAACATGAACAACCATAAGAAAAATGAGCTTATTGGTTTGATATGTTGATCAGCTTATCAAGACCAGTGACTGATATCGATCGTTTGGCCTTTACCTAAACCTGACAAAAACAATTTACATCCTCAGTTTTGTTTCATATCCTAAAAACTAAAAGCTTGTCAAAGTGAAGAACTTGACTCAACTAAAAGATTCATGAACAAGCGTAGCGTGTGCATACCCGAGGCCGCTCTAAACTTCAGGCTCCATGGGTGTGATGTCTCATATCTTAAAACATCATCAGAAGAAAGAAAAACTGATGAATTTGAATCCAAGTGATAGATATTTGAGCAGAAGGATCACAATTTCGAATGATCTTGAGACAATACACTGTTTTCTTGAAGTATACAATCATATCCACACTAATGGAGGAGATTCGTAGCAGCCTCCATTCCTGTTACCTATCACTCATAGCAAATATTGAAGACTCACAAGTGATGTTTTTACAAGAGCTAAGGACCTTTTTTCGTCGTCATACTAGAGCTTCAGAAACATCCCGAACATCATAAAGCTCATCCGAATTCATTTCCTTCACTCCTGTAATCCCCAATTTAACTTCTGGATCCAAACCATCTTTCGATTTTTCAACAACCCCTTGATTATAGGATCCTCTAACCAAGCCTTCCTCAATCATTTTTTCTTGTAAACGCATAGCTTCAGCAACGTTACCACTTTTATTCAGTCCATCAATCAATGTGTTATAGGTAATAGCATCAGGAGTTATGCCCTTCTGTGGAAGCTTACGTAAAAGCCTCTGAGCGCGTTCTAGATTCCCCATCTTGCACAAACCTTTTATCAAAGCATTGTATGTAACAATGTTCGGGGTAATACCTTTTAGAGACATCTCATCCCTCAGGTTAAAGGCTTCATTTATATCACCATCAATAGCACATCCATGAATTAGGATTGTGTATGTGTATTCGTCTGGAATAAACCCATCATCTGACAACAAATCTGAGAAAAGTTTTCGAGCATCCTTGAGTTTCCCAGCTTTACAAAGACCTGCGAGAGCAACATTGTAAACTATATTAATGGGAACTAAGAGCTTCTTAGGATTACTACTCTCGAGAGAATCAGCGATTTTTTGTGTTTCAAGGCACGTAGTAACATTGCAATTTAGACAGTCTTTAAAGTTCCGGAAACTAGGAAGAAGAAGATCAAAATCCACAATCTTCTGCAATAGTAAACAAGCCTCGTCAATCCTATCAAGCCGAAACAAACTGTTTGCAATCTTGCTGCAAATATTCACATTAACAGATATCCCTTCCTCTATCATCTCGAAACACGTAGCATAGGCTTTATCCATCATTCCAATATTGCACCAGCCGGTGATAAGAGCTCCATATGTAGCAACAGTAGGAGTTAACCCTCTTGCACGTAGCTCAATTACAAGATCCGCAACTTTATCGAAGTCTCTACATTTGAAAGCACCAGTTATTAGAGTGTTATACATTTCTACAGTGGGGAAGATTCCTTTCTTTTCCATTGAGTTTTTAACCCCAAAAGCTTCTTCAAAGTTTCCAACTTTATAATACCCGTAGCTCAAAGCCTGATATGTTTGCACATCTGGCTTACATCTGAAAATTTTCACATTATCTAGAATCCCTTTGGCTTCATTGACCTTCTCCATTTTACATAGCCCACTGATCATTATGTTTAAGGTTACCGTGTCTGTCAACAGACCTCTTGCTAAGACATTCTCCCATAGCTTCATAGCTTCATCAAAATCGCCAAGCTTGAACAATGTTTCAAGTAGAGTGCTACAGCTAATCTCATTGGCGGTTACACCTCGTTTTAGCATCATCTTCCAAAGGCTCAAAACATCATGAAAAGCACCAACACGACTAAAACCTTTAAGAAGAATATTGTACGTCATAATTGTTGGTACAACTTCTTGTTCACAAATTCGATCACATATCTTTAAAGCCTCGTTAACGTGACCAGCCCTGCAATACCCGTCCACAAGGGTATTGTAAGTATGAAGGTCCGGTTTCAAGCTCCAATCGTTCATCCGCGCAATTATTTGTTCCGCTTCAACTAGTTGACCAGATTTGCAATACCCGTTGATCAAGGAGTTACAGATAGTTGTATTTGTTCTCACTCCCATCCCCATCATATCACCATGAACCCTAACAGCCTCAAAGATAATACCATTGCGACAATATCCATCAATCAAGACACCGTACATGTGCTGATCCGCAACAAGTTTCTTTTCCTTTACCGATTCAAACACCTGTTCCGCTTCTTCCATCAAACCAATTTGACAATAACACTTAATCAACAAAGTATACGTAACAACGTTCCTAGAAACCCCTCTCTCAGACATCAACTGCAACACTCTTTCCACTCCCTCAACATCTCCGATCATAGCATACCCATTGATCAAACTATTGAAAGTTACCACATTCAGCTCTAAATCCAATGAATACTCCATCCGTTTTGCAAATTCCATGCCTTCCTCCACTTTCCCATTTCTACAATAAGCATTAACAACAATACTGCAAGTAAACACATCCGGAGAAACCCCAAAGCCAATCATCTGATCATAAACATGTAAAGCCACAAAGTATTCACCTTTCTTGACCAAATTGCTCAACAGGCTATTACAAGACAGCAAACTAGGGATACGTCCATAACTTCCCATGTTGTCAAACACATGTAAAGCGTTCTTAACCATACCCTTCTCTGCATAAACTTTCAGTATCATGTCAAAGACTGTAGGAGAAAACAAAAACTCCTTGTAAACCCGAACGAGCCCACTCCATACAACGAAGCCCGAGTGATTAAGAGCAACCAGTTCACATAGATACGATTTGGTCTGATCGTACATTCTAGCTCTGGATAAGATATGAACGATTTTACAATAAGCCTTGTAATCAGGCCGGAAATTTTGCTGTTTTGTAGCTAAATTGAAAATCTCGAGACATGCTTCTGGGTTTAGTCTCAATCTACGGAGGAGGGAGTTGAGAAGTTGATCTGAGAAATCGATCGAGAGATCATGTAAAGCATTGTACCTGCCAAGCACGAGCAAACGTGAGACCCGTTCGAGTAATTCGGGTCGAACCCGCCCGTTTCCTGCTCGAAGCTCGCGGCGAAAGGTCCTCGAGGCTTCGGAGAATCTACGAGCATAGAGAAGCGGAAGCAATTGAAAGGCAACAACGCGAGATGGTGACCGTCGGAGCATCAGAAATATTGCGTTGTCGGGAGATTAACCTTGGAGCCCATTAAAGTTGAGACCTCAAAGCTCCATTCTTTGTATGTGTCCAAGGTTTAAAGTTCGTCGACGACGAAGTGTGTGTGTAAAGAAGAATCCTTGAAATTTGATATTTGGTTACGATTCGATTTGTTTTGATAAAATTTTGGTTCGGTTTGCTCAAGTGTTTTGGTTCGATTTGGTTCATATGACCAAATTTGGTTATGAATTGGAGGGCATTACAAAGAAAACTCTGAATCTGATTCTAATGGATTGACAGAAATACAAAAGAATCATCGAATGGATTACACAGAAAAATATGGTCGAGGGTTCACTTTTCACCAAAAGAATAAAGCATCTAAAAGTAATCTACCAATGATCCTATAAATAAAAACCAAACCAAAAGCACAAGACCATGTTCATATGTGTTTTCTAAACCGGGAATCTACCGGTCATCTGTATATGCTCAAGTGTTTTTCGCAAACCATACTTGTTAACCGCTAAACGCCCAGCTCTGAACCCGTCTCCATAAACGGGAGAAGCATCAGACTCGATTTGGTGCTTGAAAAACTCACCAAGCTTCCTCTCGTACTGAGATCTCGGTCCCCTCTTCAATCCTCCAGAAGAAGAAGATGATGCTGCATTGCTGTTTACTGAACCAGTAGCTAACTCAGCTTCTAACCACTTATGAGCCATCACTTGACATATACCTTCTTCAACGTCTTGGCTCAGCGTTCGGAATCCTTTTGATGACCACAATTTAATAGTCAGCAAAAAAAGGTTTTCAACAATGTGAAACAAGAGAAGAAGAAGTACAAAAAGATTAGAGGTGTGAGAAACTCACCTTTAAGCCGCATCCACGCATGCATCATCTCGTGAGCTAGAATCGAACCAGTGAGTAACCTAAACAAAATTCAGAGAAACCATCAATATTTGGGCCGTGGCATAAGGTCATTTCAGCGGAAACAAAATCAATCACTTTACCTAGGCAGCCCAAATAAGATGAGAATGGCAGTAACTTCACATTGCTGTGTTAACTTGTAAGGCTCTGTTATCATATTCCCAGCCCAATTTCCCGTGCCATGCTTTGATCGCTTTCTAACAGTACTCACAGTTTGTTCTTCTGAAAGGCAGAGTCCTCTTGTTTCTGGCATGTGATAGTGACCCTAAGAAGCACAACGAAAAGGTAAACGACTTTGGAAAAAGCAGTATAAGTTTAGTATAACTATATAATTGTTTTTTTTTACTCACATTCTTTTCACCTTCTCTGGCTTCGTTAAGTGCTTGCCTCTCAACCAAAAGGAGTGGAACTTCCTGTTCTACCTTCATGTTCAGTCCTTCATAGAATTCTTGTATTTGCAAGTACAGAGGTTGGCAATGAATAGTGTCCATGATCGCTGAGTCCAAACACTCGAGGCAAAGTTTACGTCCATCGTTAAGTTCAACATATGCCGTATTCCGTGGCTACAAAATAAAGCTAAGTTGTCAATTTCAGGCCACAAAATGTTTTGAATTTGAGTAGATGTATGTTTGAGCACATTTTAGGGGAGACGAGAACTCACCTCCATTCTTTCACAGCTGCAACATCTTGGGGTAGCATCGTGTTCGTGAGAAGGGCAATACTTCTGAACCCAAAAAGGATGTGCCCTATATTCAATAAGACCAGCAGGATTTGTTGGAATCTGTCCAAAAAAATTACATCCGGAAAGAAGAAAGCAAAGGAAGATAAGTGCAAGATCCGAAGAAAGCAATACATAAATATATGGGCTTCAAGGCTAAAATTTTACATACAAAGTGGCTGCAGACATCACATTTTGGATGGTATCTCTCTTTGTAACAAGCCTTGTGAAAAGGATAGTTCCCAGATGTTGAAAACTATAAGGAGAAAAGGCAAACATGTTACCAATAAATCTAAAGGTTAAGTTATGAAGTTCAACCGGGAAAAAATGATTTAAAAAATGGAAGAGCTTGGTTCACCTCGTACTCAGAAATCGGTTGACTGCAACCATAACATCGAAAACATTCTGGATGCCATAGTGAATTAAGGCAATTGAGATATCTTCCATGGCCTATTTCCATATTGCAGCCAGCACAAATCCTATGCAGACAAGTTGTTGACAAGTTATTTGGCTGGACACTAAACCAACACGGTGACCAAATTAAGCCAGCTAAAGATGATTGGCTATCTAAGTACCTGAAATCCATTTGAAATGTAATAGGCCTTGGATAATAGATATCTCCATTTGCATATACATTCCCTCCATACATATGTCCACTCCCATATAAATCTCCAGTCCCATATGCATTCCCATTATCAAACGTACTTCCATTTTTGTAATGCGGTGAATTCCCAACCACCATACTTTCTTGTAGGGCTCTAGCAAGTTGCTCATCTTCATCCACAGTCAAGTATTTCCCTGTGTCCATTACTTTTAAAAAACATTGTACCAAACCGAGTCCGATAACAAAACTATGAACTTCATATATCTGTTTGGCTAATACAATCCGGAAAATGGACTCACCACTTATACTAGTCTGTTCTTGATTCTCTTCTAAAAGAGACAATGCAATTGCACGGTCTATGTCTTCATTTTCCTGGTCATTCGATGTATCCTAGTAAAGAAAAAGGCACAAAAATTGAAATAAAAGAACAAACCAGAGCTATGTATAATCCGTAAACCTTAATGCAAAAAACAATAACCATCTGCATCATACTAACCTCAGAGGTAGATGGTTCCTGTGTATGAGTTTCATCATGATCAGCATCAGTATCTGGAGTGGGCTCATCATGTGAAGCATTCTGATAATTCCCGTAATAACCATTGTGATTGTGCTCAGTCCCAAGCCGTAGCCTCTGGTTAGAGCCTTTGAAGATCTTGTTAAACCAACCCATTAATCCCTAAAACACCTATCTATCTGCTCATATAGTCAATGCAGCAAATTATTTCACCTACACAGTACAGTAGTTGAAATCTCTGATTCAGCAAAAGCCACATCATTTTTGAATCTACAAACAATGATTAAACCCTAAAACCTGCTCCAATCATTAAGCAAACGAGCTCCAATTTTTTTTTTTTTTTAAACGAGGAAATCAGAAACCACAAAGGAATTTATCAAGTAATTTAGAGCTACAAAGAAGTTATAGATCGTCCGAATTAATCGTGACTTACCTTGAGAAAATCCTGGATCAGATAAGATCCTGAAAGCAATAAGCTTTACGAAAACCCCAAAAAACAAAATCCAAAATCACGAATTCTCTCCGCTTTTTGTGGTTATATGAAATGATCTAATCACGAAACTGCAGAAACAACATAAGAATCTCAAAAAAAAAAAAAAGACTCTTTAATTCTCCCTTCTTCAAAATTTGGGGGAGAATCTAAGAATCTGCAACATGAGGTAGAAAAAAAAGAGGAAAGACTAAAGAGAAAAGAAAAGGAAAGAAAAAGGAATTTATACTTTTATATAAAAATATATTGAAGAACGTAACTTTGACAAAATCAATGTCTACTCAAACGAATAAACACAAGGATAATGTGCTTGATTACTACGCAAATTCAAAGTCAAAATTTGGTGCACGCAAACAAAATCTTATATTTTTCGTCATGAGGATCAAAAAGTAGAAGAATTCGTGAATCGAGGATTTAGGAAGACGAAATTTAACAGAGGATTAAATTAATAAAAAAAGTCTCCGCGTCGGAAGTTTTGGTCGTTGAGCTTTTTCTTCTGCTTCCAGGAAAAAACGTTCCCGACGCTGGAAGTTAGAGATACAAACTGACAAATTACGCAATTTATAAAAGTCAATCTTTTCTTTTGCAATTCTTCTAATTTCACAAATTTATGCAATTTTATTTAATATTTAATAATGGCTTCAAGCCTTATCTTCTAAATATCTTTAGGCATTGATCGAATGACTTATAGGGTTAAAGATTTTATATTTGCATTTTTTAAAATACTAGGAAAGTTGTTTTACTTCATAATTTTTTTCAAATTAGAGTGAAACCTCTATAAATTAATATTCCATAAATTAATATCTTGCTAAATTAATAATTTTTTCTGGTACCAAATTAATATTTTAAGCTAAATATCACCTCTATAAATTAATATACACGATAAATTAATCAAACTATTAACTACTAACCTTATCGCATACAAGCTTAATCATACATAACCATATCTTTCTGATTCTGATTGCTTCGTATGCGCCTTTTTTAAAATTAAAATGTTGAGCTTTAAACGAGATTTGCTATTCCTCATTATTATTTTGTAATTTAACTGAATTATTTTAAAAATATTTTTTAAAAATTAGTGTCACTATATAAAGAAATATTTCATGTTAATGGTGTTTACATTGATTCCATATTTGATAAAGTTGCCAGCATAGGTAAGATGTTTTTTTCGTGTTTTCTAAAATTAAATTTGTAATGTAAATATATGCCAACTTTAATGTGTCTTTCGGTCGTAATTATAGTCCAATCATTTATTTATTTTTATCAATCTTTTTCTTTTGGAATATTATTTAATATTTTATGATTTTTTTTTAACTTTGTGTAAGTTAACTTTCAAGTACTATTCATTGCTTTCTCTTTAAAATTTATCTGAAAATAATAATATAAGAAAGAATAATTTTAACCAACATTTTTAAATTATACTTATAAAAAGAAAATGTAATTACGGAAAAATGACTAAAACAAAAAGTGTATTACTACATCTTCAATTGCAGTCTCAATATATCTTCTACCTCTATAATTTTCATCTTTGTTCACACACAATTTCTTTCTTTTGTATTCGTTATTTTTAATATATTGCACACAAATTTCTTCATGAAATTAATTTAAACTCACTGGTAAGAGTCTTTTCACTTTACTAACTATTTCTCATATTTTAATGATGAGTTGAGATAGATCATTGATTTTTGAATCGACAATTTAATTTCCAAAAATTATAAAAACTCTTATATAACATTGATTATTGAAGTTACTATAAGTTTGAAATGTTACATTTATTTTTTTGGATGTCGTTTTTTTTGTAACATTATTTGATGTAGATTAATGAAAATATATGTAGGTTTTGGTTAGATATGTATTAAACCAATCAATTAATTTGCTGCTTCTCCAATTAATGCAGGAACACACATAAAAATATAATTCATAATTTAAACTCTAGTTCTGCACCCTTGCGTAACAAAAAATATTTAAATCTTTCACTTCATCACATGAGCATTTGCTTAATATATATATAGACCTAAAGCTTTTCAAGTTCTTCAGCCAAAGAACTTCTCCCAAAACTTGTTCCTCGTGTACTAACCGGGGCAAAGAGATATAGGTTAGAAGAGCTTGAAGCTCTTGGAGATTGTTGAGCTTGTTCAAGAACCCTAAATTGAAACTCTGATGGGTAATCTCTCATACAACTGATTCTATGCCTTGCACATGTACTCTTCGAACATATTTTTTTCCTTTGTGTGAATCTATCTGTTTCATCATTTTCTCCTTCAGCACAAGCTTCTCGTAATCTTCAATGTCTTCATCAAACAGATTCGATTTTGGGTATGTGAACAGTTCCTCAATCCTCAGCTCTAAATGTCTCTTCTACTGTCTTATATCCTTGTTCTGAAAGGGTTTCAGTTTCTTCTTCATCATCCTGCTCATCCTCAATAATGTCGTTCCCTTTGTTGGGAATCTCTGGGTTTGATAGTTTTGAATGGAACCTTGTTAATGTTTGTAGCTCCGAATGATTCTTGGCTTTAGTGTTTGGATTTTCACCAATCTCAGCATCCAAAAAGTCACATGTTTCTTCTTCGGTCTCTCTGATTCTTGAAGGCATCCTCTTGACCTTAGCAAGAGCTTCTCCATCTTCCTCATCTGGACTCTACATATTTTGGGGAAAAATATATCTCTATAATTGCGTGATACATATCCTAAACTCAAACCAGATCCAAAAGTGTGCTACGTTGAAGACTTAAAACTCATACCAGAACCAGAGCTTTACATTGGCCAGGTCTACATTGTTCTCTCTAAGAAACGACATGAACACTTGTTCTGTTGGATGATAATGTCCACTATGAGGCCAAACAGCCTGAAAATATCATCCAAAAAACTCAAACTTAACACAAAGATTTTTCAGTTTAAACAAAGATTGAACAAAGAACAATTAAGCAAAAGTTCTTTCTTTCACCTTAAGAATACCATCGTTCACCACCATTCTTCCAACAGATAACGTAGCTCCCCTGGCTAGAAAAATCGAATGTTGAAAGTGACCATTTTTCTTCATGCTGCATACAATATCTTAGATACGTTTAGGACAAAGATCCACTTTGCATCTAGAAGACCTTCTTTTCAGTCGAGAAGTACCCCACTTTGCTTATAGATAATTTTTCCATTCTCAATTACCACTTCATATACCTCCCTGTTAGTCTATTCGTAAGAAAGAATAAAGCATTACCAAAATGATATCTAACAATCATGTCAATGAAATCGCAAGAGTATTTTTTTCCCAAAGACCAAATTTTCTTGAGAAGAATATTTGAAGTTCATCAAAATTGGTCTACCAAGCACATGAACAAGAGGGTAAAACTCACGGGACCAAGATACTTGATGCTTTGTTTTATGCAACCTCCAAATTTGAGATTGTTCCTTAGCAGAAACCTCCTAATTATTTTTCATCAGCAAACATAGTTAAGTATATGTTGCTCCAAACTATTCTAAAACACATCACATCAACAGTAAAAAATACAAAATGATGTGTTTAACTCGTCAGAAGATGATTCATCTTCAGGACTGCTCTCTGCCTTGGCATTTACATAGCCCTTTTTAGCAGCTATAAAGGGCTTTTTAGTTGCTTCAATTTCCTGAAATTTATGGTAACAGCCAAGTGTGTTAGTTCAACTCTAAGAAATGACAAAATTGCATAACAATAAAAAATTAACCTTGTTTGAAGATTCATCCGTAGAAGATGAGTCATCTATAGACTTCTTTGCAATAGTTCTGTTAGTAGCAGCAACGATTTTTGGGTGAAGATTCCTTCAAAACGTATTTATCATATTTAATAACATGATTCATACAAAGTTTATTAGATTGTCCAGTAATGGAAAAGAGACAAAGTACTTGCTGCAGCATATGGAGGACTATATCTACCAATTCATCTAGCCTTTGGTGATCCGGTTTCAGAATCAATTGCAACACTCAACCAATTGCCTATCGAGAAAACCAAGTTCAGACCATGGTTATAGTCTCTAAGCTTTCTCGTTAAAGCCATGGTGGCTGTAACCAAATGCATCATTAAATTTAAAATACTAACATTTAAACAATCGAAGCTAGACAACAACATTGTGGGAGAAACCTTGTCTATATACCTAGAGAAAATTCACTCTCTCCGCCAACATATCCAACATACATTTATCTATCAAATGACTCTGGATAAAGAAGAAATATGATGTATATTCCACCTTCACGATCATCTTTGGGTCTGCAAAAGTATTTGCACATAATATCAGTGGAAGTTTCTAAACATGCATCGACAAAGGATAAACAAGACAATTGACCTGGTTAGTAAGTCGTGTTATATCTCCAGATCATGTGCCCTTGAGTCACCTCTAGGCCTGGTTGCAGTCAACCTAGATGTTTCCTATTGAAGAGACTAAGTAGAAAGTAACCTACTATTGTTCCCTTATCACTGTAATCTGTTTTCAGTAGAACCATAGACGGGATGTGTATCGCAACATAAATTGGAACGAATAGAACATGAGTGGAGGTGAACGATTACATAAACCACTAATGAAATTTTCTTCTGCAATTCGTACCTAATTTTGCTGTCCTCTTTTGGGTTCTTGTGTTGTTTGAGGTATGAGCGTTTTCTCGAATAGAGCAAGGAAGAGTAAATATGAGATGGTGTTCTTTCGACTTCTATATACACACATACATTTTTTTTTAATAGATAGGTGTCACACGCAAGAGAGCTGACGTGTCAGAATGCTGGAGAGCCCCCTTCCCCTTCGATATATATGATTTTGGCAGCATGATATTTTGAACTTAAACAAATATATAGGACATCAAACAAACGCCTAAATGTTAACTACTTGGACTGTATAACCACCGATTGAATTAAATTTAAGTGATTGAAAATTTTGTTGATAACTCTTTATCAACAAAATAAAAATAATCGTTGATCGGTTTTTAACCAAAATCTGATATTTAGAAAAATAGAATATTGATTTGAAGTTTGAAGTTTGAACCAATGAACCAGTTGTTTTTTATTTTAAAAGGCAAAGAACCAAAGTCTTGCCTAGCTCGAGTTTTAATCATGGAAAAATAAATTTATTTAACTTTTTGTTTTTTCTTTTCAGCTTGATTGGTAGTTTTGTCGATTGCCAAATTATTCGGCAGAGCTAGCAAAGGAAAAACAAATGAAAAAGATATTTACAGATAATGAATTAATAATGTTATTACTTAATAGGTATACCAAAAGGTGACAACTTTGGAAAAAAAAAGTTAAAAGGAACATTTGGAAAAAAGTTGGTGAGGCGTCTATTTATATTTTATAAGCAAACCCAGATTAAGAATTTTTTTTTTAATGAAAAAGGGAACTTTAAATAAGAAAGGAAATTATCGGGGTAAAAGAAAAAACTGGAAAGGAAGATTTTAATTTATTCAAAAAGTAAAATTCAATCATGTTACCATCTTTGCATATTGTATTTATATGAATTTTTATAAACTACGTGTGACGTGTCAATGTGATATCGTTCTTTTTTTTTCGACCAATGTGATATCGTTCATCACTTGAGAATATTATTAAACAATAATTTGGTAAATTAGATACGTCACCGTTTTCTTCTTTATACGCTCGCGAAAGTTACGGTGACCACGAAAGTGATAGTTTTGAATGGGCTTCTTAGGCCCATTTTTATATAGAATTCAGAAAGGTTAGTTTCGCATTTATGGGCTTTAGAGACCCATATTCATCCCTTCACTACACACCATCTCCATTTTTGTGGAACGGAGGGAGAAACACCGTCCATGTGTTTATTTCAATGTAAGATATTAAAATGTCTTTATAAAAACTATTGGCTATGTAAATTTAAAATATAAAAACAATCTTAGTCAATTCTATAACATGACTCGTGTCCATCGACTTATAATTTCCACCACCTCTTCGGATCACACATCAACTATTAGAAATTTACCAATCATCAGTTATAGTATTTGTCTTTTTTAGTTCTCTTTAAAAACTATTATACATGAACTAGCAATTCTGTGGACCAAAAAAAAAAACTAGCAATTCTAAAGGAATACACATACTTAACCACTTCACCATTTGTTGGATCCAACAATTTAACTTTTAGTTCTCTGTTCCATTTAAAAACATAATATAATTATGAGAATTCATTCAGAAGTCAGAACTATGAACAAAAAAATAAAATAACTCGTTTGGCCTATCACTGTACAACAGTTGACTGTATAAAAATATGGACTTTAGTCTGTTCCTTCGATTAAACCGAGGTGGGTGTATAATTCATTCTTTATTCAATTTTCAGATTAAATCGGATTTATTTATATGTTCTATTATTTTTTTTGGTCAAATAATTATATGTTCTATATACATGTAATTTTATTATCAAGAAACTACAAATGAACTTAAAGTTGGTATAAAAATAGTTTTTTTCTTAATTTTCCGAAGATTTTAAAAGTCTTATGTTTAAAAAAATATGGACCAGGAAATGAAATAATTTATTGTGGTCGTTAGTACATATTCCTACTTGGTATTTTTAACTTTTTTTCTTTCTTCTCTCGCTCTCGCTCTGGCTTTGCTTTAGGAAAAACGACTTGGCGTCTCCACGCACGAATTCACACATCCAAACACTTGTGAGTGACTGAGTGAGAGAGAGATCCGTGAGTCATCATCACTCCAGAATCCATCTTCTTCTTCCTAGATTCTCACACTTTTCATCACTCATTTTTCATTTTTTCTACCTTTCACCATTCTCTCTTAATCGCTCACTGGCCATGGTGGGTGCATCTTCATATTACGCTTCTCCGTTATGCGATTGGTTAGTGGTGGCTTGCATTTCCGCCGACGGAAACAGACTGGCTCATCAATCAGACACTAGGAGTAGTCGCTTAGCTTACCGGAGGAGACTGCTTAAAACATGCTCCGCCGTCTCTCCCCATGGATCCGCCGGCATTCAAGCTCTTGTGAGCTCCTGTAACAACAATGCCTTGTCTTCCCTGTTCCAATCCAATAAATTTACTTGCTTCAATCCAAAGCAGAGGAGATTGAATCAAGCATCTACCTCTGGTACACCAATTCATTCCAATTTGTTCTTATGTTTCCAAGTCTGAGGCTTTGTTACCATAGCCATTTGGGATTATAGTTAGTTTGAAGCTAAGCTAATTTAGTGTTTATCGTTATCAATCAATCAGGGCAAGTCACTCTAGAGATGGAGAAAGAAGCAATTGTTAACAAGAAACCTCCTTTAGAGTCACGTCGTGTTGTTGTGACAGGGATGGGAGTTGAAACACCATTAGGTCATGATCCACATACCTTTTATGATAATTTGCTACAAGGCATCAGTGGTATTAGCCAAATTGAGAACTTTGACTGTTCTCAATTTCCTACTGTAAGCGTTATTATATCTGAAGCTCTTACAAGTTTTAGTCTTTAGAGTTTTTGATTGTGTCTGTATGAAAAATATTCTCTTTTTGTATTGCCTTTGCATAGAGAATCGCTGGAGAGATTAAAAACTTTTCGACTGAAGGATGGGTTGCTCCAAAACTTTCGAAAAGGATGGACAAATTCATGCTCTATCTTCTTACCGCTGGCAAGAAAGCTTTAGCTGATGGTGGGGTAACTGGGGATGTAATGGCAGAGTTTGACAAATCCAAATGTGGGGTTTTGATTGGCTCAGCAATGGGAGGCATGAAGGTACCTTCTTAGTTCTTGTTTTGAACATAAGTAATGGATGAAAATAGTTTATGGACTGAAGATTGTTGTTCAGAATCAAAGCTTCTATTTTGATCATGGTTTTATTATATAGAGATATGTTTCTGATTGTTGCCCTTGCCTATGTATCTGTGGAATACAGGTCTTTTACGATGCGCTTGAAGCTTTGAAAATCTCTTACAGGAAGATGAATCCTTTTTGTGTACCTTTTGCGACGACGAACATGGGTTCCGCTATGCTTGCCTTGGATCTGGTCTGTTCAAAATTTGGAAATTACGTTAGTAATACCAATGGCTGCATCTAAGTATTGACCTTCTTTGTTATGATGGATACATTAGGGATGGATGGGTCCAAACTACTCTATTTCAACTGCCTGTGCCACTGGCAACTTCTGTATTCTGAATGCGGCAAATCACATTATTAGAGGTGAAGCTGTAAGTGTCCTCGATCACGAGGAAATTTGATAATATGGTTAGACTATATGTGACTCTTCTGTTGTTTGACATTTGGCTGTGTTTTCCCTAAAACTGATAGGATGTGATGCTCTGTGGTGGCTCTGATTCAGTTATTATTCCTATAGGTGCATACTCTTGCCTTTATATTATATACTTCCCTTTGTTCCTGTCACACAAATCTTATCTCATGTGTCCCAATGCAGGGTTGGGAGGTTTTGTTGCTTGCCGGGCTCTTTCAGAAAAGAATGATGATCCCACCAAAGCTTCACGGCCTTGGGATAGTGTAATTTTCCACCATTTTTCGTACTATCTTCTGTTTTATATTACTAAAGATTGTGGATTTTGAAAATTTGGGAACCTAGTCTATCCCATATAGGCATGGACCGCATGGTGATTCACCACCTGCCTGAGATCCCTAAGGCGTTTCTGATTTAAGAATATGTTTGAAGGGTATGCATTAAATGGTCCCCCAATGATATAGTTAAATAATGAGGGAAACCATGGGTGTTAACTCTCCTTGTATTGTCACTGTAATGAATTTTTGCGGACATGAATGTCCATTGCACCTCACTCTCATGTAGAATAATGTTAAAAGATATATTGTCATCAGGATTTATTTCCTTTTTTATTAAACCTGATCTTGGTTGCTAAACAGAATCGGGATGGTTTCGTCATGGGAGAGGGAGCTGGAGTTCTGCTTTTAGAAGAACTTGAGCATGCCAAGGTATATCTCTCATTTCAAATATGTATACAGAATATGTTTTTGCTCCATACTTTTTAGCCACCTGATTTTCTTCAAAGTTTTAAATTACCTCTGTTCTTCAAGGCCTGTGTATCAATCTTAAATGACATATTTTCTTACTTGTCACAATAGAAATGATTTCAAAGCTTTGAATTAAGTCGTTGTGAGGCTATACAAATTGTGCTTTTGCAGAAAAGAGGAGCAACAATCTATGCGGAGTTCCTTGGTGGTAGTTTCACATCTGATGCATATCATATAACCGAACCACGTCCTGATGGTAAATCTCTTTTTCCTTCTAACTATCTTTATGCTCTAATCCACTGCGTTTTTTTTTTGTTTGCTTTTATTTGTCTATAAAAGTTATAGTAATACAATCAACCAAAATAAAAATTTATAGCAATATCTATAGACCCCCATGTGAAAACATCATGCATGATTCTAGGCTTTAATTTCTAATGGTTTCTTGTGAAACCTTTATTTATTGTACTGAAGGAGATATCTAATATTCTTAGGTGCTGGTGTCATTCTCTGTATCGAGAAAGCGTTAGCTAATGCCGGGATTTCAAAGGAAGACATAAATTACATAAATGCTCATGCTACCTCTACACCAGCTGGAGACCTTAAGGAGTACCAAGCCCTTGCATACTGTTTTGGCCAAAATCCTGAGGTAGCTTTGTTTCTCTCGCCAACTTGTCAGTGAAATTTAAGTTATTAGACAGCATTTCCTGTATTATCTTACATGCCCTCTGACAATTGACAGCTAAGGATAAACTCGACAAAATCTATGATTGGACACTTGCTGGGAGCTTCTGGGGCCGTGGAGGCTGTTGCAACCATTCAGGTAATGACTTCAAGTCTAGTGACATCACTATATCTATAATAAAGGAAATGTTGTCTAAAAAATCAAATTTCCTTGGATGAATAAACAAGTTGACTGGACAAAACAATAATGTTATGTGACACTTGGCACCCTACAGGCAATAAAGACAGGTTGGGTTCATCCAAATATCAACCTGGAGAAACCAGACAAAGCAGTGGTATGTTGACAAATTTTATAGTTTGACATCGCTGGAATGATTATTTAATACCACAACTTCATTACCAAATGGATCAGGACACAAAGTTGCTGGTGGGTCTAAAGAAGGAGAGACTGGATATTAAAGCAGCCTTGTCAAATTCATTTGGATTTGGTGGCCATAACTCTAGCATCATTTTTGCTCCTTACAAATGAAAGGCGAAAAGTCCACTTGCTGTGTACTCCAACTTTATCTATGTAAACTTGCTGTAAGGTATATCTTAATTTCTTATCTTCCACTTATATTTTTCTCCTGCTTTAATGCTATCTTGGCCCATCATTGACACAATCGTTAGATTTTTGATCAGTTTGTTCCTTACCAACATATTAGTTAGATAATCCTTGACTATTTGCTTGACAACGTGGAATTGAATCTAGTATACTTTTCTTGAACCATTAGTTATCGTGGTTTTACGCTATTCTATGCCATCATCAATCTTTTTGCATGATTGCAATTTGCAAATGACTGAGTGTTTTTCTCCATGTTTTGATGCAGTGTGTGTACAAGACCTTCCCATGTTTTTGGTAGTGTTATGATTCAGGATTCGATTAGTTTTTACACAAAGAGTTTAAGAAGAGTTTCTTCAGGCAATAAAAAAAGAAAAAGATCTTAAGGGATGGGACAGAGATTGCGCCAAAGACGGAACATGACAGGAGGTAGCTGTGTTTGGTTTTGCCATGAACAAATTGTTCTTTTTTGAAAAAAAAAAAAGTGTTTATGTATGATCACAATATATTTACTATTTACAAGAGAAATACTTCCACGTCTCATCATTTTGGTTTGTAATTCTGAAATATTTGAGCCACGTTTTTTTCTTTATGAAAGCTCTAACCAAGCATTCAACAAGTTAAGCTAATACCTTGGGGTTTTTTTTTTTAACGTCTTTGATTGATTAAAAGATGTTTACAAACAATTCTTAATACAAATAGGAATATATATATGAGAAATAGAAACTGAAAATGGCAAACTTAGCCAATATCTGGACATTGAATGCAGTCTCGTGCCATTCCACAAAATATATTGTGGTGAAGCAATCCGCCCAACTGCGAATATCAATGAGAGCATTGTCCCTTCTAATATCTCTGATGGTTAACGATGAGATCGTGACGGTCTTCAACGATAAAATATATAATTTCTTCTGCTTGTAGTGGAGATGATGTTTATCTTTGTCTTCGCTTGAAGAACCTTGAATCCTCAATAGACTTATCGCCATACAAATCTTCATAGATGCAGATTCAAATTCGTGTTTATGCCAAAATAGAACTTTGCACGAAAATCGCACAAAACAAATACTGCACAAGATTTGAACAAATCTGGGTTTTCACCACATCAGAAATACGACGACCCGAGATTTGCACAAAATATATATTGTACGAGATTCGCACGGGTACTATTTGTGCAGAAATGCAACGATTTTCCAAAATTTGCACGAACCGGAATTTGCACGCCTTTAGCATAATCGAATTTGGACCATCTTTTGTACAAATTTGATGATGCCCGTATTTTGCACAGGATTACATCAGAACTGGCAGAAGATCTGTGGAGATTGACGCCGGAAAATGCTTTACATGTGAGAGATACGATGGTTAAACCTTGGTTTTAGTTTTTCTGTCTTCTACTTGTTTTTAACGTTCATGAAGGTTGCAAATTATCATCTGTGGCTCATATATTGTTTAGCCCAAGAGAAAATTTGATAAGGGCATCAATTTATATTTCTTAGGCCCAATATCATTTGGACCATTCGGCCTATTTTCCATACACTGATATATAATACATTTATTCATCCGACTTATTGGGTATATATAGTAGACTATGACCATACTAACGTTCTATCTGAAATCTAGGGATGTGATAACCAAACGATAAATATCGGATGATTGGGAAAGTCTTGGCATTTAAAAAAATTCTTTACTTATTTGATGATCCAGTTTCTACAATCGTGTCAAATTAAATTCACTCTGAGATATTCGATGGCATTTGAGAGTGTTGGATGCTCTATATGCTACTAACTTTATACTCATATAGCTTTGATCCAAAGTGCCTACCCAATACACTTAGATTTTTTATTTTATTTTTGGTCGAACCCAGTACACCTAGCTAGAGTAAAGAATCTTGAATATAGACTCCGATGATCAAGTTTCAACTACTTTGTTATAAAAAAAAATTAAATCCGTACGTTTATAAAACTTCCTGGATCTTTTATCTATTTATTAGATCAAATATTAGAAATAGTCGAAACATAATATAGAGATTCACATCTTATAGTAGAAGTCAATGTTATGAAGATTTCAAGTGCTATGAAAATTTCAAGGGGTATGAAAATATCAAGAGAATATTCAAACGTTGTCAGTTGCACAAAGATAAAATTTTGTAGTTAGCGATACTTTAATTCAATTTTGACCGGCTGATGCTGATCCGTTATAAATTATGAAATGTTCTAGTGGCAGACAAAAAAAAATTTTAAATACTTTTACGAGAATGTACTTATTTTAACTACTGATCAATAGTTGTTAATTAGGATTTGAATTCGTATGGTATATATATAGTTTCAAAGATTATAGGGTTTTATATGTGTACTAGTGTTTACTGTTGAGAGTTGAATATAATAATAACAACACACAATATAATAAGAGAAAATAAAATCTAACTATTGATTTTTTTTTAATAGTATCAACGCTCGTCGATTCTACATATATGTTTATGCAACAACTAAAGTATGCCCACAGACTCTTTAACAAAAAAATAAAAGTATGCCCACAGACACATAGACAAAGACACCAGCGTGAAATTTTTAAAATATAAATTCATACACAGTTGTTAATTTTTTTTTTTAATCTTTTAAACAGTATGTGTGTGTGTGTGACTAATCTTGCAAAAAAAGTGTTATACTAAAAAAACAGACACTTCATCATATTTTCGTATCAAAATGCTATAATCCTAAAATGGTAATTAATAAAGAGGAAAATATTAACATATATAGCAGAACTACATTGCCTTTTTTTTTCTTTTTTTTGCTGATTGAGAAGTGAGAACTGAGTAGCAAATGTAAAAAATAGTTAGGACCACTCAAACAGTGATATGCATGTAACAAAGACAATAAGTAAGATTACAAAACATCAATCGTAAGAAAATTGATTCGTACCAAACAATTAAAATGGTACATTGTATTTACTCTCTCCTTTTTTTTTCTTTTTTTTTTCTCTAAGACTCTAACCATAGTCCTAACTCTCTCTATTTGAGTTCAAACTCCTCATTTTCTTTGTTACTTCCTCTTCTTTTCCATATATTATTATTATTATTATTATTATTATATTTGTATGACTCTATACATAAACATATATAATAGTATTTTGTGTTGGTGTTAAAGTACATATCATATATATAATGGTTGAAGTGAGGCTCTCCAGCCTTGACACTAGCTCTGGACATTCGGTTTAATCAGGTTTTTCGGATTAACTTGTTCGAAATTTCGGGTTATTTAAGATTTTATAATTCGCCGCCTCTGATAACTCTTTTTTTCTCCTCTTCTCTTCTCTAATTTGTTTTTTTGACCTTTCTTCTTCCTTTTTTTCAATCGAACCTTCTTCTCCTCCATTTCTTAGTTATTTTCTGGTTTTCCCTTTCTCCACCTTTTGTTTTTGTATTTTTGTCAAGTCACTGCAACATCGATTTTCTCCGGCATCAACTCCAGCGGCAACGATTTTCATGATTCTCTCCATTTCTTCTCGCCACCTTGTCGCATAAATCTTTCTCTATGCTTTTCGTTCTTTTTCTTCACCTCACCTTTTTTTTTCATTCCATCGATTTGCGTTTTGTCACCTACAGATCTTTGTGAAATAAAATAGTAGTTGGTTTTTGGTTCAAATCCGATCCGATAACCGAAAACTCATTTAAATCTGGCCTATCAGTTTTCTTCTCAATTTTAATTGAAATCCAAACCCAAAATTTTTGGGTCGGGTTTGATTTGATCCGGTTAAAGTGAACTGTTAGCCCATGGCTACTTGATACATCACCTCTCTCATGGAATGACACATTATCCATTTTTTATTGGTCCATCTCAACTTTATTTCTACATATACAAATTATATAAGCAATTAATTTATTTTAAAAAATCAAATCCTATATATAATGGTTGAAGTGAGGCTCTCCAGCCTTTACACATCAGCTCTCTCAGGAAATAACACATCATCCCTCTTTCATTGGTCTATCTCAACTTTATTTTTGCAAATTATATAAGCAATTAATTTCTTTTAAAAAAATCAAAAAGTAACATAAATAAATATGAATATGTGTCCAACTACTAATCCTATATAAAACCATTAAATTAAAATTTAACTATTAAAAAAAATCATAAGTAAATGCGATTCAAATTCAATTTAAAACATAAAACATATCAATTATATAATACAAGATTTTAAATGTATCATTTTCTTTTCTTTTTCTGAGTGATTTAACTACTATTTTCAAATAAATAAAGATAATTAAATTTTAATGCAAGGTAAAAAAAGAACAAATTCCGAGATTGAATAAGTTAAAAAGTTAACTCCAACCTATAAAATTATAATCCATAAAAAATATTCAATACACAATGGAGAAGATAACAAATTATATAAAAATATAAAAAGATATAAGATTAAAATATGGAAAAAGGAGATGGATTTAATGAAGTATATATATAAATTAAACTTCAAAATAGTAAATTGATGAAAAATAAAAAAATAAAAAATCCTTTTATTTTCTTTCTCTGAATGACTTAACTGCTATTTTTAATTAAATTTTAATGCAAGGTAAAAATAAATGAATTATGAGATTGAATAAGTTAAGAAGTTAATTCCAACCTATAAAATTATAAGCCATGAAAAAATATTCAATAATTTAATCAAGAAGATAATAAATTATATAAAAATAGAAAAACAAGAAAAATGAATACAACAAAATAAGAATTAAACAAAGAAAAATGAGATGGATTCAATGAAATATATGTAAAAAGAAAACTTCAAAATGGTAAATTAATAAAAAATAAAAAATAGAAGAATAAATAAATACTTAAAGTAATATATGAAAGAGATTAAAAATATCATCAAGATTCAATGAAATATATGTAAAAAAAAAACTTCAAAATGGTAAATTAATAAAAAATAAAAAGAGAAGAATAAATAAATACTTAAAGTAATATATGAAAGAGATTACACATATCATCAAGATTCAATGAAATATATGTAAAAAGAAAACTTCAAAATGGTAAATTAATGAAAAATAAAAATAGAAGAATAAATAAATACTTAAAGTAATATATGAAAAAGATTACACATATCATCAAGAAAAAATATAAATGATAAAAATTCTGATAAAGACAAGAAAAAATCAATAGTAAACATAAAGATTTAAAAATAAATTATTTAAAAATTAAACTAAAATAAAAATGGTTCATTTGGGTGGATTCCCTCCTAATATAATAAATATATATACCTTGCTCATCATTATTGGACATTACGCAATTTTTAAGTGCTTTGGATATAAAACCAACTTGACTCGGTTACTCAACCAAATGGTTGTATTCAAATAAATTTACACGAATAATTATAAATTTCGAGATTAATTTTTTTTTGTTTTCATAAAATCTGATACTGAGCAATGGACCTACCAAGTTTTTTTTTTTTTTTTTTTTTTTGGTTTTAACCTACCAAGTTAATTAAGTATTCTTGTGACTTAGTTACTTAGCTGAACTATTTTTTGTCTTTTACGTCTGAGTTGGGGATTCTCCACATTCAAAGACTAACAACAGGTTGTTTACTCGGTATACACATTAATATACCACCATTGTACCTAAAAAATTATTAACTAACCGATCTCTATGAAATGGAATGGATATAAAAAATATATGTTATAGTACGTACTTGACTTAGTATAAATAATAGAAAATTTGGGCAAATGGATTTTGCTTCTTCGTACATGCGAAATAAATTCATGCTAATAAAGTAATAATACTTAAAGCCATCGCGAAGGATGGTTGTTGACAAAATATTTACAAAATAGAAGAATGGTCAACCCCTACAAAAAAAAGACTAGTCTTATTTTAGCAGACTTGGTTTTTGTCTATGTGTATGGAAAGAAACATATATAAATTCAATATAAGTTCTACTAATTTGAGAGAACAATTATTCTTCTTTTTGACAGGGGAAACAAATATATTTATTCTTTTGGGTAAGCTCTACGTCAATATATAATGTATACATTTATAGTTCTATACCTTTCTAGGTAATCCACATTATTTTATTTTTCATCGCCTGGTGTTTCTATCTTAGTCGAATTTAAATTATAGATTAGACGATATAAACTTATAATGTCTAAAATCTCAACTGACTCAAATTATATATATTATTTAAAATTTAACATAGATAGATGGTAAGATATAAAGCCATTAACAATTACGGAAAAATTAAAAGAGGTAAAAACATGTGGTATGACAAGAGTTGCATACTTTAATTACTTTTGTTCCGCTTTAATATGACTATACTATTCGGTCACTGTAAAAGCAGACATTATCGTATCGATATTAAGTTACCAATTATAGTCAATTCCTTATTAATTTTAGACTCAATTTTTTTTACATGTAGTTAAATCTTATGGCCAGATTCCGATCAGAAGGTACTATAAAATAAACCTGAACCAAATCTGGTTGAGCCAAATATAGAATATAGGGGAATATAGAGGGAAATGCCGCCATACATCAACCCAAAATATTATATATGAGCATCTGTTTGGTGTCATCATGATGATACTCTGTGTATTTTGTGTAGTTTGGACTGGAAATCCTCTTTCTCTTTCAATTTCTTATTTCATGTTTGCTCTATATATGCAGACCAAGAATGGTTTTTTCTCTCATCTATTTTAGCTTGGATATTTAACTTAAATTGATTCAATTTTGTAATCTTACTTTAAAACAGATATATATATATATATATATATATATATATATTCAGATTCTATCGTTTGACTTCTTAAAGACAAACAAAAACTATTTGCCAAATATTGAGTGAGGACGCATTAGTTAGTTTGCGTAGAACACATAAGAGTATGATATTTTCAAAGTTAAGAAAACACATCATTTTTGGTTTAGAGTTTTAACTTTTTGAGTTAGGATTTATGATTTCGAATGTAGGGTTTAGTTTATTGGTTTTAAATTTAGATTTATAATTAGACTTTGTAGTCTAAATTATTTGTAGGTTTAGAGTTGGTTTAACTTTTTTGGGTTAGGATTTTTGATTTCATGTCTAGGATTTAAAGTTTGAGGTTTCTGATTTATAATTTAGGGTTTAGATTTAGACTATTTTTATTAATTTCAAAAATTATAGAACACAAATAATACAACCGCGTAGAGATAGCATTACATTATATGTGTTATAGCCTCATAGATTGACGAGTTCTTAATTAGAATTACATATCCATTTTATTAGTATTTTGGTTTTCTTATAAAAAAAAAGGTCAACATATGGCAGAAAAAGGTTCACGAGATTTAATTATTTTATATAAAAAGGTCTAAGCCAAAAAAAGAAAGATGAAAGAGGATCGATAAATATAGTATCCTACTCAAACAATGCAAAACAATCGAATATTTATAATGTAATGTTGTCTAATAGAGGGCATTTTAGACTCACCAAACTATATAGAACAAAGATATATTGCCATATCCTTTACTTTACTCCTTCAAAATAATCCTTTATTTTACTCGTATAGGTGCTAGTTTAATTTTTATAAAAAAAATGTGTTTGTCAATATATGGTCATTTGGCAAATTCTCTCTAAATTATAAGGCTAGACTTTTTGTGTATTATTTAAAATTTCAAAACTTGGGTGGACACGTACTTAAAAGCTAAGAACTTGTTATTATTTTAATTAGATTTAGGAATAAATATTAAGTCTAAGATTAGTAGACTAGAGTTCAGTGACGAGCCAGAAGCAACAGATTAAAGTATTACTAGACCAATAATGATTAATTAAAATAAATTTACAAAGTCTATCCACCAAAAGCCAAATATAAAAATGTTATGTTTTATCGTTTGGTTTTGTTTTCCGCGTCGATAATTAAAAAAAAAAAGATATATTATTTTAACGCTATAAGAGTTTACAGATGATTCTACAACATAAACATTTGATCTAATTTTATTACAATGGTAATCAAATTAATTCATTGAACCTATCTACTTGCAATACATGTGATTATGATAAACGGCTCCATGAATTATTTTACGACTTACATTTTTCTTTACAACATTTGAATCTTCGATTGACCATTATACCTTTAGCATATTTATAACAACATCACAACGTACAATACTCTAAAATTTTGCATCCAATAATTTGTAAAAATGTGTACTCTCTGAAAATAGAACTTTTTTTTCTTTGACGGCCTCTGAAAATAGAACTCTAGATCTAATATACAAAATTTTTAGATATTAGACCAAGGTGTTTCCACTAATTAAAACAAGAATTTTGTTGACGTCCCTCTGGCCGGTTGCTTGACTATTTTTTTTAACGGCAGTTGATTCACTTCAATTTCGATGACGAGTTGTGAAAATAATTGTGGTTACTTACTTATAGGTAGATAACCATTCATCAAACTTTAAAGTTAATTAAGTAAATGAGTACTATTATATATGAACTGTTTTTTTTTTTTGCTAGCAAGTAATCAAATCTATTAAGCATGTAGAATGTGGTTTTCTTCATGGAAAAACCAATTCAATGAATTAGAGTTTATATTGGAAAATAGCAAGTTTTGTGCTAGAATTTTCTTTGGCATTAAGTTGGCACAGACATTCAAATTTCAAGATATAAACTGGTTTTATTAATCAATGACTTTGAGCTTTTTTTATTTGCAAACAAGACTTAATCTACAATATTTTCCTAAATAACATATTCCCTCTGTTTAGAAATAAGTGACGTTTTAGAGTTAATTTTTTATTTAAAATTAAGTGACGTTTTAGATTTTCAAGGCAAATATTAGCTAATAGTTACAGTTTTGTTCTTTATTTATTAATATATTGACCAATGAAAAAATTGATAAACTACATTAATTAGAGATAAAATATAAAATTTAATGGTTTTCTTAATATGTGTGAAATCATCTAAAATAACACTTATTTATAGACAGAGGGAGTATTATTTATTTAGAACAACCCTCCACAAAATTTATCGTCCGGTGAATCTCAAAAATCCATCCCCAAGGCATATATAAAATCTTATCCGGGCAATGAAAATTTTCTGTCTCATCCTATAATTAATGTTTTAAATTGATATTCGAAAGTTATCATCTATCGAGAGTATACATATCTATGGGACGATATTTCGTGAAAGAAATTAGAATGGAACGAAGTTTTTGTTTGTCTATTCCTAGTTTTATATATTAAAGTCAATTCATAGACTAAGAAGCTCTTAATCAATAAGACAAAGCAAGTTTAAAAAAACCTATTTTTTAACAAAAGAGAAAATATTCTATTAGACTTCTTGAACGTACTTAGAAATTTAACACAACAAATACAAAAAAGCGAAGTATTGATGATATCACAAACGCATGATTACAGAAATTTCCTCACAATAACCACCAAATTTCTCAACTAAAAAGAAAAAATAGATCTTTCAAACCTCTTCGAAAAGAAACTAATATTCAAAATCACGTGCTCCCTGATAAACCCATACCCGACCCGGCTACACAAGAGCCCACCCGACCCAGAAACACATTATAAATATGATCATGCAAACTCTCAAACAACTCGAAACATTCTTCATCAAAACCAAAACAATTTATCTCTCTCTCTCTCTCTTTTTCTCCCAAATTCTCTCTAGCATAATCTCTCCAAATGGCTTCTAACTACGATAAGCTTACTTCTTCGAGAGTAGCGATCATCGGTGCTGGTGTTAGCGGTTTAGCAGCCGCTAAGAACTTAGCTCATCACAACCCGACCGTATTCGAAGCCTCGGATTCAGTCGGAGGTGTTTGGAAGAGCTGCACTTACGAGACAACTAAGTTACAATCGGCTCGAGTCGATTACGAGTTCTCTGACTTCCCATGGCCCAACAGAGATGACACTGGTTTCCCATCTTACGTTGAGATATTAGATTACTTGGAGTCTTATGCAAAGCATTTTGATATTCTCAAGTTCATGAGGTTTGGCTCTAAAGTCATTGAAGTTAGGTTCACCGGTGACGGCGAATCTCCTCAGATGGTTGACCTCGGTGCTTACGGAAACTTGTTGCCCGGAAAACCTGTCTGGGAAGTAGCCTTTCAGACCGGAGATTCTGGAGATGTTCAGGTTTGTTTATCTCAATTAATTATCTTTACATGTTTTAATTAATCTTTATATATTTGCTTATGTAAGTATGCATGCAGATTCTTCCATTTACGCTTCCGAAAATAGTGAATTCGCTTATATTTAAAAAAAAAAAACTATTTATTTAACGATTATTTTTTTGGTAACTTTAAATGTATCTCATAACATTTTTTTGTTAAATTAGTATTTATAACATTGAAATTTATTTTTAATCGAGAAATTGCAATGCACTTCAAAATAGTTTTGAAAACTACTGCACGCATATCAGTATAACTTTATAATATTTTGTGAATTATTGTATGATATTTTTGTTATTAACTAATGCGTGTGTGCGCGCAGTGGCATGCATTTGAGTTTGTAGTAGTGTGTACGGGAAAATACGGCGACGTTCCAAGAATACCGGCGTTTCCGGCGAAGAAAGGGCCGGAGATATTCAAAGGGAAAGTGTTGCATTCGATGGATTACTGCAAGTTAGAGAAAGAAGAAGCTTCTCGTCTCCTCCGTGACAACAAAGTCGCCGTCATTGGCTTCAAGAAATCCGCCATTGATTTGGCTTTAGAGTCTGCTTTAGCCAATCAAGGTATATATTTATCTTCTATTTCTTCACAAAAGTCTTTGATTAATTAACACTTAATCCTTCACTCCAACAATTGGATCAAGTCAAAATAAAATTAAACAATCATAGGAATCATTTTCTTATTATAGTATAACATTTCTTTTTCGGTTGGACTTGGACCGTTATTGCTGTTCTAGTTGGCACAATCAAAACAGTTGCTCACAAGTTGATAAACCGATAGATTAAAATATCCGAAAATGACCCATTTCGAACATTATACTAAATGACTCCAAAAACTAAATAAAGTCATTTTTAAACCAAACAAAAACAAAAACTAAATAAAGTATTTAAATTTTTTGCAGGAGAAGGAGGAAAAGCATGCACAATGGTGGTGAGAACAACACATTGGGTGTTCCCTCACTATTGGATCTGGGGACTACCATTCTTCTTGTTCTACTCAACCAGAGCTTCTCAATTTCTCCATTATAGGCCTAACCAAAGCTTCCTTAAGACCATCTTGTGCCTCATCTTCTCTCTTCTGGTAAGTGATCATCTCAAAATCCTTACTTTCATCTCAATAAATTCCGCAATCATGTGGATTTTCAAAATTTTCCTAAACATATATATACGTGACAACAGCGTGCCGTGGTTTCCAAATTCATCGAATCATATGTTACGTGGAAGCTTCCTCTAGAGAAATATGGTCTTAAACCGGAACATTCTTTCGAAGAAGACTATGCTTCTTGTCAAATGGCGATCATACCGGAGAATTTTTTTGAGGAAGCGGATAAGGGTATGATCCGGTTCAAGAAAACATCAAAATGGTGGTTTTATGATCAAGGGATTGAGTTTGAGGATGGTACTAGGTTAGAAGCTGATGTTGTGGTATTCGCAACTGGTTATGATGGCAAGAAAAAGCTCAAAGCCATTGTTCCTGAACCTTTTCGAACTTTGCTTGAGTTTCCATGCGGTGTCATGCCTTTATACAGGTACATATATATATATATATATACACTTGTAAAATCGTATTTTGACTATTTTAAAATCTTATGCAAATATTGAGTTCAAATAAATTTCCAGGGGAACAATACATCCATTGATACCGAATATGGGTTTCATCGGATACGTTCAAAGCAACTCGAACTTACACACATCAGAGCTACGTTCGTTGTGGCTAAGCCGGTTGGTGGATGATAAATTCAGATTACCGAGCAAAGAGAAGATGTTTGATATCTTCTTGAATGAAATGGAAGTGATGAGAAGATCCAGCAGATTCTACAAACGCCATTGCATTTCTACTTTCAGCATCCAACATGCCGATGATATGTGTAATGACATGGGACTCAATCCTTGGCGTAAATCCAACTTGTTCCTTGAAGCTTTTAGTCCTTATGGTTCTCAAGATTATCGACTCGATCAAGAAGAAGATCACTTCAACTAATTGAATATATTATTACGAGATAAATGTTAAAACTAATATTGTTATGTGATGATTATTATATTATATCAATGAATAAATGTATGTTAAAAACAAAAATGTTTTTAATTAATAAAATTTTATAGTTGTATGAAGATATAATTATTTGACCTTGGTGAGGCATTTTTTTTTTAACTAATAAATTTTATAGTTGTGTGAAAATATAATTATTTGACCTTGGTCAAGATGCATTTTTCTTTTCAACTAGCAAACTAAAAAAACATATGTTTTTTATGTGTTTCTTGGCAAAATTTCTCTCTCTTTTTATAATGCGGTCTGAGCAATTAGAAAATTTCCAATTTTGTCCTTCATATTGGTCAACGAGTCACTATAGCTGAGCAGTGAATCCTAAACCCTAATTATTGGTTCTCCGATCATCGGCTAGCAATGGAGGGTTTACAGAAGATTTACAGCAAGTTAGCGAATGATACGAAATCGGCAGCTTCTTCTTCGTCTTCTCTATCTGAATTTGCGGAAAATTGGATGCAGGACAAACGAGGCTCCGGCAACTTGACTTCATACGACGGATCCGGCATTTTGGTCACCAGACCTCCGAGGTAACCTAATTTCGAAAATCTGGTTTGCAGATCGTCAGAATTTTGTTTGAATTGTGTCAATCACAAAAAAAAAAAAGGGAAAAACTTGAAGAATTTTCGGTTATGGATCCGAAGAAAATTGAATAATGTTCTTCCTTTCTGAGCATGTCTCGAATTCTCGGATTCTATCTAATCATGGGAAGTATGATAATCACACCCTTATTGCGGATCACTCATGAATTTGGTCTGCTCGAGAGAATTATAAAATGATGGAACAAATTGAAAAGAGGGCAGATTCTTTGCTGTAGCTCAAAATCTAGAGACTATGATGTTTCTCAGTAAAAGCTTGTAAATTTGTAATCGCTTGTTAAAATGATCTAAAAATCCTTACTTGTCCAGCTCAAGAACAGAACCGAGCAGGTCAATTATAGACGATTGAGTAGGAGATTAGGATTTCTCATAATTGATTTGACTAATATGTAATGAGTTTACTTGTTTTGTACTATAATTCTATTCAAAGTTTTCATCTTTCCTATCTTGGGACTATGTTTTTGGTGGCAGTGGAGTTTCAGTCTGGACGTGTTCAAAGCTGTGCGGTGTTTTCTTTCTCGCTGGAGTGTTTGTGGGTTATACGCTTAAGAGATGGGTCCGACGCTGGGCTTCCAAGTTACTGAGAAGAATAAAGGATGATTAAACAACAATCTCTGTTTTGCTTTCCACTACGATTTTGGTACAGTTAGCACAAATGCATTACTCTGTTCTTCTTCTTGAATGTGTTTCAGTACCAGTTTACTGTGTTCGAGGCACATTGTCGACGAAACTGTGTTGTTTAATCTTCTTCCTCTGTGACTAGTAGCTTGTGGTAATGGAAATAGAGTTTGGATCATCTTGGAAAAGACGCGTATATTATTTTCGTATAGTAACTTATATTTGTTATTTTCATGCCTTTAGGCGGGTCTATACAAACAGGCAGGACAAATGTTTCATTGTGACATAGTGTATATAATCTATTTTGCTAAGTGACTGTGAAGTTAGTATGAAAAAATAATGGCTTGGCGGGATTTAAATCTCACTTTAGGGAAAGTGATAGAAGCTGACTTGTATCATTGAATTAGAAATGCTCTTTATGGAACTCGAACCGTGTGGTTGTTTTTTGACTCATGTCTTGTGCTTGCTTCTTCAACTCCTTTGCCACGGTTGGTATGCCACAGTAAAACACTCCTGCACAATAAGATAAATTGTTTTCACATATAAGCTTCGAAGTACTTGGCCTAAATATTAGCAAACATGTTCATGTGTTTGGCTATGTTATTTGTTGCTATTGCTATGTTTTTTTTTTCTTTTTCCAGTGGTATTAATTCATTAGTCGTAGAAGAGACAGTTTATCAGATGTCTTGCTGGGAAAGCTGCAGATCGTATAAAATGTTTACCGACTGTCGAATTTGGATGCTTTCGTGCTATGTTACTGAAGACTTCCTTCCAGTTGGGCCTAGCAAAATGTGTTCTCACCTGTTTGAATGATGTTATCATGTCAGTGATAGGTAGCACTGGGAAAAAGTTTATGTTTATAGGCCCTGCAACAGTTCTTACCCGTGTCCCGGATAGAATATCAACTCCATGTTTAGCATGGTTCAAAGCCTGAACCATTTTTATCAGGGTTGATCTTGCATCGCCTTCATCATATACACTTGTAAGGTAGTTGTGCAACTCAATCTGGCCCTGTTTCATGAGAAGATGAAGGAATATCTTAGCATCTTGGTCAAGGTTTAAGTCGTGGTCAAAATAGAAGATATGTTGGGTGATTATTTTACTCTGCAGTCCATGTCTGATATTTCCTCCATTACTCCTCTAAACCATTCTACAGATCCTGGCTCTCTTGTGACCCAGTAGAAGTGAGCCTTCACTGCTTTCTTTTTCCCTTCTTGTGTTGAAGTTGGGGTTGTTGTGGTATATGAAGATGTATAGCTGTTCCAGCTGAAATCCGATCTGCTGAACTCATTGTCCTGCACAATAGGGAGTTAGAGATATGTATTTGGTGCAACAAACTTTTCTGGCGCACTGAATCGGGCTTACTGTTTGTTCTTCTCTTGAATTGTTCAGGAGATCTTTCAGGATGCTTATGAAAGGAGTAGCTCCTATTCCCAATCCAATGAGGAGCAAGACATCATAGCTTCTGTAGTCTTGTGCTGGAGCTCCGTATGGACCATCTACTAGTAATTTCGGTCGGCTGCCAATTCCGGGTCACAAGGCATGTTGTTAATACTAAGTATCTAAGTGTAGAAAGGAGGAAGCAAATAAGGTTTCTTGGAATTTACTGTGCTGTATCAATATTGCAATATGCAGAGAATTTTGATCGCCCAATTACGCATGTGGAAAGATCTTTGCCTACGGTTAGAACTCGTCGTAGCTCCTCTGTCCAGTCTCCGAGTGTTCGGATGTGCACACTTAGTTGGTCATCTCCTGGGGCAGAGGTAATAGAAAATGGGTGCCTGTAAAGGTTTAGGGAACATCTTTCTGTGTGAAACTCGAGATGTTTATTATATTTCGTGGGAATTCGGCATCAGTACTCACCACTCAAATCGAGAGATTGTTGGACACTGCAAGAATATGTATTGACCGCTTTTGTACTTGAATCCTGGAGGCTTTGACATGATTAAGCTTAGTACTTCCCCAGGTAACATAGAAACCTGCAGAGATCAAGATAGGAATGTTAAGGGTTTGTTTGTGTTATTAAAACACTTTTTGATAGGAATGAATTTGCTCAGTAAATAGTGGTTGCCTTGAGGATTTTGACAGAGTAATGCTTGGACCTACAAGCTCGAAGACTTCGTTCTGCCACATAGAGCACCAGAGGAACCGAGATGTACATCCAAGTCTGAGAACAGTGGTAATCAACAATAAATTAAGGTTTTAAGACAATTTGACATCTCGGTTCAAGAGAAAATAGAGATTATGCTTGCTGGTGCTTACAGTTTTCTGATACCACTTATCAGCCAAGAACAGGAAGATCCCGTGTACAATAAGCATAATGTAGACAACCACTAGAAGGTGATGAGTGTACCAGAATGCATTAAAGCCAGTCAACCGATCAAGTGGTGCTGGTAGCCTCACACGGTTTCTCCTGAAATGAGTTGATGCTAATGTGAATGCGATAGTTGTCAAGATCACCATCGAGATCCCGGTGATTCCTTCTGCACCTGTCATCAGGTCTTTGAATGTGGGCTTCGTACCATTGAAGGAAGAAGCGATCAAGGCGAAATCTTCTGGACTGGAGTTTATAATCCGGGGAAAATCACAGGCCAAATGGGTACCAGCATGAACAAGTATCCCAATGGCAATGGCACAAGCAATAATCTAGCAAAAACAGGATTACAGACGAGACAAACCTCAAGTTTTTGTATCGATGAAGACTGAAAAATAGAAAGAATGAAGGTTGTAGTGTATCTTACCTTATGGAAATTGATGTTATCATCAAAAGGAACAAAAGCTCGAGCGCGTGTAGATCTTAGCCAAGTCAATGTGTTTCGACACACAGGTAATAGAACCAGAGCCATATTGAGCTTGAGAGTCTCTGCAGCTCCTTTAGCAGTGGTTAAACAATAACCCATAACTTTAAAAGCAGCTTTGTCTCTGTACTGTAGAAACTTCCAGATGAAGAGGATAGCCATAAGCATGATCCACAATAAAATAACCCAACTCCTTTGCCAGTTATCTAGAACTAGACATTGAAGTTTTTGTCTACATTTTCGAACCACATGACGAGGTCTAATCAGACTCCGTCTTGGTGTACTCATTCCAACGCTTGTTGTGCTAAGTGGTCTACTGTAGTTCATATATGCGTCTCTCTGAAGTAAGAGTGTTTCAAGTTGCCATAACTGAAACAACACAAAAAGGTTAAACCAAAAAAAAAAGTAGCCGTTGATAGTGTGTTTGAAGAGTGAAAGAATATTTAGCGTCTTTGAACCTCAATGTATCCAAAATTCTCTGGATCGAGTTCTTCCATGATCAGAGATGCGTACTCTTCTGCTTGTTCCTTAAGTTTTGCTAACTTGTTTGCTGATGCACTTAGCATTAAAAGCTGCGTTTTCAAAAGTATTAGAGTTGTTTAAGGCATCGATTATTTCAAACGTTATTTATCTGTTTGCTTTTATATGTAAAAACAAGTTACTTCTTTGATTTCTTCTCTTGTGATCTTCCCATCTTCGTTGCTGTCAGCCCTGAAACAAACCAGTAACAATTAGTCATTAAACGAGTCAGGACCTCTATCTTACTTGCAACTTGCAAGACACTTATTGCGGGAAAAAAGTTGAAAGAGTAAACTTTTTGAATGTTTTTAGTAAAGTTTGTTTTACTGGGCCAAGTAAACTACGGCCCATTATTTAAACTAACTAGTAATTTTCCACCGTTGATTGCGTGAACTACCAGATCCAAGGGCTAAGAATACCACGTGGTTTAAATGAACATCACAATTCAACTTAACAAACACATGTTTTTAGTTATGCCTACTAATTCCCAAAATTGTAGAAAATTACTGTGAAGTTGCGGTAGTCTCATTAAAGAGATTAAAATTTCCAATAAAAGAGTGATTGGTGAGCTAATATTATCTTTTAGTTTAACAAAAATTACTCAAATAGTGATTTTAATCAGCTAAACTTCATAAAATACTCAACTATATAAAAAGAATGCAAGTTGATCAGACTTCATCGACATTATTCAGAATTTGGAATATTAAAAAGAAATCAATTTACAGATAAGCTTTCGTCAACTGAATATCGTCAAACTAATGATTCATCTGCATTTGCATTTAATACATTTGTTTTCTTATGCTTTTGTAGAATTGAAATGCGTTATTCCCGTAACAGTTATAAACGTAAAGACAAAACCAAAAAAACTTACATGTCAAAGAAAATTTGAAGACGCGCGTCGAAGCTTTGGTCAGAAATCTGTAACCAAAAATCATGAAGCTCATCTTTCGTTATCTTCTCCAGTTTCTGCCTCCGTCGTCGAGCTAAAGCGTCGAATACACTCACCGCAAACTCCTTCGAATCCACCATTCCTTTTTTTTTTAATATTGAATTTTTCAAAAAAAAAAAACAGAGTTTGTATGTAAGTAATATATATGTTTATGTAAAAATTTAATTAAAACTTACCAACGCACTCTCCAAAATCTTCTCTTGCTAGTAATCCTTCTTTAGAAAGCGAAACGAATCTCTTCTCAACTTTTTTCCACATCTGATCGCAATCGCAATTCCAATCGCAATCGCAACTATTTCCTTTCGTCGTTTTATTAATAAATTGTAATCCTTTTAACGCTCTCTGTGCACTCGACGTTGATCGCTGTAATTTCGCGTTTTCTTTCCGTTTATCCCTCGCCGTCATAATCCCAATCTCCGCCGTCTGACGTTCAAGATCTCTCTCGCCGGCGATAGAAGAAGTCGTCGTTTTCCACGACTCCGACCTCAGTAATTTCCCCAATTTCTGCCTGATCCTCGAAGACGCCGTCGAGAGATTCCTCGATAATCTTCTTCCAGCTACATCAACCGATCTCGGCCGAGAATCAACAGACGCAACCTCCGCCGTCTCCGACATTCCGCAAACAACGATAGAGTCATCGCCGACGTCGAGCTCCAACGTCACCTCAACTAGCTCCTTTTCCCAGCTGCTTCCGCTTCCGGAGTCTCTATTACGACTCAAATCGTTGAGAAAAACCGGCAGCATTGCGCCGCCGGAAAATGGAGATTGTCGTAGCTCAACAACGTCCTCGATTCCATCGGCGTGACTAAAACTCGATCCGGTTGAGAAACTCAGAGGAGATAACTTCATGAGTGAAGAAGAAGATTAATCAACCACCTACAATACTTATACATATATAAAAAAAATGAAATACAAATTTTTCACCATGAAAACTGAAGAAGGAAGGAAACAAGAGAAGAAGGTGAGAAAAAAATGGAAAGGGACGAAGAAAATTAAAAAGAATAAAGAAAGAGCGAAAGAGAAAGAGAAAGAAAAACAAGAGAGGCACTTCTCAACCGATCAATACAACACACTAACACACAATTTTCAACGCTTCAATTTTTATTTTTTTTGTTGTGTGGCCAAGTCGTGTTTCACAGTTGTTGCCTTTCATAATGTAATGAAACTATGAAAGGAGACTGAAGATATATATAAAGGGTTCCAAGAACAGAAACTTCTGGTTTGTGTTAAGTGACTATAAATCTAAAATCTACGCTTTGTCACAAAGCAGTACATAGCCAAATGTTGTACGTCCTAAGTTTTGAGTACCTCCTCTTCTAGAGTCTCTCTCCTTTTGTTGTTTATGGGCTTTTATGGGCCCTTTCAGTCTATTTAGTGATCTACCCAATCGGTTTCAAGTTCCAACCATTGGTCATACTTTATCATTTAGCATTTTAGTCGGTTTCCAAATTTTAGTATAGTCAATTCGACGATTTTATAATCAACGATGATATGAGGTGTTGTGGAATTTGAGACTTTATGAATCTGTATTAAGCTTATTATAACTCACCACTATTTAAACCAGATTAGATTTTTAATCGTTTTAAGAAGACACTAGAGTAATCCCCGAGGGCTGAGGCTATTAAAAAAAAAGATAACTTCGAACTCTTTCGACCATTTAAATTATATTTAAAAAAAATCATAGAGATTCATACTTTCAAAACGTTTGATATGGTGATTAAAAAAACATAATAACCTTCAATTGAATATAGAAAATGATGTGGTAGAATTCGTAGCAACAACGTGCATGCCACTTGAAATCCATGTTAGAGTAGCTCACGCTTCCTTTTAAGTGTACTTTTCTTCAATTAATAATTATATATACATCCCTGTGGCTGACAAAATCAATTTCTAGAAACAAATATAAATTATATTCTTATGACAAATGAATATGATAGATGTACTGCTTGGAAAACGTTTTAAAATATTTCAAGTGCTTTTCTGGTAGTTGCAAACTCTATGTCATATCTGAATAATTTAATGTATATGAATCTTAAGAAAATATATACTATTTAGAAAGAAGAGATCGGAGAAAAGAAAGTGAAAAAAAAAAAAAAAAAGATGGAATCAAAAATATCGAAAACAACCATCAGACGGGCCGGATCAAATCCAAAATCGTCAATTACCATTGTAGGCCTGAAACTAATTGCCCTAAAAGAATTGAACGAAGTTAATGGGCCGTATAGTTATTTTATAGTGGGCCAATTTGGAAATGATTATATCTCTACTCGTAAATGAAACAACTACAGACAAAAAAAAGCTTATCTTATTTAATATCGGGATTTATCTAAATAAAATTATGACACATGAGGCATGAGATGAAGAGTGACTTTTTGATAAGAAGATGAGTGGGAAGGGGATAAAAAGAGGTTAATTAAATCTTGCTTCCCGCACGCTAACAGGTGGGCCCTACTATTTTATTCACTGCTGGATGCTGACACGTGGCTTTCTCTTCACTTAGAGTTGCCGTCCGATGAATCTATCATTTCACGGCATCTACATTTTTCTTTCTGTTCCAACTCGGTATATAACGTTTATTATTTCTTTAATTACAGATATTTAAGAAAGAAAGAAAATGAAATGAGAAAACAAAACTTCCGTAAATAAAAGGAAAAACGTAAACATAGTATTTGCTAGAACAATGTTTTGATAACAGAACTTGCTAAACTATCAATTTGTTATGATTACGATCAAATTATATAACTTTTAATTATAGAAAGAAAAAAACACTTTAGGTTGTAAAAAATATACAAAACAAATTTAGTAAAAACCAATCAGATGAAAGACATATTTTATATTGAATTAAATGGGTAGATGCTTATTGACAAACAAACAAAAATATATAAGTCGTACTTTCAATAATTTTGTAGAGCTTAAGATCGGTTTGGTAACACACAAATCAGTTTGGTTAACTAGTGTAGCTATTATAATAAATTCCTACGTACTAACTCCATTTAATCCACTAACTCTTTTGTGGAAACTTTTATTTGATTATGCATCCTAAACAACGATAAGAGGTTGATTTTCGTTTGTGACTTCATTCATATCCTCTGTATACTCGATCCTTGAGGGATTTGGAATCAGTTTCATCACTAAATAGGACTAAAGTATGTGTCATGCCGTCTTGGTCATGGACCTCGTGGTTTTAATGTTTCTGCAGAAATGTCTTTCACTTGCTGATTATATCAAATATAATAATAGTAATAATAATAATAAGTTAAAGAAAATTAGAAACGAGGATCCCACAAAATAAGAAAGACAAGATACCTGGTGACTGGGACCTTAGTGGTCCGTATTCATCAACAAATGTGATCTAATCCATTTAGTTCTCTGCCGACTTTAAGTCTTGAAGCTATAACGACTAAACGAGGTCATTTAAACCAGATCAAAAACCAAAACCGGACCATTTAGTTCTCTGTTGATGAATACTAGCTAGGCCGCTCCACATCTCTATTATTACTTTGATTTATCTAGATTATTTTGCATTTGAAATATTAATCGAACGTGTAGGTCTTTGATGGAATTGCAACCAAAAGATTAAATATTAATTGTCAACGATTTTTTTTAATCCAAATATATTCGTAGATCACATTTTTATACGTGAACATACATTTTAAAAAGATGGGATTAGAGCATAAAACAGACAAGAATACAAGAACAATAAATGTAGCATCTAATTTCTTGTTCAAGAAGAGATAGATGAAGCTCTAAGCAAATGTTGTGGGGGCCGTCGAAACGACGGCACTTTGGTCGGTGAGTCTCTCTATCTCTTAAAAAGAAATTTAAGACCGATGAAGTGTCATATCCTAACTTCCATACAATTGTAGCTAGGTTTTATTGTTATATAATCATCGCTTCAGAATGATAATTAAACATAAACACACTGTTTAATTAAGAAGCACATTATTTATTAACATCTATAAAGACAGGCATGAAAGAAAACATCATGGGACCAAACATCATACGTAATTAAGTGATATATAAATTATTAAATGAGACATCATACTATATAAAATTAAAAATTATAATATCAATTGAGACATACAAATTAATTAATAAGCATTACTAGAGGATATTAATTAATTAACAAGGGTATGATACGGTTTAGCGAGAGATTAGAGGAGAGTAATAATAATTGATAATGATTGAACAAAAAAAATAAAGAAAGAGAGGGAAGCGGAAAGAGAGGCATGTCGAGTGATGGCATGTAAAAACCTAACATGGGATCATTCCAATTGCATTCCCAACGCCACCACCTGTGGAATTTCATTACACCGAATCATTCTGTTTGCTCTTATGTCCTCTACCACAAACCACATATATATATATATATATATATATATATATGTCAATGCTTGTGAAATGAATTCTTTAGTTAGATGTCTAGCTAACTATAAATTTTATATCTGGATCATATGGGCAAATCCCAAGAAAATTTTATAAGTTTCCGCTTTTACGATGACAAATTAATTTATATGTTACATATGTATGCATTCTGTCGTAGTCGTACTACTCGTACATAGAAAGCAATATATTGAACTCGCGAGAGAGCTGACTACACTTTTTATAAAAGTTCTTATTATTTTAAGCATCATTTTATTTAAAGAAAAATAAATTCAAAAGTGAATATAAAAAGAAAGTTTTGATTTCTTTAGTTTGTGTAGTCATGTCTTATATTTTGAAGTGCACTGCACCGAATCACATGCTATGTGAATCATGCAGTAATCAAGTATGTATATACATATTATAGAAACCAATGTGTATTTTCAATCGACATGGTGATATTCCGCTCAACTATAACTATTTGAGCTTTTTCCTAATTTGAAATGAATGAATTAATGTATATATATAGTTTGAACTAATAGGATGAAATCTCTCGAGTTTTTGTTTTGTTTTTGAATTGATTTGTTATTCCCATTAGACATAGGTACAATGACAAGAGAGGAAATGAAGAGGGAGAAAAAGGTAAACGTGTAATGTTGATAGTAAGATTCTGTGTTGATTGATGAATGCGAAAAAGGGAGAAGTCGTTGGGTCTTGTCGCATAATCTTTGCTTTTATTAAGTTGGTTTCCACACAATCTAAACCTCCTTCCATTGGTTGCGTTGTCCTTTGTGTTGGTTGCTATATTTGTGAATACGTGTCGTCATTCTTGTAAATATCATATTAATACTAACTAATATCAATAGTACGAATTTACATGTATATTATTTTTGAGATTGATCGTGGTAACTGCCAACTGGTACGAAAAATAAGATTTTCAACCCATGAAGTTACGTAATCAATATATGGGGAGAGGAGATCTGTTCCTAATGCCGATTTAGCACGGTGACATGTAGAACAAAATTTAGAGTGGCCAGAAATATCTTAAATAAATAAATAAGTCATTTTTGGAGTGGCTAGAAACACTAAAACAAGAAGTTACAAGATGATCATGGTGGTATAATTAGTAAAGCAATGAAAATAACTAAATGTCATAGGCTTTTGGAAACTAAAGTGCGAGAGTAGTTTAGTTATATATATATATATATTAATGTGTATAATATATGTGTATGCATCAATAAGTGACATACATGTGCAGCTGTCTCTAGATATGTAGAAGCTGTCTAGGTTTGACCAATCTCTCTATCATTTTAACCCCTCATCATGTAATACTCATTACCAGCAGCCACATGTTTTTTCTTTAACTATATTACAAAAATACTCTTGAATATTACACAAAATAATTGTTCAAATAATTTAACAGTGATCACCTACACACCCATGCATATATATATACATGTATATGGAAAATGACTATAAAAATATTTGTGAGTATTCATATATTTATATAGTTTTCCTGGACAGAAATAATTTCACTTGGCAACATGTTGATTTTTATTTTTTTTGATAAAAAAGCTGATGTTGATTTTATTACGTGATGCACAATGTTTTTGATATGATATGTCTCTTGCGCTTAAGAGTTACTTCCTAACTATAAGATGTAAGAAATGACGATATTATATTCATTGATAATAATTTCATTAATATGGTTATACCATAACCCATAAATCCGTAAAACCAATTGCAAACTTAAGTGTGTTTTAAAAAACATTTCTCAACCAAATGATTTGGACCAGAAGTATAAGCTAATACTATTTGTGATCTATGGAATCGTCGAGTTTTTTTCCCCAATTTATTGTATCGATAGTGACCAACCATTAATAAATCGCAGTGTAAATATTTAAAGATGAACAAGACGAGTTTTCAATTATTTGACCAGCATATTTGGTTAACTTATGTGTGATCATACGATACAAACAATCATTTTGACTTTTTGAGTCTCTACATAAAAAAAAAGATTCACAATTTTAAACATTAAGATAAAATAGATTCATAATTTTGGTTTTTTTTATAACATTAATCTTCATATTACGTTTAAATTATATTTTTAATGTTACCACTAATGCTTCATATATAGTTTAGGAATTTCGTCTAACTACAAGTTACACATTAAGGAACCTTCGGTACATGTGTGCTCTGTCATAGCAAAAATTATTATGGGTAGCCAATAAAATATACCAAGTTACCAACGAATCGATCGATTTGGGTTAGATTCGTCCGTATTTGTGTTAGTTATTGCATAAAAAGAAATAAACAAATGCACAACCAAGCTGTGGTGATAGCGCACTGGTAATTAAAAAGTTTTGATTTTTGGCTAGACCAAATTCGGTTGTTTACATAGGTTAAAAATAAAGCAAAATATAGTTAAAATGCGGATAAACAAGGGATTTGAAGTGGTGGTTTTGTTAAGATGTTACAAAAACAACAACAAGGGATTTAAAGTTTTTAACCACACAAGTTATTATGTAACAACTACATCAATCAATGGGTCTAAAATATAATTTAAAAAAGAAATTAAATTTTATTCAAGTTATGGTCAGACAGTGTAAAGATTCACCACATTGATCGAGAGACTATGATCCAATTTTTTGTACTGTAGTCATATTTTTTTGGTCAAACCCATGGCATTTCAATTAAAACTTAGAACACAAAGTACTGTAGTCATATTTATCCGCTATGAATGTTTTAGTTGAATAAAGTTTGGAATACGGTTCAAAAATCTTCGGCTATTACAATAATAAATACCATTTGTAACGTTGTTAGAACTTTTTTTTTTTTGTCGTCAACGTTGTTAGAACTTAGAACACAAAACTTTCTTACTACTGAAACATTAAACTAGTGCGCAAACAAGAATTTATGATAGATACTCTAAAATCCGGTTAGCAAAAACATAAAATACTGCTGGTTGGGAAATAGTAGAACAAACGAGAGAGAGAGAGTGTGGTTTTACGAAGAGGAGAAGAGACACAGAGGCACACACTCACTCAAAAGCAAAACCATTTTGGCTAAACCGAAAGACTCGGTCGGAGTATAGAGCCTGTCTCTCCCGACATCGTCTGCCACACCTCACGTGCATGCTTAACCATGCTCACGTGTACATACATTTTGTAGTGTTTTAATTTTAGACAAACAATAAAAAAAAGAAAAACAATATATTTATTGACCGTTTTGGTAATTGTACATCAATGGTGAAGAAATTGGGGGAATCATAAAACCCCGTTTTCCTTATATGGTGCATGAGTAGTACGTGAAACACTGAAATATATGACAATTTCGGTTTGAGGAAAGAAACAAAATTGTAGAACGCATAGATAAAATTCAATTAATATTATTATATAGAAACAAAAGTCAAAAGTGCAAAGTAAAAAGATAAATTAAAATGATTGAGTGTTATAAGGATGGTTAATTCGTTTTGATGAGGAGTGGTTTCTAAACACATCAATTGTGTACGTACATATACATTCCACGCGCAGCAAATATTGACCCAAAAGGCAACAAAAAAACCTAAAGCATGCCAACTTTTATTCTTGTTGAGATCTACTTTGTCATCCCATATCTTTCGTAATTTTGATTATATACATGTTTAAACCTAACTTATGGAACCTTGCATTCCAGTCATAATTTGAAAGTTTTTTTTCATTAGGATTAATTTAAAGGTCCTTGAGATAGCTCCACCTCAAAATTTTAAAATAATTTACAACACAATATCTCCTGTTTAACATTTACAAATATGTTTAGATATCTGGTTAATCTATTTATGTTGTAGATTATAAACTTTAGAAAGAAAATACGTATAAAAATAGATTGTCCGGGGGATATTAATTGTACTAAGTTCATGACTCTTCTTTATTTATGAGCTGTGGTTTTGGTTTAATGTCTATTTAGTGGTATGTCATCTCATATGTATTGACCAAAAGATTACCACTTGAATTCTTTACTTTCACTGTGAAATGGTTTGATGTATATATTTTCTTCTGTTTTGATCAAAAACATAAATTAACATATTTGAGTATCTTTTGTTATTAATACATGCATATTTGGATGTTTGTTAAATATATATATATATATATATATTTAACACATCTTATCAAAGTATTGACATAAAATCAGTAAAGAATATTTACTTTGGGAAAGAGTCAGAGTTGTTCACGAAAGATATTTAAATGTTCCAAACTAAATTCCGTTTTCCTAAACATAGAATAAGCCACAGTACATGCAATATAAATAAATATACTTATATAGGTAATAATTAGGTAAAAACCTCCCCCACTAAATACACTAGATTAATTAAACTGAGATTTAAAAAAAAAAACAGAAAAGTAAATTAATTGTTTCCGAGAAACAAAAGTTAAATCATACGTTAATTTTAAATCAATGAGAAAGATGGCGTTGAAAGGGAAAGGCCCTACTACATTTTATATTTATACGTAGAGAGCTGAAAGTAAGGAACTACTCTACTCAAGTACTCATGTCCAGATTAATTGTAAAGCACTTTTATACATTAATTGATAAAAAAGAAAACACTTTATATTGATAAAAAAATCAGAAGATTAATAATTATCTCCCTGAAAATTAATTATTACACATGAAGCTTTAATTGGAGTATAATGATGTCCGTAGCTCTGTAAACATGTGAAGTTCTCCTCCTTTTGCGGCTAGTGGGTGCTCCATTGCCAAAAGGAATATTATTATAATCATAATTAAGTCATTAAAATACTACTAGTATTTTTTATTAATGCATTTAAATAAGGGTATTTCCAGTGTTTTTTTTGTTCACGACTCGTTATTTTTCTCGCATTATACGGACATGTCTCATTTGGGACCAATCCATCATAAATATAAATATATCTATATCTATAGATATATTACAATATATGACTAATATCAACAAATATACGTGAGCTTTTATGATATTATTCGTTTATAAGAATTTATCCTTCTTATTACGATAAATCCTACTTCTTTATTAGCTAAATAATAACAAATAATCTTTATATAAAGAAAAAAGTGGGACATCTTTTCTGGTAACAAAGAGTTATAATTTTGGATTACTTATTAAAATATTTAAAGTTTACTTCATTTGGCTTGTACTTGTCGATCCGCCGAACCTAATCCTTGGGTTTCTAACAAATACGGATATTCTACTAATTAATTTTACACTAATTATATTTCTTGAACTGCATGAATGCTTTTCATATATTTATCCGAAACCTCGGCATAAAAATACAAATTCCATAAGAAAATTCCATACCATTAAGTAAAAACAACTATATTTTCCCAAAATAGATTTAAAAAAACAATGATGGTCATAAAAAAAAAAAGAGGGAAAACTAACAGAATTTTAAAACCAATGGACTATTTTCCAACAACATAAATTACAACCCGAAAAAGAAAAAAAAGTGTAAAGAGTAGTAAAAATATAAAAGGTGGGACCGGCAAGAAGAAGACATCAAGTGGGGTGCCACGTCAGAGGGCATAAGAAAAGATTTCATCTTTCCGCATGTATCCGATCCCAATCGCCTTAAATCTCAAATCGAAATTTTTTTTTTTTTTTTTTAAAAGAACACTTGAGAATCTGCAGAAACACCAAAAAAGAAAAGTTTCAAAGCTTTTAAAGAGCTTAAAATCTGCTCTGAAGCTTCAAAATATCCGTATAATAAACTAAAAAGCCTTTGTTTTATTTTCTTCTTAGCATAATGATTTTTGTTTCGAAATCATTATTTAGTTTCTCGTGCTCTTCTCTTTTTCCCCTTTTAGACTAGAGCAATACAGATTCATTAATCTTGCTGAAGAACTCTGTTTCCTGCAACAAGCAAACAAACAAACAAACAAAAGTTTTTGTTTTTGTTTCTCTTTTTCTATAAACCATGAAGGCTCCATCAAATGGGTTTCTTCCCACTTCCTCAGAAGGTACAAGCTTTAAATTGATGTTCTTCTTTTCGAGATTTAAATTCTATTTATTTCTTAAGCTTTCTGGGTTTACAGTTTCTGCATTTCATGTTTTGTGATTTTCTTGATTGAAAATTGGGTTTCTGTTATTCTATTCCAACTTGAAGTCAGCACAAAGCCACAAATCTAGTTCTTCTATCAGTGTATTTAATATAGTGGTTGAAACATAAATGCCGCAAATTTTCATGAAAATATTCGTTTTAACAGATTTGGATTTGTTTATGTGTGTGATGATGAACAGGAGAGAAGAAACCAATCAATTCTCAACTATGGCATGCTTGTGCTGGACCTTTGGTTTCATTGCCTCCTGTTGGAAGTCTTGTGGTTTACTTCCCTCAAGGACATAGCGAGCAAGTATGTTCCAAACGCAAAACGCTATTTTCTTTTGCGTTTGAGCCCTTTAAAAGCAATCCAAGTAATGATATGTTCAATGAACTCTTTCCAGGTTGCAGCATCGATGCAGAAGCAAACTGATTTTATACCAAATTATCCAAATCTTCCTTCTAAGCTGATTTGCTTGCTTCACAGTGTTACATTACATGTAAGTCTTTTTTCCCTCCAAATTCTGAATCAAAATCAGAGAAGAGTAGTAGTAGTAGAAGAAGAAGAATTAAATCATGACCTTTTTTGTGAAATTCTGAATCAGGCTGATACTGAAACCGATGAAGTCTATGCACAAATGACTCTTCAACCTGTGAATAAGGTCTGAATCTTCTTCAGCAATCTCTATATGATTTTAGCTTGACAACTTGTAAAGCTCATCTTTGATCAATTATACAAATGTGTACAGTATGACAGAGAAGCATTGTTAGCTTCTGATATGGGTTTGAAGCTAAACAGACAACCTACTGAGTTTTTCTGCAAGACTCTTACTGCTAGTGACACAAGCACTCATGGTGGCTTCTCTGTACCGCGTCGTGCAGCTGAGAAAATATTCCCTCCTCTTGTATGTTTCTGATCAAAGCTACTCTTAAGTTGTTTTTGTTTCTTCTGTTTCTTCTTTTTGAATTCCGTTTTGATGCTTGAAATAGGACTTCTCGATGCAACCGCCTGCACAAGAGATTGTAGCTAAAGATTTGCATGATACTACGTGGACTTTCAGACATATCTATCGAGGTTTGAGTCATCTCAAGATTGGTTTATTAGTCCAAAAGATTGAATTTTTTTAACCTGATTTGTTTTTCTTTGTTGTAATCTGATTTCAGGCCAACCAAAAAGACACTTGCTTACCACAGGTTGGAGCGTTTTTGTTAGCACAAAGAGACTATTCGCTGGTGACTCAGTTTTGTTTGTAAGGTACGAGTCATACTTCGATCAAAACACTAAGCAGAAATGGACTTTTCTCTTCTCATACGGCACTTGGGGGGTTTAAATACTGTTTTGCAGAGATGAGAAATCACAGCTGATGTTGGGTATAAGACGTGCAAATAGACAAACGCCGACTCTTTCCTCATCGGTCATATCCAGCGACAGTATGCACATTGGAATTCTTGCAGCTGCAGCTCATGCTAATGCCAATAGTAGCCCTTTTACCATCTTCTTCAATCCAAGGGCAAGTCCTTCAGAGTTTGTAGTTCCTTTGGCCAAATACAACAAAGCCTTGTACGCTCAAGTGTCTCTAGGAATGCGATTCCGGATGATGTTTGAGACTGAGGATTGTGGGGTTCGTAGATATATGGGAACAGTAACTGGTATTAGTGATCTTGACCCTGTAAGATGGAAATGCTCACAATGGCGTAATCTTCAGGTAATGTATATTAGATTACGCTAAACTGTTTATGATGGTCATTTCTTCTGAATCTTTTGCTGAATCTTTGTTTATGGTTTAAACAGGTTGGATGGGATGAATCAACAGCTGGAGATAGGCCAAGCCGAGTATCCATTTGGGAAATCGAACCCGTCATAACTCCTTTTTACATATGTCCTCCTCCATTTTTCAGACCTAAGTACCCGAGGCAACCGGGGATGCCAGGTAAGTTAGCTTTCCATCTTTTTTCCATCGAACTTTGATTGAACTTCTGAATACTAACCTTGGAGGTTTCTGTTGCAGATGATGAGTTGGACATCGAAAACGCTTTCAAAAGAGCAATGCCTTGGATGGGAGAAGACTTTGGGATGAAAGACGCGCAGAGTTCAATGTTCCCTGGTTTAAGTCTTGTTCAATGGATGAGTATGCAGCAAAACAATCCATTGTCAGCTGGTGCTGCTGCTACTCAGCTCCCATCTGCGCTCTCATCTTACAACCTTCCAAACAATTTTGCTTCCAACGACCCTTCCAAGCTGTTGAACTTCCAATCCCCAAACCTTTCTCCTGCAAATTCCCACTTCAACAAACCGAACATTATTAACCATATCAGCCAACAGATGCAAGCACAACCAGCCATGGTGAAATCTCAACAACAACAACAGCAACAACAACAACAGCTGCAACAACAACAGCTGCAACAACAACAACAACAACAAGAACTACAGAGGTCACATCAACAACTGCAGCAACAAGGGATTTATAACGCAGGTTCCATAAACAATGGTGCGAGTGTTGTTGCTAACCAAGTCTCGGGTCAAAATCCGCATCAATCTACTGGTTTTTCTCAGTCTCAGCTTCAGCAGCAGTCAATGCTCCCTAATGGTGGTGCTAAAGTGACATACCAGAACGTAGTTTCAGCTGGGAATAAAGGCTCGTCTCAAATGACATCGTTTGCACAAGAATTGCAGTATCAGCAGCAATTGGAAATGCATAACAGTAGCCATTTATTGAGAAACCAGCAAGAACACTCCTCTCTGCATTCATTACAACAATCTATGTCCCAAAATCCTCAGCAACTCCAAATCCAACAACAATCATCTAAACCAAATCCTTCGCAACAGCTTCAGTTGCAGCTACTGCATAAGCTACAGCAGCAGCAACAGCAACAGCAACAACCAGTTCCTCCAGTAAGCTCGTCCTTACAACCACAGTTATCGGCGTTGCAGCAGACACAAAGCCATCAATTGCAACAACTTTTGTCATCTCAAAATCAACAGCCATTGGCACATGGTAATAACAGCTTCTCAGCTTCAACTTTCATGCTGCCTCCACAGATTCAGTTGAGTCATCAGCAACAAGGACAAATGCAGAATAAACCTCTAGTAGCCGCTGGAAGATCACATTCTGGTCACACAGATGGAGAAGCTCCTTCTTGTTCAACCTCGCCTTCTGCCAATAACACTGGACACGATAATGTTTCACCGTCGAATTTCCTGAGCAGAAATCAACATCAAGGACAAGTGGTATCTGTACCTGCATCTGATTCAGTCTTTGAGCGTGCAGGCAATCCGGTCCAAGAGCTTTATACAAAAACCGAGAGCCGGATCAATCAATGCATGGTGAATTTGAAGAGTGCTGGTGAACATTTCAAATTTAAAGGCACAGTAACAGATCAAATCGATGTATCCACAGCGGGAACGACTTATTGTCCTGATGTTGTTGGCCCTGCACAGCAGCAGCAACAGACTTTCCCACTACCATCATTTGGTTTTGATGGAGATTGTCAGTCTCATCAACCAAGAAACAACTTAGCTTTCGCTGGAAATCTCGAAGCCGTAACTTCTGATGCTCTCTATTCTCAAAAGGACTTCCATAACTTGGTTCCCAACTATGGCAACACACCAAGAGACATCGAGACAGAGCTATCCAGTGCTGCAATCAGTTCTCAGTCATTCGGTATTCCCAGCATTCCCTTTAAATCCGGATGTTCAAATGAGGTCGGTGGCATCAATGATTCAGGTATCATGAATGGTGGACTCTGGCCCAATCAGACTCAACGAATGCGAACATACACAAAGGTTAGAGATCTTTCTCTCCCTTGAACATAGAGTTATAATCTTCTTCAACTTAATTTGCAAGTGTTAAATCACAAAATGTTAAATCTTTAAAGGTTCAAAAACGAGGGTCAGTTGGAAGATCAATAGATGTTACCCGTTATAGTGGCTACGATGAACTGAGGCATGACTTAGCAAGAATGTTTGGCATCGAAGGACAGCTCGAAGATCCACAAACATCTGATTGGAAACTCGTATACACAGATCACGAAAACGATATATTACTCGTTGGTGATGACCCTTGGGAGTAAGTTCCAGACCAAGAACAGCTTTTTAACATCTCTCTGAATCAATCAAGATTCAACATTCTGATAATTCTTGTCTGTTTGTTTTTTTTCCCCCAGGGAGTTTGTGAACTGCGTGCAGAACATAAAGATACTATCATCAGCAGAAGTCCAGCAAATGAGCTTAGACGGAGATCTTGCAGCTATCCCAACAACAAACCAAGCTTGCAGTGAAACAGACAGCGGAAATGCTTGGAAAATACACTATGAGGACACTTCTGCTGCAGCTTCATTTAACCGATAAAGAAAGCTGCAAATACACCAAATCAACTTACAAAGAATCTTCAAAAGTCATCGCAAAGTACAGGTTTTTATTTGTGTCAGTGACTGCAAACAACAAACTGAGAAGAAGAAGAAGAAGAAGAAGATACTGCAAAGTATATATACATTTTTATAGGATAGTGATTTGATTTTTCGTTCTAACTTGATGTTGTTGTACGTTCTTGTTTTCATATTTGTATAAACTGTGAAATGCTTGACAACAAAAAAACAAAGAGGACAAGTCTATCCAAAGGATCTCTATACAGATACTACAATGTAATGTAACTAAACAATTACCTTCGTTAGGTAAATCATTAATCTTTGTTCCCCTTCTTTTTCAAAGCTCAAGATTCAAGAATCTACTATTACACCAGAATTCTCCAATAAACTCAGCCATATATTCAACCTCGAATTAGAAAAAAAAAAAAAACAACAGAGGATATAATCACGTGGAAAACAAGGACAAGGACAACAAAATCCAACTGTATCAAAGTTTTACCCGTGTGAGTCTCGTGGCCGCACTTTAAGAGTAAGATTCTTCAGATATCCGCCACGTGTCCATCCCCCTGACACTTTGCTGCGTTTTAGTAGAGCGCTAAGTACAAACGCGCTCCCTTTGACTTTGAGTTTGACCTTTTTCTTTCTACGCGCCATAAAAAGTCAAAAACTAACACTTAACATTTTATCACTTACCTCTCTCGTGTAGTCGTATAAATAGATTTCGAAAGCGGCAAATTATATTATCCAATTCAAAATCAACCAGCAACTCAAGCACAGAGCTAACTGAAGCGGAAGACAAAAGCTAAACCGGAAACAAAGAATCGTACCGGGTTGGTTATTGTGTTTTGGTTTAATTGTGATGGAGGGATCATCGTCGATGCAGTCAAAGTACAAAGGAGTAAGGAAGAGGAAATGGGGGAAATGGGTTTCAGAGATAAGACTTCCCAACAGCAGAGAACGTATTTGGTTGGGATCTTACGATACTCCTGAGAAAGCGGCGCGTGCCTTCGACGCTGCTCTTTTTTGCCTAAGAGGCGGCGGCGCAAAGTTCAATTTCCCAGATAATCCTCCGGTGATTTCCAACGGACGAAATTTATCACGATCGGAGATCCGAGAAGCTGCTGCGAGGTTCGCTAATTCGGAGGAGGAGGGTACGAGTGGTCATCGAGCTGGATACGAGATACGTCATGAGTCAACTACTTCAACCTCGTCGTCGATGATGACGACGATGGACATTGATTCGGAGTACTTGAGTATGCTTCCGACGGTTGGTTCCGGTAATTTCGCTTCGGAGTTTGGGTTATTCCCTGGGTTTGATGATTTCTCCGACGAATACTCCGGAGATCGTTTCATAGAGCAGTTTCCATCCACACAAGATTGTTATCACGGAGAAGAGGACTATGATGGCTCCATGTTTCTTTGGAATTTTTGAAATTTCATGATTCGTAAGTATCACACAGAATCTGGAAATTTTGATTTGGGTTTTTTTATTCTTTTGTAACTTTTTCCCCAGTTTTTTTTGGATCATTGGGATAAGGATTCAATTATTTTTTTCCCCACGTGTTAGAAATACCAGATGAAAAATGCCAACTTAATAAACAATTTTTTTTGGATATAACATACCCTCACATGATTTTATCATTTTATGAAGATACGCTTTTATTGGGCCTGATCGTATTAATAATTTGTACGACTTATTCCACTAATATTGTTTCAGGCCCATTTTATCCAATTAAGGTAATCTAAACTAAAAAATAAATTCCAATGTCAAGAATAAAAAGTGGTTGAACGAGTTATATTGATTTTCTTGAATTTCTTCTGTTTACTATGTTTTTCATGAATATCAGACAAGATACACTTGGAGAAGAGTTTTCGAAAGATTATGGAGTTTCACGTTATTTTTCATACAACCAAGTATTAGTAAGCTTAAGCTATATAAGTAGGTTACCTAAAATTTAATTATCCGTACCATGTTTGCTCGGTTATATTTAAACGAATATCTTAACATTAACTAAGCCAATGAAGTTCAAGGAATAATCGAACAAAAAATTGGAACATGATTGGACAAAATTAAAAGTAATAAACCAAAATGATTTTATCTTAGCCATTCTTCTCTAGAGATTTGAAATAGTCTAATGTTATACGACCCCCCCCCCCCAAAAATAAAAATTTAGAATATCCGTACAAATTGTCGCAAATCACCTACTGATAATGACAAAAAGTAGTAATTATAACCTGCAGTAATAAAAATTAGCATCAGGATTAAAAAAAAAAAGAGTTTAATTGGGGTACATAACGTAAAGAGCTTAAAGAAAATGCGAATATCCGACCCGTAAAAAATGCGGATATCCGGTGGGGCTAAGTCTGTAGCTTCTCCGTTTCATCTTCTTTCTCTCCATAATCACATTTTCCTATAAGACTTCCTTCTTCTTCCATTGCTCTTCTCCGTCAATAAGCTTTTCCGGTTTCTTTCACTTCTCGATTATGTCATTAAGCAATCCCATGACCTGGAAACTCTCTCAGATGGTGGTTCCGGGATACAAATCGATTGTTTCGCCGGAAAATTTCACGACGACGACTCGAAAAAGTCCGTTAGATATGAAATTCCCGTCGCCTGGAAGTTCGAAAAGGTACGATAACGGTGGAATTGGATTGGGTTTCGTCGCTGCGCTTGAGAAATCCGGCATCGGGATCAACCCGGTTTGTCGTTTCGAATCCGGTCCGAACAGTACCAACCCGGTTCGCTGGTCTAGGAGATTCCAATTTGATCTCTCTGAATCTGAGGAATACACTTGCGTCACGACTCGCGGTGGCCTGACCAAAGTCTATTACAACGACCGCGAATTTGAATTTGGTCATAACCGATCGGACAGTGATCGTAGATTGAAAAAATCGATAGAAATCGCCGAGGAATCACCGGCGAATAAGAGGGAGGTATTAAGAGATTCTCCAGATTTTCTGAGTTCATGTTGCTTGTGTAGGAAGAAACTTCAAGGCAAAGACATTTACATGTACAAGTAAGCTCCTCCACTTGTTATGCCTTGTTAAAATCATGACTTTTTGTTTTTAATTACAACTCCATAGATTAACTTTTCTGTTCTGAATTTGCAGAGGAGATGAAGGATTTTGTAGTAAAGAGTGTAGGTCGGTGAAAATAATGGAGGATAATTTAAACGTGAAACATAAATCGAGAAATGTTGAGGTTTTGACCTCTCCGTACGCCGGAGGAGAGATTTCCTCTGCCGGGATATTCGTAATTTAGAGAAGTTGTGATTGGTCGGTTTGATTCAACCGAAAATGCACTGAATTGTGTTTCTTTGTGTTGTACTATATATTTTTGTCATTAAGCCATATTTTATTTGGCTTCATATTGAGTTTTCTATTAAATGAAAAAAAAAAAATCGTTAATGTTGTTGAATCTATTGATAATAAAACAGACAATACTAAATTTGATATTGACGTTGTTTTCGATTAATGATAATACATAGTAATACATTTGTCTTTTTGTTAATCTCTTTTAACAAACTCTACAAAACTCTGCAAAAGTCGACGAGCATTATCAGAATTCGGATTCCTCAAATGGAAAACGTGATCTTCATCTTCAATCTCCATCACTTCCACTTTCCCTTCCCATCCACTTATCTCCAGCTTCGCCGCGTAATCCCAACCTCCCTTCGCCAGTACATCGTTTCCCGCCACCATCACCAAAACCCGCCCGCAACCCAATCCGGATATATCCGACCCGACAACATTGATCCATGGATCCTCCACACCGTTTTCACTATTAGGACTCGCGATTTCCCAAAGCCCTTCCATATATCTCATCACTCCCATTTCCATCTCTTCAATCAAAGCTTTTGATAAAAAATACGGATGACACAGAATCATCCCGGAGACAGTGAGTTTCTCTTTTCCGGCTCTAATCCCCATATGATGCACGATGTTAGCTCCGGCGCTGTCTCCGGCGAAGACTACGTTACTGAAATCGGCGTGTTTGTTAAGCCAATCTTCTGAACCAGATCCGGAGACATGAGTGAATATCCATTTAATAGCGTCCCATGAATCTTCGTACGCGATTGGAATCGGATGCTCAGGTGCACGCCGGTAATCTACTGAGACGGCGATGCAACCGGCAGCTGAAACAGTTGATGTGAGAAAAGTGTGGTAAATGGAAGAGAAAGCTGTTTCCATGATGAAACCTCCGCCGTGAAAGTAGATGAGGAGTGGGATTTTCTCGCCGGTGGTATTAGGGAGGTAAATCCGGAGAAAGAGGTTTTTCTCCGGTGAATAAACGGTGTCTTTAGAAACGACGCCGTTTTCGGGGTTTAAGGATGGTGGTACGAAAGTTTCGGGCACGAGGCGTTGGATGTGGCCGTTCTTGAAGATACGAAACCTTGGAGAATAGTCGAATGCGATTTCGGAATCCATTGGTTTTGTGGGAAGGTTGAGAGATAGTGATGAATTTGGTGTTGTTTATATGATTGATCATCTCTACTCTATTGATTTGAGAGACATTGTTTTGTAGTTGTTGTTACACCTAACCTATTAGCTCATAATTCATTGGTTCAAATCATAAGATATGATTAAAATTCAATGAGATTAGTGGATAGAATATTAACAAAGGAAAACAAATTCATTTTGATATGTTTTGAAGTCAATAAAGAAATGTCGGTAAACTATTACTAGTAATTTCTTCCACATTTATAAAAAAATGAAGAATTTTGATAAGACTATATATAAAAGATATAAAATTATATTTGATAGTACGGTTCATCAACAAAAATTATTGTTCTTACAAAATCAGTCACATACGAAGCTAATTTTGAGATAAACCCAGAGAAAGGGGATTTAGACAAGGGACAATACCTAGTAAAAAGAACAAAACTAAGAAGAACGCTAACAAGAATTGATCACTAGTGCATACATACAAATATATGAAGTTTCCTAATCATTGAAAAGTTGTAAGCTATTATAACAAGCTTGAATTAAGAAACATCAAGGTAGGACTGTAGGAGCTTTTATATCTTGTATTGTGAAGTAAAGTCAAAAGAATTTCGCAGTAAGGCTTGAGGATGATGTAGCGGTTTACTTCATGTTTCAGCTGCCAAACCGAGCCAAGACATGTTGTCTGCGGTTTGAGGCTTTGAAGACGCTTTAGCTGGATCGCATAATTGGTATGGTGCCTTTGACGTAACTCTATCCTTTCTCTTCGCTAGGAATCGATGGAGTGAAGCTCTTCTAGCAATAGGAAGTTCTGTAAAAAAGAGATAGTTCTTTAGTTAGAAACTGTTGTATTGTATATATGATTACAAGCTTAAAGGCTACGAAGAGACGATGGAAAACGAAAAAAAGGTTAAGAAAGATTACCGCAGGTCAATGGTGTTTGGGAGGATTGGATTGGCTCTTGTGTTGTGGTTTTCAAGGGATGAGGAACTTGGTTTGGGATAGTAGCTACGTTGCTTCTGACCTCGGTTTGATTCTTGGCTAAGTTGTTGTTGTTGACGTTAGACGTGAAACCGGTGAAGCTATTAGCGGTTCCTTTGCTGGCCAAGTTCATCACTTCTTTAGCTTTCTCAGCAGAAAACTCATTGAATACAATCACTTGCCCGGCGTAGAATATAGTCAATGGTGCAGTTTGGGGCTCTGGTTTCACAGATCTGTTCAAGAAAACATCATATAAATTAGTCAAGAGATAAGAAAACTTATTGTAGTCTTAGTACATTAAGATTATGTTGTAACCAACATACCTAGTAGTATTCTGTGTCATTTTAAGGACATCTTCCTTGGGAACAGAGGAAGATGAGGAAGAAAAACTTGTTTGCCTAGGAAATAAATTCTTCGGTTTAACATCTTGAGCCGTCGCCGTGAAATCCATGTTCGAAGCTTCACAAGGGAATAAACTCATCGTTGTTGTTGGCTGACGTGAGATGCTACCAATAGTTCCTGCAAATATGATATACAAAAGTAAGATCTCTCTCCCTAACATAACTTTATGAAAAATTTAGCAAAGTAAAATCTTCATTTCCTTTTGATTCCAACCAATATAGTTGGTGATTCAAAGATCAATCATTCAAACTCGCTGCTGAATTCTTTCAATCAATACGGAGTTACCAGATTAAAAATTGTAAAATCCTAGATGCAAAATCTGTTGATTCGTAATTCTACAGTTTTCTTGAAATTTTTTCAAGAAAATTCAAAAGAACAAAAAAAAAGGCGGATCTAGAAGAAAGAGAAGTGGTACATACCATTGACATCGGACTTGCATGCCATCCCTAAGCTCAGATCTCCAAAGCTACCGTTCTCCTTCAGATACTGACTCAATCGACTACACGTCTGCGAGAAGCTTGCCTTCCCAGAAAATCTTCGACTACCAACAAACTCCATAGAACTCGACATCGTTAGCAAATAAACAAGTTTCTCGAATAGCTCTAAACTCCAATCTTGTTCTTCAATTTAAGTTTATCTTTCTCTGAGAATCGAAAACTAAGGTATGTAATATGTTGCTGATGTTGGTCTCTGCAAAATGCGTTTGTCTCTTTAAAACTTTATATTTGCCTTTGGTTTGGTTGCAGAGTCCTCCTCTTACCTCCATTAACAATATATATTTACTTATCTTAGTGATTTTTATAAGTTTGTGCGTTAAATAAAACACGTGTTTTATTTTGTTTCTTTAATAAAATCTGAAATTGTGTCTCGGTACACAGTTCTCCACGTTCAAACTTCAACGCTTTCCGTTTTGTTTTAATTTACAATTGTATCCCTCTTTCACGAACCTACTTTATCCATTTGTTTGTTTGGTCGCTGGTAGTGGTAGGACGAAGTCAAAATAAGCACCAATTGATCAAGTGGTATAACATTTTTTTTTTATAGGGACGTATATTTATGAGTCGAAAATTCATAGTATTTTTCTTATCGAACTGCATTGTTTTTTTCCCTAGAAAAAAATAGTACCTAAATATTAACAAAAAAATCAACCAAACACGTCCAAAATAATTTAATGAAATAAAATTTGAAATGTTGTAAAATACTAACTCAATAAAATTGAAAGAAACAAAACGCGTTTCAAGCAGTCAAGAGTCAAGCCTTTAGCATTGATTAGTGGTTTTCATTCAAACTCAAATATAATTAAACTTATATGATAATATACTCATTTTAAAAGTTATTATTATAAAGTTCATTGACGCGTGGTTCATGCATCGATACAAACTAAAGTATCTAGAAAATAAATGAAAACTTAAAGTGTGCGAGTTGTCGATTTGGAATTAAACGACGCACAAGCTAAAGTCAATCCAAATGTCGACCGTCACAATTAACAAATGCCATAAAACCACATGCTAATAGAATTGTATAATAATACTAAAAGATTAACGCGTAAACGAAATTGATGTTTGGTACTCATAAAATCAATAATATATGAGACCTAATCAAATGGTCGTCTAAAAATAATGGACCTATAAAATGCGACTAAATCCATCCACATGTCAAGGGCACTATTGTCTAACTTACTAAGTAAACGGAACAAAAGTTCACGGCGTTAATATACAGAGAGTGGGTCCCAATAGAAGACAAACTCCACCACCCGCATGTTCCGTCGACCACGTTTTTGTTGTAATGCGTTTTAAAATACTCCAGTAATTATAATAGTATATATTTTTAAAAAAATGAAAAAGAAAAAAAAGAAGAAGCAAGAAATATAAAAACAAGGAGGAAACCACAAGGAAAGAAGCACGGCAAGTGCGCGTTGTCTGCACCTATTTTAACTTGACACGTGTTAAACTCTGGTTGGTTCTCTTGTCTAAGCGTGGAGATTCTATGTTCTTTATCCGGCGCTGTTATACGCTGCTACGCGACCTATAGTAATCCAAATGCCTACCACTCATCCATCCGTTGGTGTGATTTTTCACTCTTTCGATTGCATTGTAATATTATTATGCAGTAAAAACTTTATAAATTAATAATACTGGAACTAATGTATTTTCCTGGTATTTTATTAATTTATTGAGATTATTAATTTATAAAAATGATATTTGTGTCAAAATAGTAATTTGAAATCGGAAAAAATTATTAATTTAGTGAAATATTAATAAATCGAATATTAATTTAACTGTATTTGTGTCTAACTTAACCGATAAAAGAAAAACTTGTTCCTTTATTAGAGCCAAGTTTGTTGATTACGCGACAGAATATTTTAATAGAAGAAAAAGTCATCCATTTGCAACGAGTCTTTCTTTTACATAATTGATAGAGACTTTATCAGACGAAGATTAGATATAAAATGCAAGATATTTTTCACTAATAAAAAATTCAATTAGTTTTAAGCTAATTGGTTAGTAGATAGGGATTAGATTAAGCGAAAAAGATCGTCGAACTCGTTGGGGGGGGGAGGAATACAAATCCGGGAGGCAAGTTGAGTAACGTGTTCAAATATATTTTGTATTTTACATCTACATCTATTCATGCACCATTTCTGTTTACCTTTATAATTTACGATTCTTATTTTCTTTTAGTATTCTATTGTCGTCCACTTGTCCTTGCTATATTATAAACCAAAATTTAAATGTTTAATGTCTAGTATATTTTAGAGGTTTTACATGGTTGACTTTCTTAATCGTATGTACGTACATACATAGCCACGTTGTATGGTTTTTATCTGTTTTAAAAAATACTGATGTAGCATACAGTGATACAAATACAAGTTTTTTTTAAAGTATAGAAAACAATATACGCACATGAAATTTCTAGAAATGATTAAACAATTGCTCTGCAATTTCTTTTTTTTGTTACCTGTGAAGGTACGCATGCGCTTGTTAGACTTTCAAGGAAAAATAAATATTACAATAATATAAACAAAATAAGAAGGAAAACTAATATAATAGACATGATGAGGCGCCACATGGGTCGTGACCATTATTGGAGTCGTTGGTATAATATATAGAATATACAAATATAAATGTTTGAACTGTGCTAATTAACTTTAATAGTGGAACATGCTTCTCGTGACATTAAACTAAGATTTTGATATATATTTTGTTGGTGTTGGCTTTCGTGCTGGGTCAAAAACAATTCGAGTTTGGCATAGCAAAAGTGCAAAACACTATTTTCGCCATTGGCTTTGGGCCCGAGCTCGGCCATAAGGCAGCACATGCTTTCAAGAACCCCGGAGCCTCAGACTTGAAGGGGGGCATTTTGATTTTTTTAATCATTCTAACTCCCAACTGTAAATCTCAACATTTATGAACTTGTGTCCATAAAATTATGTATTCTATTCTTTAATCCCGATCATCATAGCAAATCCAATTCCTTTCGTTTTGATAGATTGTTCAGCAACGATGATCCGAAATTCAACTTTTCTATTATTAATTCGACCTACTTGTAATAAATTATTACTCGTAAGTCGTAGCGAATCCTTGCATCAACACTAGTGTTATTTCCTCTTTTCATAGAATTAGCTGTCTGAAAACGTTGAAACGAAAAAACAAACATACTTTTTAAAGCTATAATTTTTTTTTTTAATTACAAATCTGTTTCATAATTTCCTCCTTTATACCCAAAAAAGAACTCATCCTTTAGATAATAATATAGTTTTTATTAAAATTACAAGCTATTTATTAGAATGAAAAAAAAAATCCAACAACGATGAATACAATATCGTCAGAAGAAAAACAAGTAATTTTCATTTTTTATCCCAAAATTTACGCTATTTACACAAATGATCCCAAACGACCATGAATTGAAAAACATTCAAATGTCATAATCAATGTCCGCCACATTGGACTCAGCAGCAGCCTTAACAAGACGACCTTCCTCGTCGTAGACATCAAAATTCTCGCAAGGTCGAGGAAATATCGAACCGAAGACTCGTCCCTTCACGAAGGAGCATTGAAATATATGTTTCTTCTTGTACGTTAACCCAACGGACATATTCCTAAACGTCACATTCCTCACAGGAATCTGTTCGCTCCCATGGATTCGGACCGGTACTCTCACTCCTTGTCCGTGGATTCCCGAGAAACTGAATCCTGAAAGTGTAGGATACGCTTTTCGATCATAATTATCGTCTGCATGCTCATTGTAATCCGTTTTGATCACGATACCAACCCGAACGTTGTCTAGTGTTAGGTTTTTGTAGGTTATGTTTCTGATGTAACCGCCTCGTCCTGGAGCAGTTTTGATTCTGATTCCGCGGCGTGAGTTCCAGATCAGAAGATTCTCGATTGTCACATTTGATATTCCACCTGACATTTCGCTTCCAATCGATACACCAGCACTGTCGAAAACATATAGAAAACTTCCCGTAAGTTTCGAATTTTCGCGGTGAAACATGAGAAATGAGAAAGGTTTTTACCTGATAACAGAGCGAACAACAAGATTACGGATAAGAATGTTTGTAGAAGGTCGTCCATACGCGATCCCAAACTGATCCCATCCACTTTTTATAGCGATCGCATCATCCCCGGTGCTAATGTAGCAATCCTCAATTACCATATCCTCACATGAATCTGTTTACGAGAAGCAACACAGTGCAAAAGGTTTTATATTTATCGAGCACAGTATAACCGGAGCAGAGATAGTAAGCGGTAAATGAACATACCCGGATCAATGCCATCCGTGTTTGGTGCTCCGGTTACAGGAGCCAAGATAGTGACACTCCTTATAGTTACGTTTTTGCAGTCATATGGATGAAGAGTCCAAAACGGCGAATCACGCAGTGTTATGTTAGCGATAACTATGTCACTAGACCACATTATTTGAACTAAAGGTCCCCTCGTATTGTTGAGAAGTCTTCTTTGATGCTTCTTCCACCACGATTGTCCTTGTCCGTTTATTGTTCCGTTATGACCTGCGCGTTGTATCCATTAGTCACTAACCATTATTATACTTCAGAAACACGAACTAGAAAGAGGGAAATTCACTAACCAGTTATCACAATGTCTTTGAGATTTTGACCATGGATTAAGCTCCCATAACGAGGTCCTGGACGCTCTCTACCGTAACCATATGAAGGCAATGGTGGCATTAAAGGCCAATACTTCTCATCCTGAGTAAGCAAGACTCACACATCAATCACGCTAAACACATCAAGACTCATTTGCTCATCGAGCAATCTCTGTTTATAAACCTATAAGCTAGAATCTTTCACCAATATCTCCAATTTGAATCTGATAAACTCATTTGCATACCATATATAGCACTCGATTAGTTACATCTACAAAACCAAGCAAACAAATTTCAACCTAATCTAACTTGGCTGGAGTAAAGTTCCTAAATTTCATCTTCTAAGCTTAGTGGTGGCTGAAAATTCTGCAATTTTGACCTAAAACAGAGCTTAAATCATTGACTAACCTCGACGCCAAGAATCTCGGAATCCTCAGCTAGAAAAAGAGTCATATGACTGGTGAGATTAAACGGCGCCGTAAGCCACCGTCCAGGCGGCACATTGAGCTGTCCTCCACCGCTGTTTTTCCCAAGCTTCGAGATCGAAATCACCGCTCTCTCGAACGCTTCAGTGTTAAGCGCAAACCCATCTCCAACACCTCCAAAATCCTTCAAATCGAACACCACAGGTCTCAAACGAGGCAAAGGCTGAATCGGTTTGATCCGGCCGAAAATCGTGAACTTTCCTCCGACGGGACTAGTTCCGGAGCCGCCGCCGATGTAAGCAGTTCGTTGCCATAGGAAAACGGAACCGAAGGCGGCGATCCATAGAAATGTGAAGAGTGTCGTCTTGTGGGATGCAAGTAAGGAAGTAAGACGACGCTTCGTGTCAAGTCTGTGAAGATGAAAATGAAATCGAGAGGGAAACAAATTCTCCACCATGATTCGATTTACAGGGAGATAGAAACATCGGGGTTCTGAATTTGGCGGGGGTTTCCTCAGATCTAGCTGTGAGAGAAATAGTGAAGTAAACGCAAAGATCCGTCGTTGTGTTGAGAAGTCTGTGTCAGAAGCTGGTGAGAGTTTGGTGTGTGTGTGTGTCATTCGATTCGATGGAGAGTAATCGGCGAATCTGAATTGAACCAAACCGGTAAATTGTGCATACCGGTTTTGTCTGGTTCAGGTGTGGTTTGTGTTGTCTAACTAAAGTTGGAATAGCTGATTTTTTACATCTAAAAGTCGTTATTTTTTTTTGTTGCTGCAAAAAGTCAGCTATTCCAAAATTCCACTTTAGTTACTTTTACATTTTTAGTTTAATCTCTTGTCCAAAAATCCATATCTTTACATCTTTACACTACATTTTCAATCTTTTTATAACTAAACTAAAGAGTTCAATATCTTCAACTATAATTTCCAAAACCTTATACTAGCATTTGATAATACGTATAATTAAAATAGTTCCAATTATTACTTTGGACGTGGTATCAAAGATGGCATAATCTATTCACATCATTATAGTCCGGGTCATGCCGTCTGAACAAAAGTTACAATACGGAATTAGTTTTCTTATCAAAGATTCAGTTATAGACAAAAACCACTGAAAAAATTAAAATTGATAAACACATATATGTAATTCACAATTCTATATCACTAATCTACTAATGAAATACTTTCACATGTAAAAAGTAGACCTAGAAAATACAATACTAATGAATAAATCGACCATGTATCATTATTATACATGAATAAACAATCCAGTTTGGATTAAGAAAAACATAATAATAAACAATGCATTAATTCACATATTAGCAATATCTTTTTCCTTTTAGTTTTACCATCATTTAAAAAACAAAATATTTATAAAAAATTTAGTCACAAGCATAGTCAACTAATTTTCAATTTTTTTGCCAATGGTATAAAACCAATTATTTTACATCTTCATTTTTAAAAGTTATTAAGTCAATCTACCATAATGGTATATCCTTAAATCGATTCAACTATTAAACGATACATTAATTGATTTTAAATCCGGAAGGTTGAGTCAATTCTTTTTGTATTTCATTTAGATTCGAAATCAGTAACTATACAAATTTTTATTTCTTAAAGTTGTGAAGTCAGATATTACATTAATGACTTAACAAATTTCTGCTCATTTTATACATCTATATATTAGAAATATAATCCTACAATGACTTATAAACGAGAACCAAAACAATTTCTTACTCAACAAAAAAAAAATCTAAATTGTTTCTTGATTAAATATGATTTTTCAAGATCTTTTGGTCGAAATTCTCGTAAGATTGCCTCTGAAATCCTTGGCGAGATATCTGTGTCTCCAAGCTTTGGGCCTCAATCATCCGCAGTCGATATTTTATCAACTTGTACCAATCTCGATCCCATAGTCGCCAACCATGTGTCATGCTTGCTTTCAGTGATTTATCTTCAATTCGTTGGCTTTTCTTCTCATCATTTCAACCACCTTCTTTAGTTACCAATTCAACATGCTACATCGATAATATTTCGCTTCGTAGCCCTGATTGCGTCAATGGCTTGATACGTGTTGAACATATATATCGACTGTGGATATGCAATCCTATCTCGGGAAAGATGGTACTCTTGCCCCAATCTGGTCCCCGTACGTTGTTCAACTCATGGTATATGGGATACGAACCTATCAATTATCAGTATAAGATACTATTTTTTTCAAAAGAAAGTTTTAGCGATCCATGTAAAGTGGAAGTGTTTACATTGGGCGATCAAGGTTCATGGAAAACGATCAAGGATGAAAATTTTCAACATCCTCAAACCAAAGGAATATGCCTCGATGGTATTGTGTATTACAGTGCTTACACAATGCATGGACCGAGAATTGTGGGATTCTATGTGGCAACTGAAAAGTTTGTTAATTTCATTGAAATACCAGCGGAGGCTCGTGGCATGCATTTAGGGTTCTTTAGCCTTATGAATTACCAAGGTAAACTAGGTTTACTTGCTACAAAAACTATTAACATATATGATTTATGGGTATTGGAAGATGTGGAAAAACAAGAATGGTCGAAGGTTTTTATTTTTATTACGGGAGTGATGTGTTCGGTTAAGCTTATATGGCCAGGTGTGGTGGGTTTTGTTACTGGTAGTGGTGAGGTTATGGTTACAGCTCATGATGGATTTGGTCAATTTCTTCTTGTTTATGTTGATCTCAAGATGAATTGTTCGAGAAAAGTTTGGTTCCAAGGACTCAGATGCTCATATCGAACATCTACAGTGCTTGCTTTCACAGATTTCGTTGAAAGTATTATGTTATTGTAACAAGAACAAGAGTGATCTTGACATTACATGAGTTAATGGATTCTTCTTTCGTTTAATGTTGGTCAGTATTTTTTTTTTGTTGGATTTTAATGTTTGTAAGACTTTAAATGTATTAATGCTTATTTTCTCGTCTTCTTTCTTCTTCATTTTACATGTTAATTGATTAAGCAAAGGCGAGTGACACTATATACAAAAGTTCTACATCCATGATCCATGATTGCTGATATTATATAGAAAAATTTGATATTTGCCGCAAGCTAATCTTCATCAATGTGATGTAAATGCCTGCAAAAGAAATACGTACCAATAAAGGCTGATCAATACACATATCATGATCATGATCATGATAATGAATTAATGATCATCCAAAGTTTTAACTTACAGAGAAAACGTTGCAGTGACCAGGATCAGCGAGATGAGCCATGAGATTATCAATAGGATCTTGACTAGTGTAGGTAGCTTGGAAACAAAAGCCAAGGAAAGCAAGCATCGCGAGACGTCCGTTTTTAATCTCTTTAGTCCTCAAAACCATAACCGGTTCAGGAGAACCTCTCCCCCACATCATCGGATCGAACCATAAACCTCCCGGGTAACCAACTTCCGGTTTAGGATTCAATTTGTGCGGGTACTTGGGTTCTATATCAACGGACCCCGGTTTAACCAAATCTGCCCATCTTCTACCTTCGGCCCAACCCATTAGCACTAATTGGGCCAAAAACAGCGTAGTGGAGTCCGCGAAATATTCCCGGGACCCGGCGTCGTACCATGAGAAATTCTCGATGAAACCTAACCGTTCGAGACATTCCGGTATTAAGATACCGGTCACGGCCAGCATTGCCCACCGGCTATGTATGAGCTCAGCTTGTGCAAACCATTTGAGGAGGTCAGGGTCAGACCCTGTTAAACAAAAACTGGTTAGTCAAATATTTGTTTTAAACCGGATTGTGGTTTTCAAGGTTTTCGTACCTAAACCGAGAGGATCAAATCCGAAATCACCAGGAAGGCTGCAAGAACGAGTTTTAAAAGTCAAATGATTATATTGGAGAAGAAAAATAAAAATGAATGAAGAATGATTATGTACGAACCTGCCATCGAGCCATTCAGGTGGAGAGCTACCGGGAAACCACAAAGGACGGTCCGGAGGAAGTGGTTCACAGACGCTAGACACTTCTTTACCGGCACGAACCACCACCACGCGCTCGCTCATTCTTCCACCGGAGCGTGATGCACACGATACTAGTGGTCTTCTCTCGGTCGAGTATTCAACTCTGCTGGTGGATAAAGTGAGTGTGGAAGTGAGAGCAGAAGCAATGGAAAGAGCCATCTTTGATTCGTGCGGAGATGAAAATGAGAATTTTATTTTTGTTGTTATGATAGTATATGGACTCGTATGTTATGGGATTTGTTATCCAGAAGAATTTGTGAAGCCAGTGTTACGTGACACGTGTACGGTTCGATGTGAAAGATAATAGGTTTGATGGATCTTTTTTTTTTTTTTTTTTTGAGCATAGGTTTGATGGATCATGAATTACTAGCACAAAAATGAAAATACTAGCAATTTTGTGACAACTGACCTTAACATTGTTAAACTAAACAAGTATATATGTTTTAGCTAAATTATGTTCGTTCTTATATAAATTGACTAAATTTTGTAGTTGGTTGGTGTATTAGTCTTCACAATTCTATAGTTAATTTGTATGTCTTGTAACCAAAATCATAATACATGTATGAATTTACCATTTTTCTTCTTGATTCTGAGTTTAATAAATTTCTTCTTGATTCCATCATTAAGCAAATAATCATAAATAGGTGGTAAAACAAGTAATTATAAATTTTTATAAACGCCCAATTTGATTTGTTCATCATAAATAGTAAACGGGGTCGGTTACGAGGAGAAGAATCAATCACCAAAGGAAGCTCTTTTATTAATTTTACGTGGCAACGATCTCATCTACGTGTCACACAATACTCAGATCCCTCACTCCGGCGAACAATGTACCGAACGGCGGCAAAACGTCTACTCGGCGGTGGTGGATTAACAACCACCCGCCGCCTCCGATTTCCCAAGCTCAGGTCTACAATCATCCCTTCCTCTTACACTTCCGGTCTTTGCACTTCGTCGATGGGTAATCAATCTGTAAAACCTAATCAATCGGATCAAACGGCGGCGTCTTCTTCTACGGATACACGGGAAGGACCTCGTGGACATGAGAGCAGGAAGCCGAGAGCTGAGTTTCAAGAAGAACGGGCGCGTGTTCTCTCTGCGTCTCTCCGTCATGTGGTTGGTTTAAATTTCCTAGATTCACTTCAAAGTTTCATCCTTTTAGTGATTTAATTTCCTAATTTTGGGAGTTTTGTGCAGCCGAGACTAGGTTGGACGGAGGAAGCGATGATGGCTGGTTCAAGAGATGTTGGTGTGTCTCCTTCTATTGTTGGCTCTTTCTCCAGGAAAGAAGCTGCATTTGTTGAGGTAATGGCGTCTCTTATTACTCTATAGATTTTGAGGTTGAAACCTTGGATTGGTGAGCTTCATTTTTGTATTTACTTGTGTTCAGTTCTTCATGGATGAATGCCTTCAATTACTTATCGACAGAGTAGACTCTGGATTGGATTTGCAAAACCTGATTCCAAGTGAACGTATCTCTAAGCTCATTAGAATTCGTCTAGAAATGCAAGTTCCTTACATGTCAAGATGGCCTCAAGCTCTCAGCATCCAAGTAAGTTTTGGTGCCTCTCTCTGTTTCATCATAAATTCAAGTTTAGTCCTGATATTTAATATGGGGAAACAGGCACATCCTCTGAATGTTCAAACGAGTTTTAAGCAACGGGCAATGTTAGTTGATGAGATATGGCACGGTGTTGGAGATGGAGCTTCTGATTTAGATTGGTATGTCAAGCGCACTATTCTTGGAGGCGTTTACTCAACCACAGAGATTTACATGCTCACTGATGACTCCTTAGGTTGGTCTTTAGTGTCCCCCTCTCTCTTGGATGCATTGCTATGCGATTAAAGAAAATAACACAAGTTAAAATAGTTTTATAACATTTTGTTTTGAGCAGAATATCGTGATACATGGGCATTCTTGGATGACAGAGTCAAAGATGCTTTTGATCTGAAGAAGAGCTTACAAGAGGTAAAAGTAAAACCTATGAACAACCTACTACATTGGAATGAATTGAAACTTCTCAATGAACAAGTTCACATGTTTTTGTCAGGCCAAGTATTTTGCACAAGACATAGGAGCTGGAGTTGGGAAATCAGTTCAAGGACTGATGAATGGAGTTATCCAGACGATGTCCAGAAGGAGTAGTGGCAGCTCTACGTTTTGAAAGATCACACAATCCTTATTAGATTCTTCAATTCTGAGTTGTGATACGTTCTAATAATGATACTAATACTAATATTTATGAGTTGATGTGAAGGCATATGAACTATATCGTATACGTTTGAATAAACCATTCGAGTTAAGAATCTTGATTTTGTAAACGTGGATGAAACTTGTGTGTTTGGTTGTTCTATGAGTAAACAAAAAAGTAAGTTGTAATTTTTTGGTCCAATCGATTTATTTGAGATCGTTGGAACACAAATATAATGGCGGTTTTTTATTTTCTACTTTTGCCCCAAAAGTTGTAAGAAAAGTCAATTTGGATGGCCGACAGTTCCAAGTATTAACAAAGATAAACAAACTCAACTCAAAGCCAACTTGGAATTGATTTGGAGACTAAAACAAAGGTTAAGACTTGAGAGAGATTGGTGAGTGAGCGAGTATCGTCAGAGATGGTGAAATCTTCAGAAATTGTGGGAAAACTCTACCTCAAAGCTCACCAAGAAGGAGGCTTTTTCTCTGAAACTTTTAGAGATTCTTCTGTTCTCCTCTCCACTTCTCAGCTCCCTCCCACCTGTATAACTCTCTCTCTCTCTCGTTTATTTGCATCCATCGCTTCGATTGATTTGAAATCTTATTGATATTAGTGTTGTAGTCATTAGTTTCCCATTTTGCATTTCGAGATTTCAGTGGTGTAAGATCCTCAGAATTCTGATCGGATATATATAGATCTTGTTGTGTCATCTCACTATGGACTCTTTGCTAAAGATGATTCAAGTTTTAGCTGCTAATATCCATTTTTCATGACTTGTGAATTTGGTTGGATTCTCTATTCAGCTATCTAATCTAATCAACAATGCTTAAACTTTTCATCCAGCAACGTTTTTATTTACAAATTCTCTATTGGGTTATTGCAGATCATCTCGCAAGTTTGATCCTTTTTTTTTCCTGAATCTATGCAGTTAAGGTGGACAGAGCTGTGAGCACAAGTGTCTACTTCTTGCTTCCATCTGGGAGTGTTTCTCGTCTTCATCGCATTCCAATGGCTGAAACTTGGCATTTCTATTTGGGTGAACCCATTACTGTAAGTTTAATCTCTTGCCATTTCATTGCACAAAACCGTAGTAGAAGAAGAAGAGTATAATCTCTGTTCTTGAATATGGCCTCTTCTTCTTGTTTTGATCAGGTTGTGGAACTCTACGATGATGGGAAGTTGAAATTCACATGTCTTGGCCCTGACTTGATAGAAGGTGATCAGAAGCCTCAGTACACGGCCCCTCCAAACATCTGGTTTGGTTCCTTCCCAACAAAGGATGTTCATTTTTCTCAAGATGGGACTCTGCTTAAAGCTGAGCCTAGAGACTCTGAGAAACATTTCTCTCTTGTCGGCTGCACCTGCGCTCCTGCTTTCCAGTTTGAGGACTTTGAGCTCGCGAAGCGCTCTGACCTCTTATCGCAGTTTCCTCAACACGAGTCACTCATCACAATGCTCTCTTACCCATAGTTATATCCCTTAGAGAGATGCCTTAATGGCTCAATGGTTTTTGGTAACTACTGAAAGAAGATGATATGTGGTTTTGTTGCTTCAACTCCGTTTATGTGTATGAACCAAACGAGGTTGTAATTGTACTTTGATTTCACTTTTGATCAAATCCTGTTCAATAAAGAGAGGCTTTAGTACCAAAATAATTTCATTTCAAAATAGAGCAAGGATCATATAGAGGCTTAGTTCTGAGGATTCATCAAAGTCATCCACACGCACACTAACTAATACATTATGACTTATAATTAAAAATCTTCTGTAATCTCCATCTTCATATTTTCTAGTCTACAATGCTGCAACACATATATAAATGCTCTAATCGAGATCAAGGAACTCCATTCTTTTTCGCATTGTGCCCTTCAAAAGCATTGCTTCTTTCTCTGCTTTCTGAGCCTGAATATACAGAAGAGTGTTAATGAGGAGGCAGTAGAATTCATTTATGTAAGAAGCTTCCACGTTAATCAAACTTGGAAGCCAAAGCAATCAGCAAGGTAAGGAAGTAAAGATAAATTGCACTAACCCTTTTGATCTCTGCTTCAGAAACTTGAACCATTTGAGCAGGAAGCTCTTCTTTTTCAATGTCCTAAGATCATCATTAAAAACCCGATTCAATTGTCTAAGTCGTTTTAAAAATGGAAACTTTCATTTCCGAATGCAAAAGGAATTGATTTGTTCAGTTTAAAGCTTACAAGTTCACCAATCAAGACAACATTTTCACCACGGATAATGTAAAGACCCAAGGGAATATCACAGTAGAGATCACCCACGATGACTCTTTCATAAGCTTCTTCTAAAACAGCATTAGCTTCAACAACAACGGAAAACAATTTAGAGAGATTTTGGATTTTCAGTAACAAAGAGAATGAGCAAGAAGCACAAGAAAGTACCAAATTGATCAAAAGACCGAAGTAGACCCATCAGTTTCCGACCATCACGAAGCAAGACAAGAAGTTTCTCTGCAACACAAAAAAACAAAGACATAAAGAGACTAAGAGAAGAAGATAACATCTCCATCATCCATTGGGGATCAACAATTCAGGGTCTTTCTGGTGAATCGGAGAGAAAGAGAGATAGTTACTGTCTAAGTAAGCAGCGAGAGAAGTGGAGAAGAAGATATCATCAGGAGCAGACCAAGACATTGGAACTCTGCAACTCTCTCTCCAATCGCATTTGCTTTTTTGACTTCTCAGTTTCCCAAATTTCACGATTCACGATTCCTGATCTCTCCTTTTTCTTCTCCTCGATAATTGACTACAACGAATGGAGAATCAAAGAACCCTAATTTTCACCAAAAGAGACACACTTTGAGATCTATCGATCGTTTTTTTCTTCTTCTTAAGTTTGACAACTCACGATTCTGTTCTGTCAAGTTTGCTCAGAACTGAGTTTTGCAATAATACTTTTTTAGCCTAAAACTCTCTAAATATTGCAAAAGAAACCCCATTTTCATTTTGGGTTCTCTTTCTTTGATTGTAATCAAACTCCAAATTATCCCTTAATTAACACTGTAGAGATATCTCTCTTCTTTGCAGAAAAAAATAACTAAAATTATTTATTAAATATGATGAATATTTGTTGTTACAAACAATATTACACATGAACAAACAGATTTCTTCACTACATTGGAATCTGAAAAAAAAATATATAGTCAAAGATGAGGAACAACAAAAACGGAAAATTGGAATTTGAAAAAAAAAAATATATAAATCTGTAAACTGTTAGATCGTTCATGACCCCTTCTCTCCATGTTATTCTTCATATCTTGAACAGTTTGAATTTATACCATCACTCATTTGATACCTAAAACATAAAGATTTTGATTATTTTTCTTAAATCAGTAATCATGTTTGCTAATTCTATATATTAGAAAAAGAATTAATTATTAATAAGAAAAAGGCTTTGGTTTTTATTTATGTTCTATCATTACCATGACTATCAATCAGATCCATTTAGCTTATTGGTTTGATATCTACATCTCCAAGACAATATCTGTAATCATCAAAGAAATTGAATTAAGTTTCCCTACACCATTATTTTTGTTTTACTTCTTTCTATTGATTTATATTAACCTATTTTTAAATTCTTACACTCTTCATTTCTGCATTTTAATCTGTCCTTATGATGTCTATAACTAAATACTGCAATAAAGCCATCCATGACTTGGTTAATTACTCACATGTATGATGAAAATAAATCTTTGTTTTTTATGACCTGAAAAACCAAATATATATATTTAGAAAATCTCACATTCAGAATCAGTCTTGACCCATTTGTTGGCGTCAACACTTGAACGAGCTTCATCTATAATCTTATGATTATTCTCCAAATACTTCTTTGCAGTAGAATTTGAACGTTGTGGTCCTTGTGGATGTATCTTCTTCTTGAGTATTGTCCTAAGCATCTGCACACAAAACACAACATAGAAATGTCATAGTTAAATGATTTTCACCGTGAAGTTTTAAAGATAATTGAATAGTTTGATGATAAATGTCTAAAAGTACCTTTTCCATTCGTGTATTAGGCAATGAATCTCCTCTAGACAAATCAAGAAGAGGAGGTGGAGTTTTGAAGCCACTTGTGCAAACAAACATCTTCTTGAGAAGAAAAGAGAGTGATTTCTTCTTCCCCATAGTAACATCTGTATTAACTGAAGTGAGATCTTTGCTAGAATCTGTTTCATCTTCTTCCTTTGGGCAGATATTGTTTCCAAGTGTTCCAATGGCTAGGAAAGTTTCTTCGTCTTGAGGCCAACCTTGGACTTCTTTATTCAAAGAAGGTCCTAATGATTCTTGAGCTATTTATACATCATCAAACACATGACAAATATGATTAATGATCTATGCAGAGATTGTTAATGTAAATAGTCTTCAAACAATAAAAATATTTACTCACAAGGACCTGAAGTAGGCTCATGCTTCTTCCCACTAAGTTTTCTTTGAACCCAACTAAAAATCTGTGTTAGAAGAAGAAGAAGATCAAGGTTTTTACATGATCAAAGAAAGATCAACACAACACAAAAATTAAGTCAACTCAGAGAAATATGAAAACAAACCTTCATATTTCAGAGACATATAAAAAAGCACATGTATGTGTGTGTATCCAAGAAATTTTCTAAATCTGTCAAATAATCTATTATCTTCTTGAATAGCTTTAGGAGATTAAGATGATCAACAGTGGTCCCATGTTTTTAAAGACACAGTAAACACAAACACCAGTATCCAGCAAATAAAAAATTGGGTCAAGTTCCTATAAACCCTTGGTATCAGTTCCTTATGACTTTCTAGTCACCATTTCTCTAACACTTGATCCCATCTTCGTGTACTTTGTTGAATGTCGGTTCACCAAAATCTCATTCTATATATAATATATGGTTTTAAGAGACCCAAGTCGAGTAAATTGTGAAGGAAACACATGGATTTGTCTCTTCTTTACACTTTATCCTCTGAAGCAACTATACAAAAAAAACACAGCTTTTATATTTGACCTTGCAGAAATTACATGCACTCTGTAAAATGTACAAACTTACTTCGAAGCTTTTCACTCAAATTTGAAACCCTTTCTATTATTATTATAACTACCCGTCGTCTCCAGGACAGCAAACAGTTGCGCAACATTCAAAGCAGGCGATGCAAGCAATCGCTGTGAGGAACTGCGTGACGACGAGGACACATTGATCATTGAGCTTAGAGCAGCATTGGACACAGCACATGCAGCAACATTTATTGCACAAGGAGACACAACAGCTCGAAGCAGCTTTCACAAACTTCTCAGCAGCATCAGGTGCTCTCTGTTCGCCAAATCCTGGTGGAACATTCTCTCTGGTCGCTGTTTTATCACCAAAGCCTATCCCGAGGCTTTGTAGCGGGATCGTTCTTGATATCATCTTCTGTTTCTCACCGTTGCTTTCTGTCTGTTGATATATTTGGTGAATATATGAGTTAAAAACGAGTCTTATTTAGTCCTCAGAACAAAATTAATCACTAACTAACTTTGGGTTGAATCTGGCGATTTTAGTACATAAACTTCTACATATGAATGAATACCTTTTTCTTTCCACCAGTGTCGCTGGGTTTCAATTCTTCTGTGTTCTCTAATTGGATCATTCGAGTATACTCAGATGGTACTCCAGTATGGATGCTTAGTTTAGCAATCTGAGAAGAAAAAGATAAAGCAAAATGAAGAAGCAAATCCTGAAAAAAACAATTGAGGAAGTAAAATGTAGACAAACCTTTTCTTGTAGCTGTTTGTCTTCCGAGAACCATGCCTCAGCAGTAAGCAAGTCAATCACATTCTTTGCAAATATCTGAACATATTAAGGGAATGACACTTTTTATGTAAAACCCGGCTGTCTTTATCGAAAGAAAGCTCCATTGGAATGATACTGAAAAGAAAGGTGATCTTACTTTATCAAGAGGCATGTCTTTTGCACTTTGTACAGTCAAGTCTGCAGAAAAGCTGCTCAAATCTCCTAGCAGACCTTTGGCTGTCACAGTCTCAGGGAACTTTCCTCGGTACCTTCCATATACCATCAAGGGACTTGCAGATGTCAGATCCGGAATGTTCGAAGGATATACCTGTTATAGTAGTCAAGGGTAACAGTTTCAATTTTCAAGCATCAACTTCATAGACTCGGAGGAAACAAGATAAATTCCCCAGAAAAGTCAAGCAAGCAATCTTAGCATATAGGCACACCTCAACTTCATCTAGACTTTGCAGGGGCTCGATTGTTATATTGACAAGAACAGTGGACAAAGCCTTTGTAAACAGTTTGTCCATTCGTTCCTCGATGTGATCTGGACATCAAAGAAAAAAAATTGTTTGAGAAAATATATTACATACAACACACAGATATTGACAACTTTTCCCTTTAATTAACCAAATGGAGTCAAAGTTTCACCTGTATTATAAACTGATTCGTGCTGGCCACTGGATAGATTTGCAAGCATTTGCAGGAAGTAGTGATTACAAAATACACCTGAAATATTGCAAAGAGCCCACATATGAAAAGGTCAATAAAAAGATAATCCTGGTCGCTATACATCAAACCGTGGAGAAAATTTTACCTAACCCAAAAGTGTGTATTCGTGGACACACTGATCCAGCACTAGCAAGATGTTTCTTCATTACATCACAAATGTGTCTCTCATCTTCAACAGACCCATCTGTTACGAAGAAGATCATAGGAATAGAGCCACGAGTATTCGAAAGCATTTCCACAGCCTGAAAGTATTGAACGAAGTTGCCCAAATTAATGTCAGGACTTAATCTGGGGGACTATAATCACCAAAGTGTTAAGCTACAAGTGGGTGACGGAAAGACCTTCTCTAGGGGAGGGAGCATGTTTGTACCATCTGCGACAACAAAGTTCTTGTTCATCCACTCAATACTTCTTTCAACAGCATCTGAAGAAACCAACTCCATCGATGTCGAAAACAGAGAAGTATCATCGCTAAAAGTGATAATATTGAAGGAATCTTCAGGATTAAGCTTAGATAGAGCTGTGGATATGGCATTGTTTACATCCTCGAGAGGTTTTCCAGTCATACTTTTACTAATGTCAACAACAAATACAACCTCCCGCTTAAATGCCTGAAGTAGACAAAAAGAAACTTTAGAATTACTGCAAATGGCATTTCTTGCGCTGAAAAGAAGAGTAAAAAACCAAACCTTAGTTTTTTGCTGCTTTCCTGGAAAAAGATAGAAAGAAAATATGTCTCTCTGATCAACATCGTGAACAGGCGCAGATTGAAGGAAAAGTCCACCAACTATGCTATTTGAGGAGGCCTACAATTAGTCGAAAAAAGAAGAAACATAAGAACTCTTTACGACTAATTACAAGACAAGTAGTCTAGGGCCTATGCGGCGTTGGAGCACCAACAGAGATTCAAAGCACCAGGAGAAGTCATACCGTATAAGAAAAGCTAAAGTCTGTGTTCGACCACTTCAAAACATCTGCTTCATATGAAAACTTCAACTTCCCTGCGCTCCGCGATTTCTCCTGTAAATAGATGAAAGGCATAAGCAAGTTACAGGATAGAAAGAAAAAAATGAAATATCATGGAGCGTGTTCAGAAAAATCAATAAAAGCAGACCTTAAGTTGATGACTGCATCCTTTGCAGAGAACTTCAGTTCCAGTACCAGCATTAACACTCAAGTATATCTTTTTTCTCTTGGAGATTTTCTTTACCGCAGGAGTCACATACTCGGGAAAATTGAAAGGAATATCAAGAAAAAACTGCCCTTCGTTGTACGTCAACTTCTGAGACCAAGACATCTTGATAGAGAGGTTGGTACCTCCATCAACCTGAAAACAAGCAAAAGAAATGGTAAATGAATAATCGGAAAGAGACCTGGAAATGGTAAAACACAATAAGTTCAACCGGGAACTTCTAAATCACCTGTGGTACTGTAAGAGTGAATATGTTTGGTTTCAAAAAGCCTCCAGTTTCAGGTAACGCCGTTTTCTCAAATTCATTTCCCTCTTCGGCTGTGATCAACTGGGTTGTGTAAGATTTTCTAGGAATCTCAACTTCAACACCTAGAATTGAACCCTGTTAGCCACATAGTATTATTAGTTTGAGACCCATCAGAGATAAAAAAAAAAAGAGAGATCAATGCTCAGAACATGAGCAAGAGATAAGTGAAAACAACAGTACAAGACCACGCATTCGAGCTTCTGTAAATCATCAAGACTTCGCAGATCACTAAAACATTTGTGAATTCTAACAATTTGATCCTGTGCATAGTCTAGGGTTTACTGCATCCTTCAAAATTAGCTCAAAATGATAGAATCAGAGATACCAGCGAATAGAACCCTCAATTCCACATCGTATCTTTAAAATTGAGAGACGAAACCCTAAAAGTGAGCTAATTTCACCTCAAAATTTCCCGGGAAAATTAAAGAAGAGAAAAGAAGAGAACCTGTTCTCCCATAGGAATAGCGATTCGGCAATCACATCTCTTGCTTCCCATAACGCAATGAACACGCCACGATCCGGTGACGGTAACCAAAGCCGTGTCAAGATAACAATCAACCTCGAGCTCAATCGCGTTCATCTGCAAAGGAATCAAAGCCGGCGGGTCGCACCTGCCGTGCACGTGCGGCTGATAGCTAGGTAAGTCCGGGTTATCCACAATTCCTGGGTCGGATATAACGGCGTAAACCATCGGTGCCGAAGGAAGGTAAGGCTGCGTCGTAGACGATCTCTCCATAGGCGCCGGTGGTCTCGGCGCCGCAACGGGTCGGTCTTTGCCGAAATAAATCCGTTTCGCAAGTTTAATCCCATCGTCCACGCCTCTAGAGAAATCCTCCGCCATCTTTCTCACACAGACGGCGAAGAAATTTGTCTCTGCCTTCTCTTTCTCTCGTTTACTTAATTTTCTCGGGAAAAAAAACAACAACTCAGAAAACGAAAATCAAAGGACGAATCGTTGAAATTGAACCGATTCGGTTTCTTTCTTCAGACAACGAGGAAAAAATAAAAGGGGGAAAGAGATCACTTCGGAGTCTGAGTATTTTCCAGCGCATTATTTCACTAATTTTTTATTTGTTTTTGTTAATAATTATCAAAATACCTTTCCTTTTTTGGCGCGATTAAGATCCAACGGTTGAGAGCTACTTGAGTATTGCCGACAGCTGCACACATCGGTGAAATCCCAATTGTTTGATTCCACGTGGCAAGAGAACGTGGTGGACCCACTAGATCGTAGAATGTGGTTGAAGCATCTGATTCTAGCCTTTTAACGTTCTTCAACGGTAAAATATATGTCATGGATGTTTGTGAGGTCTCTCACGTGACTGACTAGCCGTTGGCTCATGGGCTTTCCATGCGCTTATTTGGGTTGTTGGAATCAGGGTGACGTATCACATACACTTTCTTTTGGCTGGATTTTTATTTGTTTTAAATTTTTAATTGGCTGTGATTATTTCCTGATATAGTACTATTGTGGTAATATCGTCTAAGCTAAAGCAAATCAAGACTTTTATACTCTGAATACGTACGCGGACTTAATTAATAAATGCTGGGATTACAATGCAATCATAGAAATAGTTGACGTGAAGTTATGATTAAATTAATGCTCGTTTACAAGTTTGCAATCCCACTATAGAAATAATATTGTAGTTAGTGATAATTGTTCCCATATTGTAACCGCTGGAAATTAAATAAATAAATACAAATGTATGTGGCATTAGTTTTTACTTTTTACAGGTTAAATGTACTTTTTGGTTCTTTTTTGTTTGTCAATGATGTCATTTTTGAGAACTTATGAACTTATAGCTAGTGACTCAGTATAGGTTTCTCCAATTTTAATGTTTTGAAATAGATTTTATATGAGTTTGGAGTGTTTTGAATGTAAAACTTCGATCCTCCGGATTCGTTAGTATAATGAATGGTTTGACAAAAAAAATATATTTAATCTAGAGTTTATAATATTGTTGTTTAGAGACCTTTTTTTTCCCTTTGTTAACACGTAGTTTCCAGGTTTATAGCTAACTCAAACCACGAAGCTACAAGTTATGGTCGTTAGTTTAAAGTAACGACCTTGACTTTGCTGGATGGATTTCCAAGACAAAAAGATTTTTATTTTCATAAACATGAATCCTAGTTTTCACATTTTGTTCTCTTACCCTAGGGAACCCATACGTTGCAGAGAGATGGACGAAGGAACTTTAGTTTCATTCCTAGAATATGGATATAACTAGGTACAAAGAGTTGTTAAGTGCAGAGAAAGTTTTCTAGGTAATTACATTTTTTCTGTGCTCCTCTTTCACGATGCCCAATGCTTTTAGCTCTACGTTTAATCTTTCATACTCACTTTTCACCGTCTCGAGCTCACTCCTAAGATTCATGGCCTGCACATCACCACAAAATCAAGATCGTTTTAGCAAGCATTTGACTCAAAACTCATTGTCAAATCTCATTCAGCAGTATATGGAGGAACTTATGGCAACATATGTCAATCTAGTATTTCATATAAAGCGATCAATGGAAATTCCCATTCAGTAATTTATTAACCGATTAAAAGATAGTTTAATAAAAAAGACACAGAGAACAAGACTCATGGAGAGATGCTAAACTAGCTCCATATATCTTTAGAGGAGGTTGGGATTTGGCAGGAACAACGGCAAGTCAAAACCACCGAAGCAAATGAAAGAGACAAGTAATAAAAGGGGTTCTTAATGTCATAAAGAAAGTACCTTGACTTCAAGGTTTTGACTTCGCACCTTGTGGTCCAAGCATCTGAGTATAGTCAAAATAATAAATAGTGATTAATGATAATATTACATGGCATATTTTGATTGGCTAGAGAAAGAGGAGGTGAACAAAGAAGTTCACCCCTAGGGGTGAACCAATTTCAGACAGAACTCACAAAAAACGTGGAAATTGACAGTAATATTATTACAGAATTTAACTTACTTTGCTCGGAGCTTCTTGTTTTCTTCCATCAACTTGACAGTTTCAATATCTTGTGACTGAATTGCAGATCCATGAATAAACTTCAAAGAGCATGTGCAAAGCCAATCAAGTTAGAGAAATGGAATGGGCAAATGCGATAACAAACTAAAATTACTATCATGTTTTCTGTGTGTGCACATGTGCATGAGCTATCACATAAGAGAAATGTCAGATTTACTACACACAGTGATCAGATGAAATTCTAGTCAGCAATATCCACTGTTTTGTATCCAGCGTCTAGGTATTGGGTGCAGTCATACGGTTAAACATGTTCAACAGGAAATTAAAGAGAAGAAACATATTTTGAAGTACCTGTTCAGCCCGATTCTGCCCCGGGGCAGTAAAGCCATCATTTCCAACCTTTCTTTTTGACGCTGCATTAGCAACAGAATCAGGATGTTCTTTCCTCTTCTCCAGCAGTACTGCAACAATAATGCAACTATAACGTGTCAGCATCAGAGAGAGTTTGGGAGTGCTGGAATGGGAAATATACAGTACAAAACGAGTCCAACAAAATGAAAAAGTAAAATTAACTCTTCCTTCCACATCATCAGATTCATCACAATAATGGCAGATGCACTTGTAATCAATTTAAAAAAAAAGAAAGCCAGTGTTCCATTAAGATACTGCATATTTCTTTGTTCTATGGAGATGAAATAGTTGCTAATTGCAAAGCTATATAGAGCCTTTGCAGCACTATCATTTTCATGTTTTTTTAAATGGGCATAATCCTGGATCAATCCAGGGGTTACGGGACTCAAGATCAGGCAGTCAATATTTAGAACTCTAGTTTTGGTGTAGTCGAAGACCAAGTGTGATCCTACTTTCTTCACGGCTCAAATTTTTAGTAGCATTTTACCTGGCTCAACTGTAACTCTAGGAAGAGATGCCAAATTTCCATTCGGAAAAATTGCTTCGAAGCCTGGAGGAGGACTTATTGCTGGTCTGCCGCTAACTCCAGCAGAATTCTTCTGGAATGTGTTGACATTTTTCCTCCCGCCAGGTTGAACATTTTGAGGAGTCTGAGGACGAGGCCTCTTTTGGACTCGATACCCAAGCAACACACAATGGCAGTTCCTATTAAAGATTTCCAATTACTTGAAATAGTAAGAAACACTGGAAAATGATAGATGCCAATCCAGAGATGATGGGGAAACGTTTAGGCAAAACAGTGGACTGAAATTCCATGCTCAGCAAGAGAAGAAAATATTTTATATGGTCTTCTCCCATACACTAGGAAAACTGTATTATCTACTTGGGCAAGGGAATAGATAAAAAGTAGCAGAATAACAGGCACCAAAAAGAGAAGTCATAGGAAATTACCAATATTCGGTTGTCATTTCCTTTAAACGGTTTTCAAGCTTCTGAAGAAGAACAGTTTTCTCAAAATCCTGCTTGTTATGGGTTGGCTCAACAAAATTAGCTTCTAGAACACCTGCAAACAGCATACAACTTAACATATCAGAGAGAATTTTGCTAAAGACAACCAAATCAGTGGGAAATCTATTGTTTTATTGATTGATCCTTTTTGCAGATTCTTACCCACAACTCCTCTTCCTCGACTGCATGAATAGCTCACAACCTGCCAAAATGGCTGAAAAGAGCAAAAATATCAGACTAGGTCACAGTAGCAAACAAGACTATGAGCGGAATTTGTGATAAAAAACTTCACAAGATACTGAGTTGTGTAGTCTTTAACTGGGGTAAAACAAAAATTTCTGTCAAATTTTGAATTTAAATATGTAAAGTAGATGTTTGACCAAAAAAGAAAACATATGTAAAGTAGATTTAAAACAATCCCTTTATATCTGCATGCCAGCATCTGTGTAGAGAAGTCTAACATATTTAACATTTGAATACTCACCATTATTAAGCGGTTTTTGTGATAAACGCAGAACCCATGAAGGTTAATTTTAGGAGCTTCTTTCAGAAATCCAATCGTCGTTACAACTACAGCCTGCTCATAGAACACCGAGATTCGAATCAAAATAAAGAAAAACACAGCTACGAAGTTCTAAAAGAAGAAAAACAAAAGCCTTCAGATATTTGCGCACCTCTTCAGATCCAGCAGCTTGAGGCCTATACAAAATGTATTGCGGATACTTGAGATCATCAGCAATGTTATGATGCTCGACAACCTTACCACACAACACTATCTTGAAAGTCTCAAAAATCCGCAAGTACAGTATGGATAGGTAAACCTGCACAAAGGTATCACCAGTGGAAAGGATTAACATTTCAGTTGCATGCCAGTCGTTTAACACAATGCACACGTATTTTCGAATATACAGCTATCCACAGCACTTTATCTATGTCTATGTGTATTACATATTACATATTTCACGCATAAATGCATGATTCAATATTACCGTGTATACCACTTGCACATGAATATAAGCATAAACAGTTCCCCTAAACATAATTGACCACGAGAAATAGAAGCTCACACGAAGAGAGTAAGAAAACCGGCTTGCAACATGATCATTCACAATCTTAGATCCTGTTTTTTTTATGCTTCCTTCAATGAGAATATCCTATAAAAACAAGGAACAGAACAAGATCTCAATTAAATGATAATACTTGGCAATGAAAAGAAAATCAGAAACATAAAGATAAAGAATATTAACCTCTGCAACCGAGTCAAAGTCTAATTCCAATTTAGCATCACTGTTGAGCCACATATTATAGATGATAACCTTTGTCCCATGTGATCCAACATCTTCAAACTGCCACAAGGGGAAAAAAAAAGTATGTCACTGAAGGGAAAGAACTTGGTAACATATCAGATAAAAGAAAAGTTTTCATTTGATGCAGGGGGAAACACAAACAAAGAACAGGCCAACATGAAGGAGCCTAATATAAGCGCACACTAAAGTCTCCATTGAATTGCTCAAGGCTTACCTGAGAACTAATTCATCCATATCTTGAAGGAGTTGAAAGGATATATAAATACTACCTTAGGCGACAACATCCAAGAAATATGGAATTATGGAAATAGAGAGCAATTGTGGAGGGCTTCAAATTTATATTCAAACTATGATATACAGAATTCAAAGCTCATAAAAAAAACTTTATGAATAGTATTATGACAGGGAAATCTCACACTCATGAAACCCCAAATTTTAAACTAAGTAACCAATAAACAACAATGATTGCATAGAGAAAATTAAAAAAAAAAAGAAAATTGGCCTTGCCTGCTTCAAAAGTTCTGCCTCTGTAGAAAATGGAGACCATTCTAGTAGAATAGAGAGACTGGATATAAAATGTTCTCGGTCTTGCAATGTCTTGAACTCGCCAGCTGATGCCTTAAACTCGTAATCCAACTGAATATTCATAAGGCAACAAGGTCAGACTACGAAAAAACAAGGTACATTTGTATGTGTGAGAGAGGGAGACTCACAATGGGGACAACTATTCTATCATGGCCAGTACGTGTCAGGTATGTATAAGAAAGGAGCCCTATACTTTGCGTCCATGTTCTAGTCAGATGGAATAGAAACCCATCAGCACCTTCTCTTGTTTAATTAGGATTGGCAAAAGATGTTGAATGGAAAAATGTTAGAACATAAGCACATAGGATAACCAACAATGGCCACTCACTGGTTCTTCCTGTGGCGGCTGAAAACAATGACATCTGCCCCAAGTCTCATTGTGCTGGTCTTGAAACCATTTCCATCTAAAGAATCATAACAAAGGACGAGATACAGAATTATAAATAAAGATGTGTTGCATAATCATAATTAGAGAAATGTGTTGGGGATTAAAAAAAAAAAGAAAAAGAGTTCAAAGAATAAAGAGAAAGATGCATACATCTTCCAATGGCTGAATCCGATTTCTTGTCTGAGAATCCAAAACCCATGCAGTTCCGCATTGCCTGAGGATCCATCCCACCACCATCATCTGAAAGTTTTATGCAAAGGTGATTACAAAATGCTTATGCCATCATCCGAAAGTTTGCATACCGCCCCTCATGAATTGGCGCGGAACTTAATCCAAAAATTCCATGCAAAAGTACCTTTAATTAGCAACGCTGTTGTACCATCCCTTGGATTTGTGGTTTTATCTACAATGACAAAAGTGGCCCCATTTTGGATCTATAGGGTGATGAAGATACAGACCACAAAACATATTAATAAATTATCATTCAGAACTTTTACGATTATCTACTAATATCTAGGGCACACCTCCACCTTAATGAAACAAATGACAAAATGGAGTCAGTAAGTGAAGCGCTAGGGGTTCAGGAAGGGACAAATTCTCTATCAAGAATATTCTTGTGCGACTATTCAAGAATTTTAAGATTCAAACATCAAGACTCGTATAAACAAAGGTTCTAAAGAATCTTATTCAAATCATTTGCAGTAATGAACAAGCAGGTGGCCAGATTGAAACATTAAGCACATCAAAAGAAAGGACGCACCTCATCAACAGCATTGTCAAGCAGTTCTGCAATAGCTATAGGTAGAGAGAACCAAATAAGTCTTGTTAAAACGCTTGAATAATGTATACTAACCCAAACAAAAAAAAAGGTGGAAAGTTAACGATTATTTATGCATACCACCAAAAGCCCATTTATGTGAAGTAGCATTGGAGTGAAGGAACATAGGGTGCACATGAAGATAATTTTTTCCATCTGTGAAACATATGTCAATACCCATAAGCAAAACACTTCCACGTATATAGAGAAAAACACTGGAATTAAGGCAAAGGAAACAATGTACTCCGGCGTGTGTTATAACCTCCAGAGATGAAAGACCAACTCATCCAAGCAAAGAGTAAGACAAAGTAAACTATAAACTAATATTTAGCAATATTGCGTACTTGGCTGCTGAGACTTTGAACTCAATTCATCAGTGTAGTTTCCAGCTTTCCAGAACTGCCTACAAACAGGGGCAGGACATATAGTGGATGAAGAAGTGACACCGGCATCTTCAGGTGGCGACCTGACCTGATCAACCACACTAGTGCTACTCTGCCCAGCACTTTGACCGATTGATCCTCTATTTTCTTCTGAATCTTGAGGTCGAGTAAGTTCTTTGGAACCATGGCTTCTAGGTGAAATGCTCTGAAGCATAGTGCCATGCTCGGGTTTAATAAACACAGTATCATGAGAAACGTTTATATTTCTGTTGTAGCTCATCTTAGTTACTCTTATCTGGAAGGAAGAAAAATAACAAACCAATTTCAGAGATGTGACAATCACAGATCATCAAATCCACTATCCGTTTTTGCATATGCCCTAAGAAATTCCTCAAAACCTCACTATGTACATTACAAATTTTAAAGGTTTTTAGAGTTTAATTTAAGAAAGTAATACCAGAACCAGAGCAAAACCTAGAAACTTAAAATTAGGGGAGAATAACAAATCACAAAGGACGAGAGCGAGAAGATCTTAAGCTATGAAGGATTTTAGATTACCTGAAACTTAATCTCATGCAAATTCACTGATAATTTCCATTGTGTCCACAATGTATGCGATATAGATAAAGCAGAAGAAGATTCGTCAAAAATAATTTATGGAAATTGACGCTACTCTTAGGGCTTCCGATTACAACTCCGGCGTCACTTCGAACAAGCACTCCTTGTCGAATTTCTTCCACGGCGTTGGGAGAACGACGGCGAAGTAACCAGAGAGTCGAGAAGTGAGGTCTCTAGTAGCTGTCGGAACAATATTCCGGTCAAAACAAAGCCACGACACGGAGAGATAAAATAATAAAGTAAAATCAGAGAGAGTGCGAGAGTGGAATCTGGGACGGTGGAGGGAGATACGACGGAATCGGAGGCGGAGAGCTTGAGAAAGGAGTGTGGGAAAATGGGAGAGGGAAGGGTTTGTGCAGGGGAAGGAGTTTTGGGGAGGATACTAATGTGGGGACAACTTTTATTTTATTAATATTTCATAGTAACAATTTTATGTGCGAAAGAAAAAAAAAACTGTTTTTCGGTACTTCCCCCCCCCCCAGGAAAAAGAACACGTATTAATGCGAATAAGTGAAAAAAAATTAAAATCACATTCAAATCGACTATAATCTTTATGGAGAGTAAAACAATGTTTTTTTTTTTTTTGAAAAAGGTTTTCTATTGAAAGCGAGAGAAAGCAAATGTTACATGACCCGAAGGCCCAATAAAGCTAAATAGCTTACATACATATAGAACCTTATTGAATCAAATTGCTGAAGCCCACTAGGCCCAGTTAGAGTTGGAAGAGAAGAAAGTGACGATTAGTTTTCTTCGAATCAAATGCTGGAATGACCTCCCTCGTTTTTCAACTGTCTGGATGACCTTCAGATTTTTTTTTTTTTTTTTTTTTTTTTTTTTTTTTTTTTCAAATGGATCTTGGTTCATTGGGCCTTCAAGAAGATCCATAGCTTTGGGTTCTTGCATAATTTCTTCATCATCGTCAGATGAATCGGAATTCATTAATTCCTGGAGAAGTTGCCTAATCTTGTTGGTGCGTTTCTTCTTCGAGCTTGTCGAGGAAGAAGGAGATTGGGTTAAATTAGCTTTGGTAGTTGTGTTTATTAGGTTTGGATGTTGAAGGCTGCTTTGGCGTTGTGATAAACTTGGGTAGGTGTTTGGTTTTGTTGTTGAGAAAGGCGGTTGTGTGAAGCCATTTCTCTTGGTTGACTAAGAACAACGGTCTTGGTTATATTTGTCCCCCATTTGACTCGAAACTCTCTGAGTTAATGAATAGGCATTTTGGGTAAGGCTTGGGTGAGATTGAAATGCCAGAAGCGATCCGAGGATTCCCATGTCCATATGAAAACAAATTTGTGTAAAAGATTCATGGTAGTCATGGTATAACTTGGAGAAAATGGTTTTTGAGTAGTAGGGAAGGGTTTTGTGATAAAGGGTGGATAGATTTGATCGAAGAGACCAAACCAATGCCACCACTCATGGAACCATCCTGGAATTGCTTAGGACAGTTCTTATCAAAGGAAAAGAACCAGGAATGGTCTCTGGGGTAGAGGTAAAAGGTGTTGAATAAGGCGTTACGGTAATCCATGTAGGTAAAACCTGGTACATGGTAACCTGGGGTAGAGAATGGTTTGGTAACTTGGTGATGGATAAGATTTAAGTCTTGAATACTACAAACTCGAAGGAATTTGCAGGTTGAGTATTTGGTAATGGTAGGGTTGTGGGGATCAGGGTAATGGGTAATTTCTACTGAATTGGTATCAACTAAGATGAACTCGTAGAACATTCGATCTTTGTTGATATTATCAGTTATCCAGAGGCTGGTTGGATAAAAAAGGCGATCTGTGAAGGATTGTAATTCCTTCAAAGGGATTGGTTTGGTGTAATTGGTGGTCATAATGTGTTGGGCTTGGGCCTTTTGGATATAGTCTGTTTTCTTGGGTAATGGTTGGGCTGATACCATTGGTTTTACGGCTTTTGCATAAGATAGTGGAGGAAACTCGGCTAATGCCGAAAATTTGTTTTGGGTAGTTTGTGTAGAGCTTGATCCTTGCATAACTGATTGGGACTTGATGTAGTCGAAGCGACATAGCTTCTTTTTCTTGATATCACTCGTGTTTCACTCATTTTGGATACGATTGTCCTGTAAATACTCACGGGTTAGGAAATCGGTAAACAATTGTTTTCTCCTTTTATATATTCTATATCTAAATCAAAGGCTGATAAAATAGCTTGCCATCTGGCAAATATTTGTTTTGAAACTAAATTTTTTACATCTTGTTTGAAAATTTCTTTAGCTGATTTACAATCAATTCTTAATAAAAACTTGTGGTTAATCAAATCGTCTTGAAATTTTGAAATACAATTGACTATGGATAAAACTTCTTTTTTAACGGTGGAGTAATTTTTTACGTGGTCCCAACCGAACACTGAATGAAATCTTACTATAGACTCGTGTTTATTGCCTGGAAGGGTTTGTTAAGGATTCCTCCGAAACCTAACTCGAAGCATCTGTTTCTACTATCATAGCTGCATTAGGATGAGGAATGACTAGGCATGGTAGAGTCCTAATCTTTTGTTTAACTTCCTGAACTAGACTAGTATGCAAACTAGACCATGGAGCAGGGGTTTTTGCGATCTTTGGAATAAAGGTTGGATAGTTTTTTCTAATATTAGGAAGGAAGTCTGAAATATAATTCAAACATCCTAAAAATCTTTGTAATTGTTGTTTTTTCTTTTATCTCAAATGCGGAATTTATCCGCAAACTCTATTGATCTTGATATAGGGGTTATAGTTTGTTGATATATATTATGTCCCAAGAATCTTATCTTAGTCCGGAATAAATGCATTTTTTTTAGCTGAAACTACTAAACCATGATTCTTTATTATTTGTAAAAATGTATGTAAATGTTTGAAGTGTTGATCTATTGAGTTGGAGTAGATTAAGACATAAATACATGTGAGCGATCGTAAATGTTGAATAATTATTGAATATATTATTCATGATATTCTGAAATTCGGAAGGTGCATTTTTAAGACCAAATGGCATAACATTCCATTCATAATGTCCGAATGGGACAGTGAATGCTGTTTTATACTTATCTTTTTCATCTATCTGGATTTGCGAACCCAGTTCATATCAAATTCTTGAATACTTTTGCATTATATAATCTTTTTAATAAATCTCTTTTATTGGGTATTGGATACCTAATCCATTGTAGTACCTCATTTAATGGTTTATAGTTGATAACTAATCTTGGAACTCCTCGTTCCTTTTACCTTGTTTATTAACATAAAAAAGCGAACAAGACCAAGGGACTTGGATGGTCTAATTAATTTCTTGCTTATTAAATCTTGAATTTCTTTTTTACATGTTTCTAATAATTCATGATTCATTTGGATAGGTCTAGCTTTTGTTGGAATATTTCTTTCACTAAAATCTTTTTCATAAGGTAATTGGACTATATGTTGCTTTCTTTCCCGAATGCGTTCGAATTTCCGAACAAACTTGGGTAAGTAAATCATTTTCTAATTTTTTAATTTTATTGATTACTTGAGGGTTTGATAATTGTTCTTCAATCTTTTTATAGGATATTTCTTCTTGGAGGTGTTGAATATGCTTTTTCTTATTAGATATTAAATTTACCGTTTTATGGATAGTATGATGTTGTAATTCCATTACTTCTTTAGTTTTGCTAGGTGATAAGACTTTGCATAGTAATTTAGCACCTCTAACCTTAGTTATAATACCTTCTTCATTAACTTTAAATGGATAAATTTGAGTAAAGAAGGGGGTTCCTAATATAACTTCTTGAGTAAGGTTTTTTACTAAAATAAATTGGTTTTTAAAACAATAACCGTTATTGCATATTCTGACATTAGGTAGTTTATAATTAACCTTTAAACTACTACCGTTAGCACCACTAAGTCTTTCGGTAGTTTTCTCATAGTATTTAGTTGGTATAAGTCCTTCTTTAATACAATTATAATCTGCTCCTGTATCTAATAAAGCTATTATATTAATTTGATAATCATGACTTATATGCAAGATTATTTGCGTATACCATTTTTGATAGTTTATCTTGTTTATGATTTGAATATATTCATTATCATTTTCTTGCCTATCTTCTTCTTCTGGTATTTGCTTACTAGAAGAGGCCTTAGATTTTGGAGTATTATTTTCATTCTTAAAATCCTTCATTTCTATTAATGATAATTTTGCATTAATTTGTAATTGGTCTAAATGTTGTTGATTAACTGCTATCTGGAGTTCTTTTACTTGTGATTTTAATTGCTTAATTTCACTTTGTAATTCTCCAGTAGTTACTTGTTTAAATAAGCTTTGAGTTGGATATTTTTGAAATATCTTGTTTAGACTAAACGGTTCGGGTGAAGATAATTGGTTTTCTTGTTGAATAATTTCTTTTAGTTTCATTAGATAGTCCTTTTTAGTTTCTGGATCATCTATTTTATCTATGATATCTAATAAGAATTTCTTATCTATTTCTTTTGTTATAACATTTATTTGTCTACAATTGCATAAGTCATCTATTAATTCTTGAGATTCGTTTGATGAATCGCTTGAGTTTTCTATTATCTCTAGGTTATTTTCACTATTAGTTTCATTATTAGTATTACTTGTTTCTGAATCAGAAATAAGTAATTTGGTTAATTTATCTTGAATATCAGGTTGATCTTTGAATATCTCATTAATTTTCTTTTTCATTTTACATTCATTAGATTTATGACCGTGGTTTTGCAATTCCCAAAACTACCTTGTCTTTAGTATATCGTTTATTTTTTGCATAATATGGATTATGAGGTTTCTTAGAAAAATTTCTTTTGTTATAAAAGGGTTTTGAATAACTGATTTGTTGCTTATGCTTTAAACGTTTAACTTCTAGAGGGTGGATTTAAACGTTCATAACCATATTGTTCATGAATGAACCCATTGTTAATCCAAATTTTAATTTATCGGTTTTTTTGCTTATCTTTATGGTCTTGGCATATTTGTAAACCTTCTTTTTTTAACGAATGCAAATAATTGACCATAGGTGATGGTATTCCATGGAATAGCATCTCCATTTGAATAATCCTTTAATTTACTAATTACTTTTTCTCGCAAAGAATGTCGGTAATCCTGAGATAAACCGTTCCTTCCGAATGGTTGGTTACAATCGTTTCTTTGGAATATGTTTGCCATAAATATATCCTTATACCATTTAAAATCTCCTAAAGTTGGACATCTAAGGTTGGTTAATATTAATTTTTTGCTTACTTAATTCTTCTTGTGGGTTGCCAATAAAATGCATAGTTATAGTATGGATTAATACTTCTATAGCGTTTTGGATTTCTACCTCTTCAAGGAAGCCATCCGCATCTTCTACTTGTTTAACTTCTACATGATTTAAAATAGAATCTTGAGTAATACGATCTAGTGCTTTATCCCACCAATATTTTAATGCTCCATTAAAACCAGCTATTAATAGAACACATCCTTGTTTATCACTTAAGCCTTTTGCTTTATATGCAATTCCGGCTGTTCCCATTTCTTGGAATAAGTTCATCATTTCATATTCTGAATGACCATTTAAATTCCATTCATACACACCTTCACCGGTATATACGTTTTGTGAGAATTTATGGTGTTCTTCATATAATAAATCTGGTGGAGTATGTTTTGGATAATATGGTTTTCTTGAATTCATAAGTTTATTTCTTACTCTATTAATTTCTTGGTTAGTTTCTGATTCAATTGATAGGTTATCTTCATTATCGTCTATAGTGTTGATACCTTTACCTTTATCCATATTATCTAATCGTTTGGATATTGATTTGAGTATTTCATTTTCTGGAAATTTGACCTTATGGGTCATTGGTTTGAATAGAGGTTGAGATATCGAAGAGAATGGGTGTTGAATACCATTGTCTATTTTAGGTTCTAATTTGATTTCTAATTTTGCATCAATATGATCAATTTGTTTAGCTATTGTATATAATATTTGACTTTGATAATTATTTTGTTCGTATACCGATTTAATATCTGAAACTATAATAGGTTCTTTATCTTCTCTATTAGCTCCAGTTTTAAAGGGTTTTGCTAATATTTGTCTATCGTTCGTTTTAATTTTTAGATCTTTTAATGGAGGATGAATCGATTTCGATTTATCCCCATTAAGAGATTCCCATACTTGACTTAAACTTGTATATGTATTAATTTCTCTAAATGGATAATCAATGTTATTAGCTATTGCATATGTTTCAAACCATATAAAGAATGGGATATCAATTCTTTTTCTATTCATACATTTATACCATTCTTCTCTATAGAAGGTGGTTAATTTTTTAGTAAATGTTTTAAAATACCATAATCGTTTATCTTGATTATCTTCTGAATAAAAGTCTTCTTTAATGTATTGCTTATTAATTTCAAATTCTGTTGAAATAACATTTATTGATTTAAAATCAGAATGAGTAGGTGATGTTGGATAAAGATCAGGTTTAGGTTCAATTTATTGGTGTAGTAAAATTAATCTTCTCTTGATTAATTGATTGTTGAGTAATTTCTTCTTCCGATTCAGTACTAGCTTGACCAGTTCTATATTCGGAGAAAGAAGCTCTTGACATATATGGACTAATTCTTGGTGGTAATGATTCTCTAAAAGATCCGAATTGTAATAATATTTTACCATCGGTTCTTTCTATAATTTTTGAAATACTTTTTTGCTCAAAGTTCCTAGGTGGTTGAGTAATATTAAGTTGCCATTGATCTGGAATAGTAATTTCAGACCATTTTAGTTGTTTAGGTCGTAAATCGCGGTTAGAGTGTCTTTACTATGAACCGCTAAAATAGTGGTTTCACTTTTTCATCTTGTAATAAACATCTAGGATTAAACTCGGATGTTGATTGTTTAAAGTATACGGTACAATAATAAGTATCCGTGTATATTATTTTCAAATTTCATTTCGGTAAATGAATATTTAAGACTAAAGTATTGAGTATAGTTGGATCATATAAACTTACTTGATAATTTGGAGCCTGATTAAAGTAAACTGCACCGTTGCATAAGTTTGATTGAATGGCTCCCCAATAAGAGTCTTCAAATTTGAGTAAAGTCCTATCCCTTAATAACATAAGAATAGGTGAATCAATACAGTTCTTGATAATGGTTTAATTGCTTATTTGGATTAAACCAAAGTGAAGATAATTAAATCCTTTTTGTTTATATTTATCTAAGGTTATTGAAGATAATAATTTAATTTCTTCAAACTCGTTTCTAAGTGAAAGAGTTTGTTCATGTTCTTTTATTGAATAAGCGGTTCTAAAATCAAAAGTACCGATTTGATAAATAATTTCGGATTAATATGAGGTAATTGATTTTGCATAATAGATTGATTAAATGAAGTAATTTTTGACATAATTTCCCTTGAATTAATCATATCGAAGCGAGATGATCTATCTTGCTTATTTTTAAAATACTTTCTAATCGTAGATGCCATGATAACTCAATCTATATCTAGACTCATAAAGAATTTCACTAACGAGGAATAGACTCTCAGCGAACTTACCAGCGGTCTTACCTTACGGGACTTAATGCCTGGAACACCAGCTCTCCGGAGGGTTCTAGAACTAGGGTAGCGGATCCTAAATAGATCTAGGGTTTAGGCGGGTTAGGATAGAATCTAAGATTTTGAAAACGTTTTAAAAATAAAACAAGGTTTCAAATCCCCTATAGCGAGATGAAATCCGGGATCTTATCGGCGAATGAGGTCTGAAACACGAAGGAGTTGCAACCTGCCGATAAGTCGAAGGAGCGATGTTGTCCAAGACTCGGGGTTCCCGTTATCTTGACTAAAGGCTTCAGCGGTAGAATGACCTTTTTAGTTAAGACTAGTTATTTCTTTTTTAAACGTTTTGATTCCTTTAAAAATCAAAAGCGGTTTTAGACTACTTGGCTCGATACCAAAATGAACAGGATCGGATAATCGAATTTCGATTTGCAAAGATCGGATAATCCGCAACAAAGAGCATACTTTTTCTTAATTAAATTGGAATAATAATATCGGAATAAGTAAAAGGAAAACGGAATCTGGAAATAAAGCGGAATCTGGGTAAAACTTGATATATTTCTTGAAATAGTTTACAAAAATAAAATTCAAACTTTGAATACGAAAGGATAAAGATTGAATCTTAACTTGAAAACTAAGGAGAAAATATTGATAGAGAGTGAAGAATTTAGAGAGATCTTTCTAATTTGAGTGGTATGAGGTCTCAAGTCCTTCTTTTATAGAGGGTTGAGGCTGATCTTGATTAATTGTGGCGGGGTCGTATGTCCCTTTTAGCTTTTTGTTGTTTAATTCTGATTGGTTGAAGTCTTGACTAATTGGTGTGTCTTGAGTAGGAGCTGAGTCAGATTCTTTGTCTTCTTGTAAGTGTCTTGATTAGGTGGGTTCCATATGTCGGTATACGAATATAATCGTATAAAGTTGGTATGCCGACATCTGTATATACAAACAGTAATCGTATGTTGCATTATCATTATTATTATTATTATTATTATTTATTTATCTTTTTTTTTTTTTTTTTTTTTTTTATAGAGGTTATGTAGATCAATTTTATTTCAATAAGGTTAGTCTGGCACTTGACCCGTTTTCTTCACGCGATAGTGGCAATACATCAATGGGACAGGTAACTGAGAGTGTTAATCTTGAAACCATTGCTGAAGCATTAGAGAAGCTGACACCAGGATTCCGGACCACCCTATCTACATCTCTGATGATAATCTCCACCGGTTTTGAAGAGTGACGGTGGAGCCTGTTGTTTCTCTCAGCCCAAATCAAGTAGATTGTCGTTTGCCACACAATTAGCAGAAGCTTTCTGGTTGATTTCGGGGTAGTAAAGGAACGGAGTTGAAGTAGTAGAGATTCCCAGCTCCGTGGGGATGAGAACATGCATTTTAAAGCGAGATTTTCCCAGATTGACCAAGAGTAAGAACATTCGAAGTAGAGATGAGATCTTGATTCAGCCGCTGAATCACATCGAAGGCAATTGGAGTCAACCTGGAGACCCCCACTGTTGAAGACGATCTCTGGTGGGGAGAGCCATTAGCCAAGTTAGGAATTTGTGCTTCGGGACTCCACCGGAAAACCAAACTTCGCGATTCCAGGCCACCAAAGGCTGATGATCCCGTAGTAAGTTGTAGATATCCGCCGTGCAGTATCTGTTAGTCCTCTGATTGTTTGGCCACCACTCATATGTGTCTAATTGCTCTGTGATTGTTAAGGTGGAGAGGTAAGCTTGGATTCTTATCTGTGACTCTGATCGTGCCGGTGGCATAATCCATCTGTCAATCTCCCACAGCTCAGCTAAGGTAGTATTCCGAGGGATTTCAGTAATCTGTGACTCATGCAAGTTAAGGTAAGCTCGAATGTTTCCATAAGGCGACCAGTTACTGGACCAGAAATAAGAGGTTTCACCATTACCCACTATCTGTCTGATCCAAGAATATGCAATGTTTCGTAGTGTGAGTAGCTGATTGGCGAGCCAAGAGTTTTTCTGCCTGGTGTTGATGACCCAGAAGTTGATCATGTCTCCATCAAGCACTTCTACTTTGTACCAAGAAGCCCAAATAGACTGATGCTGGAAGAATAACAACCAGATCAACTTAATCACTGAAGCTCGGTTCCAATGAGATAAGTCCCGTAATCCTAATACACCTTCTTCCTTACTCTGGGTTACCTGTTTCCAAGAAACCTTTGCTCCATGATAATTTTCAGTGTTTCTTTTCCAAAGAAATCGTGAGCTTAGTGAATTTATCTCATCTATGCAGGCCTGAGGAAGAATAAAAGCACGGGACCAGAAGTTAGTTAATCCAGCAATTACCGTAGAGAGTAGTTGGAGTCTACCCGCATAAGAGAGAGTTTTATTGGTCCATGAGTGTAGCCAGGACTTGATAGACTGAGTCAGTGGTCCACAGTGGGTAGCAGAGAGTTTCTTGGTGCAGAGTGGCACTCCCAAATTAACGGATAGGTAATGTTCCCCCTTCTAAGCCTATTTTTTCTTTTAGAATAGCTAGCTCATGATCTTTGATACCGGCTGAGAAGAGACATGATTTCTGAATACTTATAGCGAGCCCTGATTTGTTCTCAAAATCTTTTAGGATAGCCAGAATACTCTCAATAGAGGCAAGAGATCCATCTGAAAAGATGAGAAGGTCGTCTGCAAAGCAGAGATGGGTAAGCTTTGTCCTTTTGCATTTCTGGTGGTATTGAAATCTTCCTGCAGATGCCGCTTTGTTGAGGGAATGAGATAAACAATTCATTGCTAGGACAAACAGGTAGGGAGATAAGGTATCTCCCTGCCTTAGACCCCTTTTCCCTTTGAAATATCCATGAGAAGTCCCATTATACCCAATTGAGAATGAAGTAGTGGTCACACAAGCTTCTAGCCATCTAAGGTAGAGTTCATGAATATTCAGGCTTCTCAAACATTGGAAAAGAAAATCCCAGCGGATAGTGTCGAATGCCTTTGCTATGTCAAATTTGATTGCGACTCTTTTGGGTCCTCCTTCCCTATGATATCCCTGCACAATCTCTGAAGCTAGTAGAGTGTTTTCTATCAACAGCCTACCTTTCACAAACGCTGTCTGATTTGGAAGTATAACCTCTGAAAGAATAATCTTTAATCTCCTCACAAGCAGTCTAGAGATTACCTTGTAAGAGGTGTTACAGCAGGAGATAGGTCTGTAGAACAATGTTTTTACGTTACTAATATTTTAAAATTGAATTTTTTGGATTCGTTGAACGGTATGTTCCTCAGGAAATATTATTTTTGTTGGATGTTAACAATAAAGTAAACAGGCAAAAATTCTTTTGATTATAGAGTTTGTCAAAGAGCAAACAAAATCAAAGGAAACAAAAGAGGATAGAGTTTTAGGCTTAAGTTAACATGTAATCTCAATCTAATCTCTTTGTAAAGGAATATTAGGATATACAAACAATCATATACATATATTTTGCGTATTTTTGCATTTAATGTTTGAACGATTTTGTTTTTGCCATCGTGTATACATGTATAATGTATAATGTAAATGATTAGTGAAAAAGATGATCGCATATTAGGAGCATAATAAAGAAAAATATATTTATTGATTTCATGAATTCAATTTTTTCCCAAAAAATTGTTGATAATATTTAGTTGATCGATATTAGAAATTCGTTTTTTACAATATTAAAGATATTTGTATATATAAATTTAGAAAAATATTTTATATTTAGTAAGAAAAAATTATTCTCTATCATACCACGTCACCTTTATCAATATATTCTTATCCATAACTTTCACCTTTTAACTTTCCACAATACATACGAGTAGGTGTTTTTAATATTTGGTAGGCTATATGTGTAATGTCATGTATGATCTAAACGATTAGTTAGAGATGATAGTGTATCAAGACCATAATAAAGAAAATTATATGTATTGATGTCATAAATTCAATTATTTTTAAAAAAATATACATCAAAATAATTTGAACACATTACTTTCAGCTAATTTATCAATACACTATTTCACTTCAACGTTTATTTTTCATCTTTAGTAATTTTTTTTAATTATCTATCATGTCACATCAAATGTTTTCAATTTCTTCTCATTCTTAGTATATAATACATGTATTTTTTTAATATATGGTCGGTTATGTGTGTAACGTCATGTATGATATAAACAATTAGTGACAAATGATAGCATATCAAGACTATATAATAAAGAAAATTATATGTATTATTGCATAAATTCAAAAAAAAAAAATTGTACATCTATCACTTTCAATTTATTTATTACTAGACTACATCACTTCAACTTTTCTTCTTCATCTTTAGTAATTCACTAATTCTTTTCTTTTATTTTTTATCATCTCACATCACACTTCTCGGGTTCTTCTCATCCACAACTTTTACTTTTAGACTTTTAACATTTTATATGTATATATGTATTTTTAATTTTTGGTCGGCTATGTGTGCGTAACGTTATTTATGATGTAAACAATTAGCAAGAAATGATAGGATATCATGACCATAATATATAAAATTATATGTATTGATGCCACAATTATTCAATTTATTAAAAAATAATTACACATCAAAAAATAAATTTGTACACATCACTTTCAACTAATTTATTTCTACACTATCCCATTTCAACTTTTCTTCTTCATCTTTTTAATATTTAGTCGGCTATATGTGTATAACGTGATGTATGAAGATTATAGTATATCAAGATCATAATAAAAAAGATCATATGTACTTTAGTCATAAATTAAAAAAAAAAAGTGTATGCAGATCATTTTTCAACTAATTTATTATCATACTATCTCACATGAATTGTAGAGATTTTAACTTCCGATAGTGTTTAGTACTAGCCCAATACCGTAATACTCCGAGAAACTCAAAAGAACTAAAATGAGAAACTTTCTAAATATGATAGAAAATTTGGAAGAATAATTTGAGAACACTTAAAAGACTTTTAGAGATACTTAGAGAACTTATGAAGAATATTCTTTCTTTAAAATTATTTTTTATTTCACTTCTTCAAGTTGATTATAAATGGGAGAGGACCTCCAAAACTACAAAATATATTATTCAGATAACTAGAACTACAATAACTATATAAAAAAAATTCTAGGTCACTCAAATCATTGTCAATCTCAAATTTTTTCTTTTTTATATCAAAATATATAGAATAACTTCTAATCTCTAAAACTCTCTAACATAATATCTAGATTTTTTATGTTACAATTATTTAGATTATTCTACACTAATCTCTAGATATTTTATCTAATAGATTCTTCTAGACCACTTAAAGGAGGTGATGATCTTTAAGATGTTTCTAGAGAAATTCTAGAACTTGGGCTTAATTTTGGGTTTAGTCCAATAATAGATAATTGGATTATGAACCCATAATTAAGCTTAACCCAAAATCAAGTTTAATTTCAACATTCCCTCTTAAACTTAATTTTGTCAACCATCCCGAGCTTCGAACGAAGTACCTCGAACTGACCTTTCGGTAATGCCTTAGTGAAGATGTTCGCAACGTTATCCTCACTTCGAACCTCCAAAGCTTCAATTGTTCCATCAAGCACCTTCTCCCTTATAAAGTGATGCTCTAACTCAATGTGTTTTGTTCTTGCATGAAACATTGGATTGTTAGCCAACTTGATAGCACTTTGATTATCTCCATAGATTGTTACCGGCTTGTTTATAGGCTCGAACAAATCTTCAAAGAGTCTTTGAAGCCATATACATTCTTGAGCTACAAATGTAGAAGCTTTATACTCTACTTCAGTGGTAGACAGTGACACCGTTGAGTGCTTCTTGCTACACCATGAAACGCTTGTGTCTCCACATAAGAACACATAGCCCGAGGTAGATTTTTGATCATCTAGATCTCCGCCAAAGTCAGCATCTGTAAAACCATGAAGAGAGATCTTTGCATTGTACTTGTACACCAAGCCCATCCCAAGAGTTATCTTGACATACTTCAATATCTTCTTTGCCGCTTCTAAGTGTGGCTTCCTTGGTGCTTGCATGAATCGACTTACGAGACCTACCGCGAAGGCAATGTCAGGTCTTGTAATTGTTAAGTATAGAAGACTTCTCACTAGGGCGCGATAAGGTCGAGGATCAGGTAGCAAGGACCCTTCATCACATCTAAGCTTGAGATTGATATCCATCAGAGTAGTGCGTGTTTTTCCTTCATGTACCTCAAACCTTTCAACAATCCTTCTTGCATAACTTTGTTGGCCAATGAATATTCCATCCTTCACCCTTTCAATCTCCAAGCCAAGAAAGTTGTTTAGCTCACCTAACTTCTTCATCTCAAACGTTATCGACATATCATCTAGTAGACGAGTAATTTCAGCATCATCATTCCCGGTAATTATCATATCATCCACGTAAATGAGAACTACTACGTGGAATCCTCTATTCTTCTTAAAGAATAAACTCGGATCAGAGTTTGATGCCTCATAACCACAAAACTGAAGGTATTGAGCAGCTTTACCATACCAAGCTCTTGGAGCTTGTTTTAACTCGTACAAAGCCTTCTTAAGCTTGCACACATAATTAGGATGCTCTCGAGATTCAAAACCAAGTGGTTGCTCCATGAAGATACTTTTATCGAGCTCACCATATAGAAAGGTATTCTTCACATCTAATTGCCATAACTTCCAACCAAAGCTTGCAGCTAAAGATAAGAGTGAGCGTACCGTAGTCATCTTTACTACTAGACTAAAGGTTTCATCATAGTCTTCTTCATACTTCTGAGAAAATATTCAAGCAACGAGCCTCGCTTTAAACCTATCAATACTCCAATCTGCTTTTCGCTTTATTCGATAGACCCATTTGCACGAGATGGGTTGGACATCTTTGGGTTTTGGAACCAAATCCTAAGTTTCATTTTTCATTAGAGCGTTCATCTCCTCATCCATTACGGTCTCCCATTCTTGAACTCCTTTTGCTTCTTCATATGAATTTGGCTCATCCTCATCTAAAGGGGCTGCCAAGAAGCATAAGAAGGTGGTGACAAACTCTTCATTTCTAAACCGAGCAGGCCTAATAATATTTCTTTTAGGTCATTGACTTGTAGTGGAACCATGAACTTGCTCATCTTCTTGCTCTTGGTTATTGTTCCCCCTTTCAACTTGTATCTCATTTTCATGACTTATATTCTCAAGTGGTACTTGAAGAGTTGATTCATCGATCTTGGAGGAACTCGCACCATCTTTCTCAGCTAAGACTTGAGGTGGCCCATAGTATCAAAGAAAACATCACGAGACACAACATACTTATTTGTCTCAGGATCCATACACCTCCAACCTTTCCTTTGTTCATCATAGCCGACAAAGATGCATTTCTTCGCCTTTGCCTCCAACTTGGTTCTTTGAGAATCAAACACATAGATGTAGCAAATTGATCCAAATATCCTGAGATGTTTCACCATTGGTTTTTTCCCATGAACCATCTCATAAGGCGACTTCATATTGTTTGGATGAAGTGGCATTCTGTTGATGACATAGGATGTACATCTCATGCCTTCCGTCCATAAGGCCTTAGGCAAGTCCTTCCTATGTAGCCAACTTCTACATGTCTCACTTAGATGTCTAATCTTTCTTTTCGCTACTCTATTTTGTTGAAGTGGATATGGGCATGTAAATTCACTCTTCATCTCATGATTTCGACAAAAAGGGAGAAATTCCTTTGACATAAACTCTCCTCCATTATCCATCCCGAGGGTCTTAATCTTCCGACCCAACTCCCCTTTCACGGTAATCTTGAACTCTTAGAACTTGGAGAATACTTCTAATTTTTCCTTCACAAAGTATACCCAAGTATACCGTGAGAAGTCATCAACGAACAACAACATGTAGCGAAACCCAGAATACGAGGGTGTTCTTGTCTGACCCATTAAATCACTATGTACCCTCTCCAACGGAGCGTTGCATCGTGAGGTGGAGTAGTCAAATGGAAGTATATGTGACTTTCCATATTGGCATCCTTCACAAAGTCTTCCTTTATCTTGAATCTTTAACTTTGGAAGCCCGTAAACTAAGTTTTTATTCACCATGACCTTAAGCTTAGTCATATTTATATGACCAAGTCTAGCATGGCATATAAAGGCATTGTCATTTGTATTCATCTTCTCCACATAAGTGTTTGAGGCAGATAAAATATAAAGATCTTTAACTCGTGCTCCAGTGTGAACTACGTCCGCCTTTAACTCTTGAATGTTTTTCAAAAATTTAACATCTTTTGGGCCAAATAAAACGTAGTTACCTGAGTCCACCGCGTTTACCACAGAGAGAAAATTTTTCTTTACTCCAGGAACATGGTATACATTCTTGAGAGTGAATGGGCTTCCATCATCTCCTTTGATGACAACTGTTCCTTCCTTCTCAACGTGATGGATTGAATTATCTGCGGTAATAATTGCTTCTTTTCCGTCATAGTGTTGAAGACTAGAAAATAACTTATCATCTCCCGTGATATGATGGCTACAACCGGAATCCACAATCTAATTATTTTCCATTTTATTGGATTAGATGTACCTAAGGATGCAACTTCCACCGTGAAACATTTCCCCCACTCTTCATCTTCAGTATGATCTTTTGATTCCACCATATTTGTTTCTTTTAGCTTGACTCGATAATCCTTTTTAAAATGCCCAAGTTTCCCACACCGATAGCACTTGAATTTTTTTTTATCTCCCATGGATGATCCTTGACGTCCATCATAGTTTTTATGGCCTCCATCCTTGGGTTTGAGATTTAAGCCTTGTTGCCTTCGGACCACAAACGCGCTCCCCGAGTCCTCATGAATTTTAACTCCCGCCATTTGTTGGGCTAGGGATTCTTGCGAAACTAGCAAGTTTTCAAACTCCTCCAAGGAAGGTTGTGTAGCCCATCCTTGAACCGAAGTCACAAACGGGATATACTCGGATCGTATACTTCGAATAATAACCCGTTTCAAACGAGTTTCTGAAATAGATTCTTCCAGATTAAGAGTATTAATCTTTGAGCAGAGATTTTTTACCTTGATAAAAAATTATGAGATTGAAGACTTCCCCTGCTTTGCATTCGCCAACTCATTCTCAATAGTTGTAAACGGGCTTCGTTCTTCTTGTTGAACAATTGGATGTACACCTTGAGACATGCTCAAATATTCCTGCGGATATTGACCTCTTTAGGGCAAACTCCGCCTTGGCATTCTTCCGTGTCCGTTCTTTTGTCGCTTCCACAGTTGCAGCGTTTCCAGTTGGTGGTCTAGTGCTGCTACCACCGACGACATCCCATAAGTCCTCACGCACCAAGTATGACTCCATACATGACTTCCATAACCGGTATTAGATTGTTTTAAGATCTCCATTCCCAAATCCAACAACACGACCCATTGATTCCATACTTAGAGTAAACTCGAGCTCTCTATAACCCCGATCTTGATGAGCACAAGATTAAAATGACTCTGATACCATGTAGAGATTTTAACTCCTGATAGTGCTTAGCACTAGCCCAAGACTGTAATACCCCGAGAAACTCGAAAGAACCAAGATAAGAAACTCTCCAAGTATGATAGAAAATTTGGAAGAACAATTTGAGAACACTTAAAAGACTTTTAGAGAGACTTAGAGAACTTATGAAGAACATTCTTTCTTTAAACTTGTTTTTTATTTCACTTCTTCAAGTTGATTACAAATGGGAGAGGAAAAAGCTATTTATAGGCTCCAAAACTACAAAATATCTTACAAACCTTCTTCTAATATCTAGAACTCTCTAACATAATATCTAGATTTTTTATGTTACAATTATCTAGATTATTCCACACTAATCTCTAGATATTTTATCTAATAGATTTTTCTATAACACTTAAAGGAGGTGATGATCTTTAAGATGTTTCTAGAAAAATTCTAGAACTTGAGCTTAATTTTGGGTTTAGTTCAATAATAGATAATTAGATTATAAACTCATAATTAAGCTTAATCCAAAATCAAGTTTAAATTCAACATTATAGTATATCAAGATCATATGTACTTTAGTCATATATTAAAAAAAAAAAAGTGTATGCAGATCATTTTTCAACTAATTTATTATCATACTATCCCACCTGAATTTTTTTTAATATCTTTTATCATGTCACGTCACTTTTCTCGATTTTTTCTCATCTACAACTTTTTTACCTTTTTACTTTCAACCGTACCTCAGTATATATGTATTTTTAATATTTGATTGGTTATGTGTGTAACGTCATGTACACTATAACGTAAACAATTGGTGGTAGATGATAGAATATGAAGACCATAATAGTTAAATAACAAATAAGAGACAAACATTTATGCTCCATAATCACGAAATGTCAAAAACGGAAACTAGTTCTAGTTTAATTGTTTTTGTTTATTATAATTTTTCCTTAACATTTGCATCATATATACCATAATCACTTTTCAGAAACATAAAAAAAAAATCATTATTAACTACAACAACTATTCCCCATCACATGCCTACACATCTTAAATTACACAAAAGTTCAGATGTGTAGTCATGTGTGATGGAAATATTTGGTGTTGTTAATAATAACTTTCCCAAACATAAAGCATAAAACAGTAAAAATGAAATAAAAGCCTGAATATCATTCCTCATCCTTAAGTTCTGTTTAGCTAACCAGCCTAAACTCCTGGAGATCTCTCCAACGACCCAAATCAATGAACGTCACTACCCTAGGACTTTAATATGACTTTTTTACTGATCTTCATAATAAAAAAAAGGAGAAAATAATGGCGTAAATTCTTCGTTGAGCATTTACACAAAGAACATTAAAAATCCTAACAAAGTAAGAAACTGATAATATCAGACTCTAATCTCCTCATCTGCCATTAGAACAGTGGCACTCAAAAACGGAGGCTGTTTCGGACATTCAAATTTACAATCTTTGTTCTTTAACATGAAGACTATCTCAGTCATCGACGGTCTTAATTCTACTGAAGATTGAACACACAATAATCCGATTTCAAGAACCTTCAAAGCTTCTTCCTCTGTGAACTTCTCTTTTAACCGAGGATCAATCGAACGATATAGAGTGTTTTCTTTAAAATTTTCCCATACCTATTCCAACAAAAATGTTCCCATTACTATGATTGTGAGTCTGTGTATCTTATATCCATCCATCAACTTAACATGGAAACAAAAGCTTACTTACAGAGTATAAAACCGAGCTAGCTCCTTGCGTGAATGCGTTGTTTTTCTTGCCAGTTGCTATCTCAATGATAAGAACTCCGAATGCATAAACGTCAGCTTTCTCTGTTAATTGGCCTTTGACAAGATACTCAGGAGCCAAATAACCACTAGATTTCCAAAAAAAAAACAACATTATACAGAGGTAACGTGGTGAAGAAGAATCAGTCAAGAGGTGTAAAACTCACAGTGTTCCAGCGATTCCAGTATTGGTTTGCGTTTTGTCAGTTCCCATGGAACGTACGAGTCCAAAATCTGCTATCTTGGGACATAGGTTTTGATCAAGAAGAATATTGCTGGTTTTGATGTCTCTATGGATGATTTTTACTTCAGATCCTCTGTGAAGGTATTCTAAACCTTCTGATATTCCTACAATGATGTTAAACCGTTGCTTCCAGCTCAATATATGGACTGTATTCTTCACTACAATTTCAAAATAACAAAGTTAGTTTAACAGGGTTGGATTTTTTTGGTTTGTTTATAGAAGAAGATACTGTAACTTACTGAAAAGGATTTGGTCAAGGCTTCTATTATGAACATATTCATAAACAAGAAGACTTTTAGGACCTTCGATGCTACAACCAAGTAGTCTCACAAGGTTCTTGTGTTGAACTCCACTGATTAAATTCACTTCGTTGAAGAATTGATCTGCCCATTCACGTGTGTTGAAGAATAGCTTTTTGACCGCAACGATTTTGCCATCTGGAAGAATCCCTTTGTATACAGAACCAGCTCCTCCTTGGCCTAGTTTCATAGATTCATGGAAAGAATATGTCGCCTTCTCAAGCATTTCGTATTTGAAATTCGAACACGATGGAATTTGAGCTAAATAAAAAGAAGATCATGAATCAGAAACAGTTCCACAAAACAAGAAACCACAAACATAGCTAAAAAAAATACCTTTTCTTTTCTTTGAAAAGCGTCTGTAACTGATAAAGGCACCAAGAGAAGCAAGGATGGATAAGATAATCACAGTAATTGCTAAGTTCATAAAATCTTGATTACTCAAATGTGGAAAAAACAATGAGTTTATAAAGCTTCTCTGATCTGCACAAGAAAAGAAAACACACATAAGTTATATCACACAAGCTTCTTAGAATCAGCATTTCATAAATGATACGTACCATGGTCGTGTTTATGTTCTGCATCATCATCAAAGAACTTATGTGTAGAATACTTCAAGTAACACCCTGTAAAGAAAGCTCTAGCTTCATGACCATTACAAGCTCTCAAACTCGATCTAGCATTAACCAAACAGTCTCGACACGAGTTCTCATCAAGTGTTTGCCAACATTGAGCCAAAGCATACACCGCCGTGTTTCCACTAGTCACCGAAGCTGCACCAAATCCTTCATTTCTCACAGCTTTCAATGTTACATTCACAAAAGCCTCGTCAAGATCTTTCCAGAATTCTCCAATCCCTGAAACTGTTTCCTCGCATTGATCTCGATCGAACTTAGGATCAACGAATTCCTCTGAGAAATCTCGATCATCGAAACGTAAGAAGCAGCCATCACTATGGATCCTACCGCTTGAGCCCAAACATGTTCTCTCGAGCTCCAATCTACTCTCGTTGAAGCAATGAAGACAATTAGAGACGGAGAGATCTTCACGGCATTGTAAAAACACATATATGGGTGGAGATACATCGGTGAAGGAAGATTCAACCCAGAGCTTGTCTTCGTTTATTAGTTCGTTGATGGAAGACATTGCTTGGAGGAATTCAAAGTGGCGTGTTGGGTTTACAAGTTGTTGATCTTCAGATTGACAACTAAGGAGAGATTTCGAAGCAGAGGAAGAAAAAGAAGAAGAAGAAGAAGAGACCACCGTCGCTAATAGTACAAGGAATGAAACACACGCGAGGAATTGAGCGATCCAAGTACAAAATGGCATCGGAAATTGGTGAATCTCCGATACGGCGGCGCGTGATCATGAATTGTTCAGAAGAAGAACTCTTTCCATATGCAATTCTGTTTTCACTTCTTCTTCTTCTTCCCGCCAACTCCAACTCCGCCGTGTCTTTTGTCTCCCAACGGCGGGTGGAAAAGGTAGATACTTTTATTCGAGATAAGAGGGAACGAAGAAGACGAATCAATCTCTCTGTAATTTTGGTTCATCTTGAGCTTTGACAGATTGAAAATTCTCTGTTTTGGATTCCGACAAGAAGACAGAGAGATTTTGCTTCTCTTTGCTTGCCTTTGCCTTAATTTAGATATCTTTTTACCGAACACTCTAATTTTAGTTAAAATATATTATTCGGCGGACACGTGTCAGCAGAAAAGGTAAACTTTGTCATCACTCTATTGATAGTTGCTCCACTATTAAGTTGTATCATCATCAAACAACCTTATCATGAAGTAACAATTACACCCATTTGTTTATTAATATTGCTGGTAATAACAATTGAAAACAACAGAGGCGTGATCCTTATAGTGTTGGGTATCAGTACGTTTTTGACAAACTGGAATCTATTGCAAACTGAGAGATTTGTCTTAATACATAAAACACTAGAAAAATCTGAGAAACTGTAACCAAATGTGCACAATAACAGACTTAACTATTCAACCAGGAGGGAACAAAGTTTCTTTTTTTCTCACAAAACTTAATCTGGATATTGCACTTGGACGATCTAAAAACCATTTGCAGATCTTTGGTGATTTCAGACTTTTCCAGACTTCACCACGAATGGTTAATTCCTCAAGCACAGGACAAGCAGCAAGAAGCTTCTCCAAAACACAATAATTACTATCATAGAAATAAATTGAATTAAGAAAGAGAGACTTAAGTGATGGAAGAGAAACATCATCAGGAATCATAGCCTTAAATCCTTTAGCTAATTTCAGCTCAACCATTGTCTTGCAAGTGAACATCTCAAGAGGCACTAGAAACGCTTCTTCATGAGCGATTACGTCTATATCAAGATTTGGGACACCACTTCAACCATCCAGCGTATGACATGACCTGAGCCTATACTCTTTCGACATTTTATTGAAATCTTCCTAATGGGAAAATTGCCTGACACAGCCAATACTCTATCCATAAAATCGATGAAACTTTGTCCACAACCTAGTTCAATATCACCATCAGCTTTTGTAGAGATGTAAAGAAATAGAAAGGATCGTCCTCCATAAGTTTTGAAGATTTTACTCTTTCTAGATTTTGTCCTAACGAGATTCACAAATCACACAATGGTCCTTTAAAAACCAATTAACAACTAGTCACAAATCACATAAGTACTTAACTGAAATTATGAAAAGATACCCCTTTTGTTGCAACATAATAAATAAAAAAAAATCATAAAAATTTCTTTAAAAAAAAAACTTTGTAAATCGGCGTAATATATAATGACGTGGATAATGTCAAGAGAATTGAATAATTGATAACTAAAAAAACTTGTAAGGGTTTAGACAAAGTTGCTTACGTTACTAGGGTCGTCCTGGGTGACCATTGCAGCGGCATTCAAGTAACAATAACAGCCCTTGTTTTTATAATGCTGGTAATATAACTATTGAAAACAACAATGGCATGATCCTTAATAGTGTTGGGTATCAGTACATTTTTCACATACTGGATCTGGAACCTATTGCACACTCAGATATTTGTCGTAAGAGTCTAAGACTCACGTTCAAACGAAAATAAAACACTAGAAAACAGAGCAACTGTAACCATGAGGGAACATAAGTTTATTTTCATGTATCACTTGGTTTTCTCACAAAACTTGATCTGGATATTGCACTTGGACGGTCTAGGAACCATTTGCAGATCTTTGGTGATTTGAAACTTTTCCTTGTCGTTTATTGCACAAGCATGAACTTTGACAAGCTCAAGACATGACAGTTTCTCTAGGAAATGTTTCATTTGCTTTAGCTCTTCAATTTTTCCTCCATACTTGGTTATCTTCAATACTTTCACAGGACATGACAATCCATATTGTCGTTCACATTTAATAGCGTGCAATGGACCCTGAAAGCAAGAGGAAAGATTAGAGATTTGAGTTTTTCCAATAAAGATAATTACGGGGGTTTTGGTTATATCTTGATGACGAGAGTGTGTAGACTTGGAGACTTTTCCAGAAGTATTGGGAAGTATTTCCAATAGTAGAGTTCTAAATCAGTTGTAATAGATAAACGAAACAGCTTGCTGAACACTGGGATTACTTCACGGAAATCATAGAACATCTGAAACAACACAAAACTCAACTAGTCAATAGTCATCAACCAATTACAGTCTTTGGATAGAAAAGACCTAAAGAAACGTTTTCATATGCAACAAGATTTGGATTCTATGTTCAAATTGCTTCCCTATATATGTAATGGTGGTGCTCTCATTTTTGGTTTGTTTGATCAAAAAACATAAGGATTGTGCAATAAAAAATATGTTACAGAGAAAGAAAAAGAGAAGAGACATTCTTTAACTCCAAGACCTGTACATTTCTTAACCCCTTAATGAGATTAGTTGGATTGCTAATACCAGTATATACAGAAAGATCAAGCTTAGCTTCGACAAGGGATTCAAGATTCACAACTGGATACTCTCTTGGAACTAAATCGGTGTATTCTAAGTAGACGAGACTGGGAGTATCGAAAGCCATGTCCCAGAAATGATCTTGACCAATACACTTCATAGTAAGTTTCTTAAGGGTGGTAGATGACAGGGTGCGACAGTAGTGGCTTGTATAAGATTGCCAGGTCATAGCACCACAAATGGTTAATTCCTCAAGCACAGGGCAAGCAGAAAGAAGCTTTCCCAAAACACAATAACGAGTATTATAGAAATGAAAAGAATGAAAAAAGAGAGTCTTAAGTGATGGAAGAGAGACATCATCAGGAATCATAGCCTCAAATCCTCGAGCTAGTTTCAGCTCAACAATTGTGTCGCAAGTGAACATCTCAAGAGGCACTAGAAACGCCTCTTCATGAGCGATTACGTCTATAACAAGATGCGTAACACCACGTTTCAGCACCTCATTCATCCAGCGTGTGACATGACCCGAGCCTATACTCTTTCGACATTTTATTGAAATCTTCCTAATGGGAAAATTGCCTGACACAGCCAATACTCTATCCACAAAATCGATGAAACTTTGTCCACACCCTAGTTCATCATCACCATCATCTAAATGAAGATTCGGTGTGAAAGCATACAGATTACGCCATCGCTTTGAGAGCAAAGATGTTAAAGCTGACTCTTTTATCGCAAGGAATGATAGAATATGGCAAATTATCTCATCTGATAATCCGTTGATCATTTCCATCCTTTTTTCTAAAATTCTCAACCACTGCAAAATAATAGCGAAATCTGAATCAAACTGAAGAGATATAAAGTCTATTTGAAAAAAAAAAAACAACAGATTTGAGGAGAAAAAATGCCAAATTACCTACTTTCAACACTAATGCAGAGGAAACGATTCACAATTCTAAGCTTAATTTTTAGGGCTCAAATTACAGAAAAAAACTTTGGAAAGACAGAGAAAACTCACAAGATCGCTGCAACGGCGCAAAACCTAAACTGTTTAGGACGGAAAAGAGCACGTGCCTCTTGTCCTCTTCTTTAACTTGGTTTTTTTTTTTTAATTCATCTGCTTTATTGCCCAAACAAAATTATAAAATAGGGCCCATTTTATTCATGGCACAAAGCCCATAAAACATTACTTAAGAAACCATACACAAATATATCTCTCTCAATGATCCATGCTACATAAGGAAACCATTTGTTATTTCGTTAAATTACTCCCATTAAGGCTTTAATAACCCATATGTTTCTTAAATGGTGAAAAGACGTCTCATGTATGTTTCAAACGTAAATGATCGTGCATTTTCAAATTATCGGGCATACAGATTTCTATGGTTATAATAACTAAGATTTCAAGCAAACCTCAAAACATTATATTATTAGAATAAACATAGCTTTTGAAAGGATCCCCTCCACAACTTTTGAAGATTTTATGCTCTCTAGATTTTGGCCTAAAGAGATTCACAAATCACACAATGGTCAACTTAAAAAATTAATTAACAACTTAATTGAAATGATGAAAAGATACCCCTTTTATTGCAAAATAATAATAAGAAAAACTTTGTAATAACGACATGGAATCATGGATATTTTCAAGAGTATTATTTCTATTTTTATCTAAGGATTTTATGCTTGACACTTATTTAAGGATCGTATAATATCTACATTTATCTTTAAATTAATAGCAAATTAAATTTTCTATATAATATAAGTATTTGAATATCTATCAATACATATCTACAAAAGCATATTGCATTATTGTATTAATTTGAAACCAAATCTTATGTTCTGTTGGCTTAGTCCTCCTTCAATTTGTTAAAAGATGTTGAAATTGACACAAAAGGATTCACCCCCAATACTTTGTCCATATTTTTCTCTAGATTTTTATCCAAAAGCAAAAGAGATTCACAAATCACACAATGGTCCACTAAAGAGAGAGCCTTTATTGCATAAAAATAAAATCAATTAAATAAAGGAAACTCAACTGAAAACGATGACAACAATTTTAAAATGACCCTTTTGTCGTCAAAAAGAAAAAAGAGAACTTATTAACGAAAACAAAATATTTAAATAACGGATAACCTCTTAATCATTTTACACAAAAAAGACCACAAATGGTAAATTCTGTTATTAATATAGTACAACTTGAAGTATATTTAAATATGTTACATATGGCATTCACACAAATAATATATATAAACCAAAAAAAGTTTGTTTCGAAAATATCATTTTGAAATTATAAAATACTCCTTCCGTTTTAAAATATCTTATTTCTAGAATTTTAATAGATTTTAAAAAAATTTAAAATGATAATTTTAACCTTGTATTTATAGAATAACTAATTTTAACTAAAAATGAAAATAATTAAATAAAGGTAAAACATGAAGTATTGATGGAATTCTCCTAAGATCTGCACTCTGAAGTTGTGATGATGGATAGATTTGAATGAAGACAAGTCGGGATCTGAATGTAATCGTGATGATGAAAGGATTTGATGATTGAATGGTGTAACTCAGAGACTTGTGACAGAGCCTCTAAACACTTCTTGAATTTTTAAGGATATTACACACCAGAAGAACACAAAGATTTTGTTGGATATTACACACCAACAAGATGATCCAAACTCAAAAAATATTTTGATAAAAAGGATGGATAATCCGAAATTAAGAAGGGACAAAGTTTTAAAGAGAACAAAAAAAAAGAAACAAGCAGGCTGAATGAACAACACATGTCACATTAAAATTTAAATTAAAAAAGTTGGGCCGAAATCTTCTCTTCATGGGCTGGGCTGGATCAACAAATGGAAAATGGTGAAGTAATACATAAGCCTCATTAAAAACCTTGTCAAGAAAACTCATTGGGACAAAACTTGACAAGGAAAAAAGAGCACTCATGTATCACTTAGTCCATTTGTTGATGCTCTTGAACTTATATCAAAACCAGAGTGGTTTGGATAACTTTTTCTTCCTCCATGCTTAAGCGTCTAAGCATTCCTCCAATGGCTTGATTGAATAGCTTGCTTTTGGCTCTCGTCATTGGTCCTCTTTGTACAGCTAGCACGTCCTCCTTTCCAAGTGTATCCTCAGTTACAAGCTTAGCATCCTCAGCTTTATGCTCTGGTTCGTGCTCCATGTCTTCCTTGCTATCCATGATCATATCATCCTCTCCCTCTTGAAAAAGATTTGACCTCAAATCTGCTTCATCTGCAATAAAAGGAACCAAATCAGAAACATTGAAACTAGAGCTCACATTATACTTACCTTAAAGATCAAGCTGGTAGGCATTGGGGCTAATTTTCTGGATTATCTTGAAAGGACCATCGATCCTTGGCATAAGCTTTGATTTCCTTTCAGCTGTAAACCTTTCTTTCCTTAAATGAATCTAAACAAGGTTGCTTTCTTCAAATATCACTTGGCGTCTGCCCTTGTTAGCATGTTTGACATAAAGCTTGGTCTTCTCTTTGATGTTCTTCATGGCTTGCTCATGAATCTGTTTTACCAATTCTGACTTCTTCTTTCCATCAAGACTAACTCTTTCACTCAAAGGTAAATACATTAGATTCAAAGGTGATATAGGGTTAAAACCATAAACAATCTGAAATGGTGAATACTTAGAAGCCGAATGCACTGCATGATTATATGTAAATTCTATATGAGGCAAACAATCTTCCCAAGTTCCAAGGTTTTTTTAATCAATGCACGCAAGAGAGTACCTAAGGTCCTATTAATCACTTCAGTCTGGCCATCAGTTTGGGAGTGACAAGTAGTAGAAAATAAATGCTTAGTTCCTAACTTAGACCACAAAGTTTTCCAAAAGTAGCTAAGGAACTTAGTATCTCTATCATAAACTATAGTTATATGCATTCCATGCAACCTAACAATTTCTTTGAAGAACAAATCTGCTACATGAGATTCATCATTAGTTTTATGACATGCAATAAAATGCGCCATCTTTGAAAATCTATTAACCACAACAAATATCGAATCCTTACCAGTCCTAGTCCTAGGCAATCCAAGTACAAAATCCATAGAAATGTCAGTCCAAGGATACATTAGGATAGACAAAAGAGTGTATAAACCGTTTGGCTGAACCTTTGATTTGAATTTCTTACAAATTATGCATCTACCACATACTCTTTCGACATCTCTCCTCATATGGGGCCAATAGAAATGGTCTCTCATTACCTCAAGTGTTTTAGCAACGCCAAAATAACCCATGAGACCTCCTCCATGAGCTTCCCTAACAAACAAATCTCGAAGAGAACAATTAGGCACACATAGGCGATTTTCGTAAAAGAGAAACCCATCTTGTCTATGGTAATGTCCTGAAGCAATCTTATCACAAGCTTTATATACATCTTGAAAGTCAGAATCAGTTTCATAAAGCTCTTTAATCTGTTCAAATCCCAAGAGTTTAGCATCAAGAGTAGAGAGTAGAGTGTACCTTCAAGACAATGCATCGACAACTACATTGTCCTTACCTTTTTTTAATTTGATGACATAAGGGAATGTCTCAATAAACTCTACCCATCTAGCGTGTCTCTTGTTGAGCTTGTGCTGTCATTTTAGATGCTTGAGGGACTCATGATCAGTGTGTATGACGAATTCTTTTGGCCATAGATAGTGCTGCCATGTTTGGAGTGCTCTCACTAAAGCATAAAGCTCCTTGTCATATGTTGGATAGTTGAGGGTGGCACCTCCTAATTTCTCGCTAAAGAATGCTATAGGCTTCATATCCTGCATTAAAACAGCACAAATTCCTACACCAAAAGCATCACACTCAATCTCAAAAGTTTTAAAAAAATTAGGTAGAGATAAGATAGGAGCGTGATTAAGCTTATCTTTTAAGACCTGAAATGCTTCTTTTTATGCTGTTTCCCATCTAAAACCAACATCCTTCTTAATTACTTCAGTAAGTGGTGCAGCAAGAGTGCTAAAGTCTCGAACAAATCGTGTATAAAATCTAGCAAAACCATGAAAGCTTCGTACTTTCCCTACAGATTTTGGATTAGGCCAGTCTCGAATCGCCTTGACCTTCTCATCATCTACTTTGATCCCTTATGCACTCACAACAAAACCTAAAAAACAAGGTGTATACTCCAAATGTGCATTTGTTAAAATTAGCAAACAGTTTTTCCTTTCTAAGCATGTCTAATACAGATTACAAATGATTAACATGTTCTTCTAGGCTTTTGCTGTAAATTAGAATATCATCAAAGTATACTACAACAAAAACGCCTATGAATGATCTCAGAATGTGATTCATTAATCTCATGAATGTACTAGGTGCATTTGTGAGCCCGAATAGCATTACTAACCATTCATATAAACCATGTTTCGTTTTAAATGCAGTTTTCCATTCATTTCCTTCTTTCATCCTAATCTGATGATAGCCACTTTTCAAATCAATTTTAGAAAAAAATCTAGAGACATTTAATTCATTAAGCATATCATCTACTCTAGGTATAGGATATCGATACTTCACTGTAATATTATTGATAGCTCTGCAATCAACGCACATACACCAACTACTATCTTTCTTAGGTACGAGTAAAACTGGTACAGCACAAGGACTTATGGTTTCTCGGATATGGCCTTTTTCCATAAGCTCATTGACTTATCTTTGCAACTCTTTAGTCTCCACAGGGTTAGCTCTGTATGCTGGACGGTTTTGAAGGGCTGAACCCGATATGAAATCAATTTGGTGTTC